>JAQFVV010012424.1:6290429-6743620 GCA_028023455.1 Epiperipatus broadwayi
AATTAAAACGGAATTAATCAATATTCTAAATGAAAACTTATTTTATTTTTTTACTCTTTAACAAAATAAAAAAAAAATTCATATATATGTGTGTATAAACAGCTATAATCAAATATATTTAATATCTAAATACAGGCTATATATATATCTGTACAAACAATGTAATATATAGGGTATTTTGAAGTCAGACATTCACACGACCCTCAACTCTCCACACTATCTCACACTACCGATACACTTGACCACATATATGTCCAAAATATAAATAATCTCCAATAAAGGTATTTCGTGCTAAATCAGCACTCGTCAGTTGGTCCAAATTATCATCTCTACACATATATACAATAAGTGCTCAGATTTATATTAACATAGCCAATCTTCATACTTTAATGGACAGGCTTCAATCTACTCCACCCTCCAACTCTTCAGCCATTCATCCTATTGAAAATCCGATGATGGAAAGCTCAAAGCCCACACTGATGCCAACATTCTATACTTAAGTAAGAATACAATCTCAACTCAAAACTATTCCAATGCATATCGCCAGCTGATGATTAAATAAAAAATATTCAAATCATTCTCCGACATTGTGATATTTCAGCAACACCCACTGTAAGTCTGAACTTCAATCAGCCAACTTAAAGGGAAGTCAGAACTTCAAACAGCTAACTCAAAGGGATATGGTTATTATATTTCAGCAATGCTCTCTGGAATAAATATAAGCTATACTTTTGAGTCAGCTGTTTGAAGTTCAGACATATTTATTCGCAAAGAGTGTTGCTGAAATATCATAATGTTTGAGAAGGATTTGATAACCAGAATATTTCAATAGTTTTTTTTAGTAGCTGTTTACATCTCTGTGGAAAAATTCAGTTTAATAATAATAATGTGACTCATTTACAAATTAAGCACTATTTTTATTGCCAAAAACATTTTTTCAGCAGCTAAAATTTTGTCTATAAATGCACGCGAACTTTATCGGCTGGACTTCACAGGAATCAAACTGATTATACTATTGGTACCATCAGTGAAAGACCATACCTTGAATAGCAAAAACATGACTAGGAGCAAATTGTTGAACAGATTATAAATATTCATGTAGAAATCTTGAGTGAAAAAAACTTTTGAACACATTCAACATCTAGAAATAACTTGCTCAACAACCTAGATTTGGATGAACTGAGATTGAAAATGGGAAAAATCTGAGTAAGATAAACAAGCAAAATAAAAAGAAAAAAGATGCTAAAGCAATACAATAGTAATTGCAAAGAAAAGAGTGGCTTCCATGAAAGATATTGAAAATGGAGAAAAAAATTAATGAGATAAAAAGCTTCAGTTATAAATAAGCTCATAAAAAATATCAATAGGCAGATTATAACTGAAGTAATGAAGTACAAATATAAAAAATGCAGAAAATAATTTACAAAGGTATTAATAGATGAATAGCCTACCATAAAAAGACTTTCAATAATAAAATACGAGATCAAATTAGCCTCAAAACCATTACCAAAAATAAAGCTGTCGTAATTAATAACATGTCAAAAATTTTCAGGAAATTGAGACAGAATGAATAAAAGTGTGGACTATTTCAAATTAATAGACATAATGGATAGTTTCCAATTAATCTGGTTATTATTCAAATGGCCTACTGAATTACCATTATTATACTCAAGAGACAAGTTCTTATAGAATATGCAACTATCTTTTATACATGCAAGTAATTTTTTTCTGGAAATCATTTTGCATAGATTAGATTCTTATGCTGAGAAATAAGTCAGATATAAAAACTAGTTTTAGAAAAAGTTAACAAATTAGTGACTACACTCATAACATTCACTTAAATATCTGACAAGACTGAGAAATATCAACCTAAGGCTATATGTGCTACATTGATTGCAAGGTATTTGATTTTTGTAGTTACACAAAATTTTACCATGTTTTTAGCAAAATGAATGTACCAGGATGCTTCATTGTTTTAGGGAAAATCTTTACTTGGGATTGATCTAATATTGGAAAGATCGTAGACAGAGATGTACACTATCAATCTATTTATTTGATCTGTATATTGAATGTAACTAGGAAAATGCCAATATGGAATCATTTAGGATTAGTGGAAGAAATGACAAAAAAGAATTTGAGATTCTCATTAAAAAAAGGGCAAAGAACAGGATAAAAAAATGGGATTATCACTAAGTAGAGAAAAGGCAAAAGTTATAATGATAATGATAACAAGGATTGTTAAAAAAGTGCAGTTTTTAAACCTTGAATAGTTCACTGACAATGAAGAATTCAACAGTCAAATACCAATTAAGAGACAATACTAAAGCGGATTTGTGATGAAAAATTAGAAAAGATAGTTAGAGGTAGGAATATATCTTAAAAAAGGGAAATTACAATAGTTCAAGTCATAATGATTCCTATTGCTTTCCTGAAGGTTTGTGATAATGGTGTTTTAGTTGTATTTATATATTGGACTATTTCCATCATCTAATATACGTACTGAATGTCTTTAGAAAAATTTAACTTTATTTAAATATTCCAAATACCTTCAACTGTTAGTAATAGCACATCAAATAGGTTAGTATATGCACAATGTTTCGAGAGCTATTTTTATCCCCTCTTCTTCAGGTGTTGCTGGCCTACCAGTGACAATATTAGCATGGGATTTGAACCTGGACCCTTAGATTCTTGTGCATTGAATTTCAAGATAATGAGCCAGCGTTACCTTAAAGTTCAATACATAAGAATCTAAGGATCCAGGTTCAAATCCCATGCTAGTATTGTCACTGGTTAGGCCAGTAACACCTGAAGAAGAGGGGAGAATAATACCTCTCGAAATATTGTGATATATTAACCTGTTTAATGTGCTATTACTAACAGCTGAAGGTATTTGGAATATTTAAATAAAAGTTAAATTTTTCTAAAGACATTCAATATTCATATTAGATGATGGAAACAATCCAATATAAAAATACAATGATGATTCCCATGTGCCTCTATGGATATGAAAGTTGGATAGTAAAAAGAATGATAAAAAGTAAATATGATCTTGAACTGCAGTGGATTAGTAAAGACTTTTATAAAATTATTTATTAATACAATGTTCTTCAATAACAAATAACAGTGGAGAACATTAATTTTTTGAAATATGACTACAAAACTGCACTGATAAAAATCTGATTACCCAAAACGTTTTTTTAGAGCTACTTACATCACATCTGCATGTCATGCCTTACGACCTGGATCAGAATTAAAAACAGATAATCTTGGATTTTTTTTTTCAGATTTTAAACAAGATTAAGACTTTTCCTCCCTGGTATTTATTTCTTAGATAGTTAACTGATCGTCAAATACTTGTTTATAAATCTAGCTATTTTTCCTTAGAGAATAAAACAATAATGACTTTTAATGAGCGCATAATTAATTTTCAGCTTGTCAAATATGTAATGCTAAGATTATAAACCTGTTCATAGAACAAACAAGTCCAAATACGTTACTAAGGTAATTCACAAACTAGATTCCCAAAGAAACACTTAAATGAACTTGCAAATAACATCCACCTTTAGTTATATCCATGCCAATCTATTTTGCTAGATAAAAAGGGACAAAATAGACTGAGAATTAAATAATAAAAGGTGGGAATTATTTAAAAATTTGTTTGAATGATTCTTTGGGAATCTAACTTGTAAATTCACTCCATGAATAAAAATAAAACAAGGATGGAAAATTCCAATTTTCACCAATTGGTAAATGCAAGCCTGGTAAGTTATGACTTTTTGTTAATTGGCCCTCCAAGAGTGACTGTTCAATTGGCTTTTGCCTTGCAGTGGATTATTTAAAAACTGTTTTCCTTTTTATCTATAAAAAAACTTGTCATTTTTTATCTAAAAATAGGAATTATCTACGAGGTGTAATAATTTAATTCCCAGAATGGCCATGTAGTGTCACCCGTAACCTAATTGTGTCAAAATCACAAGAGTATTGAACATTCATGTTGAACACATGTTTAAGCTAACATGCATGTAAATTTTAAACAGATAGAGCTAATTGTTAGTTAGTTACTGAGAAGATAAATATTTGTGCATATGCTTTGGTGATAAAATAGATGATTGAAAGTCATAGTGCACTCATTGTGAGAGACTTTTTAGCCAAAAAAATCAATTACACAACTAGACCATACTGCCTATTCAAGTGACTTAGCTCCCTGTGATTTTTGGTTATTTCCAAAATTAAGAACTATACTGAAAGGTCAAAGATTTTCTACTCCAACTGATATTAAAAAAAAAAAAAAAAAGTGAGACAGTTGCTCAACAATATTCCTGAAAATGAGTTCCAGGTGTGCTTCCAGAAATGTGAACACCATTTTAATAAGTGTGTAAACAAGAGGACTACTTTGAAAGTGATCATAACCACTAATGTACACTGCCACATGTATATTTTATAAAGCTGCATTCTGGGAATTAGATTGTTACACATCTACACATCCATAACATTACTGTAAAACAGAGTAATAAAAACAGTGGAATCAAACAGTGATTTAAATTAATTAGAATTAAAAACATTTGCACTAACAGCAATGGTAGCAATGATAACATTAATAATGATGACAATGATAATAATAATAATAATTATTGTTGTTTATCTGCTGTGTTTTTTATTTTTGATTAATATTTTCTTTATGTTTTTCTTTATATATAAATATGTCCACACACATATAAACATATAGAAAGTGAACAAAATAATAGGAATATGTTAGCGTTCACATTTTGATAGCACATTGTAAAGAAAATAAAAAACATAAAAAAGTAACATTTTTTTCTTTTATAGAAAAAATCTTAAAAAGATGATAATAATTATTTGAAAGATAATGCCCGTTTTATAAGCTGATGGAGTTTGCCAAATTTCTCACTGGGCATCAGTTTCCACAAACTACTGAATTATGCTTGATGATTGCATTTATTAAAAATGGCACACCAAATCAGCAATCAGAAATCATTGCTTACTAAGACTACTGGATATTATTAAAAAAATATAGGCAAAAAACTAAAAAACTCAGTGAAACAATAATAATTGTAGAATCAATACAATATTTAAACACTCCTTCATCTCCCAAAATAAATCATTAACAAGCAGAACATTTATGGATGGACTATTTTAAACACCACTGTTTTCTGATGTGGATGCTAAAATTCAGAAGCACTGATGTAATAGGAATAACAATCTAGAAATATATGATACATTAAGAAAAAAACTAAGTATAAACCTTTCCCAACCAGATTAAAAAGTCTGCCTCATAAACCCAAAAAAGAAACCTATCATCTAAACTGGTTCTTTCCAACTAATAAGCAGACTGTTCAAACTGTTATGATTTGAACAATGATATCATGGTATTTTCTTGCTACAATTTCCTTTGATAATTACACAAAATAAAGTTATTAATTAAACTGTTTTTTTTTCCAAGTGAGAAGCATGGTGCTTAAACTTATGACTTGGATGATGATATCGAGGTATTGTTATGGTATGCATGCATAGATAATATCAGCTTCAGATTTTTTGAAGATTTTTTTAAAAAGTTCATTTTATGATTTCAAATATTTTTATAAACTACTGTCAAATTCTAATACAAAATATTCCCACTTCTTAAGCTCAGATCATGAACATAATAAAGAGTCAGAAAATATTTTCTACTGGCATCTATGAGAGAATCTAAGACATTTTTCCATGAGATATAGCTTAATATTATTCAAATGTAGTTCAAATGTTTTATAATTCTATCCTATATAAAATGTTCTTGATATAAAAGAGACTTCTTCAAACTAATAAATGTTTATAAGTGTCTCCATGTACAACTACACATATAAAATATAACAATCAAGATTAAATCCATAAACCTGCACAATAAATATTTAAAATAATCTTTAATCAAGCATAAGTCAAAATTCACCAAGAATAAAGCATAAATTGAGATAACTCTCAGGCCTGCTAACTACTGTAAGTAAATCAATTGCACACATATTTAGATACAATGTTATGGATTAATTTAAATATTCATTCTTTCTAAACAGTGTTTTAGTCAACTTTCCTGGAGACTGCAAAGCACGATTCTTTTCAGTTTATTGCATAGTTGTCATTTGCAATAAAGCATGCCTCCTTTATCTTTCGTTTCACATCATTGCATTCAGTGCACAGTGCCCTTGCCATAGTGGGTTCGAATACATAGCCTGTTGTTCTTTGGTGCTCAAAGAATATGGATTTTATATAAACGGAGTACAAAAATAAACAGCCTGCTTATTCTCAGTAAATTTTAACTTATGTTTGGATAGAGTATTTTAAATATTTATTGTACGATGTTATGGATTTTAGTCTCGAATGTTATTTAAATATTAAATACCAGGGGTATATATATATAGTTATTGTCTTCATCAAATCATTTCAATTAGTTATACTGAATTATATATAAAATCATTGTATTTGCAATAAAATCATAATAAAGTTCTGTTTTATTAAATTAAAAATCTACTAGTGAGAAAACTTTTTCTAAATTGCCTACTTTGTGCAATGGGTATAACCTTCCTTATATTTCTTTTCTTCATTACATGGATCTTATTTAAAAGTAAAGGGTTGTTTAGGAAGCCTTTCCATACATACTTTATGATTAGTTAAAGAATTCATACTATTACAAATTTGCTTACAGATTCCCATAAATAGATTCAATTGCACATATTTTTTTTTCTTTTGTTAAATCGTGAGAAAAATCAGATTATTTTTAAATAGATATAATAAACATCTCCATACTTCCCCATTCTTTTTAAATTCACTTAAATAAAGATTTTTTTAAATTTAATTTTCCACTTAGTAGAAAAAAATAATTAAATTTTTACAGCAACTTTTTGTGATATTAGATTATAATAAAGGCAATGAAATGGCCCAATTTTAAGAAAGAACTATAAAATTAAAAAGAGAACTTAAGACCAATCAAATCAACACAATCATGAATAAATTCAATGAAATAAAATTCTTAAATCAATTTTAACAAAAGTCACAAAACTAAAATATCTGTATATTGCAATTTTTAAGCAATATAAAGTATAAACATTCAATCTATTGCAAACACCTATTATTTTTCCACCCACATCAGCTGCTTGTTTTAGTTTCAAAAATCAGCATGTTGTATTTTATTTGTCATATCATTTTTCTTGCATCTATTACTAACAAATCATGGTATCAATGCATTATTTCTTCATGCAGATAACTTTTATTAACTTAAAATGACATTTTTATTTTATTAAAATAACGATAAAAATAACAATTGTATCTTCTATTTTTTAATCCCTATAATTCGAAGATATGGCTACTGTTTCTTTTCCTTTTTTTTTAATGTTAAAAAGTAATTGGTTTCACAATCTTTTTTCAATTTTCTACAAATTCTTTAAAAATAATTTTTTTAATTTTGTTTGACTGAACTTTCTATTATAAGAACATTTTCAGAGATAACTGAAATCTAGTTTGCCATAAATATATAAAAATTAATTGAAATAATATTTATTTAGTTTACTTTTTTATAAAATACTAGATTTTTTACTTCTCTCAAGATAATTATAACAAAATTACAGCGTGTTGAGGCGTTGGAAAGAGAAGCTATAATAAATACTTAGTGACTCGTGGAATTTATTATAGCTTCTCTTTTCAGAACTTTAACACGCGTATAATTTTGTTTTACTTTTTATAATAAATTAATAATTATAATATTAAAGATATATACATATATATTAACCTTTAAAAGCATAATGCTAAACTAGTCAATAAATAATCAAAATCCCCCCAATTCACAACTCAACCACAGTAACCAAGAAAATAAACTCTAAAACTATAAATGGTTTCACTGCTACAAGCAGACTTCTCAAGTATAAAGAACTACAAAATAACAATGTATTTAAACTAAACATTACTCACAATTCCATTTACTTCCCATACACCCTTAATACTAAAAGAGCTTTTAAATAATTGCTGCAGAATCATAAAATTTTAATAATAAAGATTCTTTAATTCTTCTCAAAGTTCTTTTAATATTAAGAGAGTATGGGAAGTGGAGTTGTGGGTAATGTTTAGTTTAAATATGTTGTTATTTTGTAGTTCTTTACACTTGAAAAGTCTGCTTGTAGCAATGAAACCATTGGTAGTGTTTTAGAGTTTATTTTCTTAGCTGGTCTGATTGAGTTGTGAATTTGGGGTAATTTTGTTTATATATATAATACTATGTGGAATGTTTTGAATTACAGTAACTAAATTCTATTTAAAGCTACTAGTTATGTTATTGCTTCTGTCATTTAATGTTTTTATGCATCTATCATTTATTTCTATGGTGTCTTAAAAATGTAAGTATTATTGTAACAAATACTTTGAAAAAAAAAATCCAAATTTTATCCTCTCAATTTTAAATTACAAAAAGTGTTTAATGCTAAATTTATAGTTTACGTCAAGCATGTCAAACTTGCGGCCACATGCGGACCACAACAAATATTTTTGCGACCCAGCCAATATAACGTCATGTAAGAAATATTTTAATAAAAATGTTGTAACTTACTTTTTACAATATCCTATTGTACCTAATTATTAACAACAAACTACAATGTTTGCCAATTATCGATTACTATAAAGGTGTTGTATCCATTTCCCTTATGTGCCTTATGCACAGGCGCATCTATTCCTCCACACTAATACTAGCAGCGAATATTTTAGCAGCTGATTATATACCTACTACCATGTGCCAGTGATTTATCATTAGTCTTGTATTGACTTGTTTGATACATGTAACAGGAAATATTTCTGCTTTCGGAGAACAAAAAAAATTGGGTTTACTAACATTACACTTATTAATTTGTGCAATTAGCCAGTGCCTGTAAGGTTAAAATGGTAAAAAAAAAAATTACTTTTTATTTAAGTGTTCTATTATTTTATATTAAGGATTACTCATTTATTTCAGCCCTTTGTGTTCAGATGTCTCTATCAAAACTAAGTGGTAACAAAAATAAATAAAAAAATTGCAGTCGAACATCAAAATTTCAAAGAAAAGTGGGAATTGGAGTATTTTTACTGTGAAGTAAAAAATAAAATAATCTGCTCGATATGTAATAATGCTATTAGTGCAGCAAAGTTATGCAACATTAATCATCACTGTGAACAGCATGCATCAAAATATAATTATGAGGGATTAATGAAAAGAAAAGTTAAAAAAGCTCAAGTTGGGACTGAAAAAACAACAGTTCACATTTACTAAAGAATCACAAGAAAGTGAAGCTGCGTTGCATGCAAGCTATCTATGTCTTGTCAGAATTGACAGCTAAGCACACAATATCTTTTATTGAAGATGATATCATGAGGGAATGTCTAATTAAAGCTGCAGAAATTGTTTGTCCTGAAAATGTGACGGCTTGTCTCAAAGTACAGTTGTGGAAAGAGTTGCTGATTTGGACAACAATTTAAATATTCAGACCAAAGATAAATGGATTATCTAGTTTCAAAGATTTTTCCATTGCCTGTGATGAGAGTACAGTCATTAGGAATGTAGTTCAATTAGCTGTGTTTCTTCATGCTTGCGACATTCCATATTTTTTGAGAGGTTATTGGAATTAGTACCAATGCATAACACTAGTACAAGACAAAAAATATTTGTATTTTTGAACTTCTGTGAAAATACAATCCACCTCTGTCAAAATTAACTTATCTAGCTACATATGAAGCTCCAATAACTGAAAAAACCAATGGTTTCATGACATTACTGAAAAAAAAAAGAAAAAAGTGAAATTTATGATGGATCCAAGATTCATCATACATGTTGCATTATACATTAAGAAGTGTTATGTGGGAAGGTAATAACAAGGAAAATGTGTTGACATCTGTCAAAAAAATCAACAATTTCATAAGATTTCAAAGCTTAAATCAGTGACAATTCTCTGCTTTCTTAAGTAAATTAGACAGCAAATATTCCAGTTTGTCCTACTATACCGAGGTACATTAACTATCCTGCTACAAAGTTCTTAATTCTGGAACTTGAAGGAAAAAATACATCAGTTCTTAATAACTAAAATTCAAGACACAAGCCTGTTTTTTGACACAGTGTAATTGTAAGATTTATCCTTTATGGTTGATATAATGAAACAGATATGATTTAAATTTAAAACTACAGATCATTATGAATGTGTGTGGCCAAGTTAAAGCATTCAAATATAAACTAGTTCTTTGGGAAAAGCAGTTGAAAATGAAGATTTATTGTACTTCCAACATGCAACATGAATAAGTCAAATTTAGATGAAACTGCACAGAAAAAAATTTAAACCTTAGAACTGAATTTGAAACCAGGTTTGCAGATTTTTAAATTTTTGGAAAATAAGCTTCTTTATTTTCTTCAATTTTTTCAATAAATATAGAATCAGTACCTAAATAAATTTAAATGGAGGTAATTGAGATCCAGTGTGATTCAGATTTGAAGGCAAAATTCAGTGAAGTTGGCATGCCTGGGATTTTACAAATATTTACCTGCAGGGTTTGAAAATAATCGAAAATTTATGTATGAAATTATTTCCATGTTTGGAAGTACTTATCAGTGTGAGAAGTTATTTGCAATTATGAAAGGAAATAAGACTCCTGTGAGATCCAGAATTATTGACATTCAAAACCTTGTGTCAGTTTCGAAAGTAATCATTGCCAACAAGATTTCCCCTGAAGTAAGAAAGATAGTAACAGAAAAGAGATGCCAAGTGTCAGGAAGAAAATGTTAATTTTATCTTTGTTCTTTTTTTTTATATTATACTTTTCCAAATAAATCTATGTTTATATGAAAATTGAATTTTTTTTTTTTTTGTGGAACACATAAACTTAAACTTTGTTTATTTGGTCTGTATTAACTTTTGAGTTTGATGTGTGTAGTTTACATATTGGGACCATTTCAAATATTCATATTAATCAAGATTTAAGTTAATCAACATTTAACTCTAATAAATTGTGCCATATACATATGGTAATGGAGAATTAGGAGATGTTGTGTATATATGGTCACGTAATGGCATGCCAATTACATAATTGAAATGAGTCTCCTACTTAATTATAAATATATCTGGTGAGAAGAAATATTTGTTTAGAGCACCATCTTGTCTCTGTATAAAGTAATTTCCATTTCATACCTAAGTCAAACTCAGTGAAGAACTATGAGATCATAAAGATATAGTAAATAATTAAAAAGATGGAGTAACAAAATAAAGAATGCAGAGTTAACAACAATAAATTGGATTAAAAACCCAATAATACTTAAGAGTTGGCTATTTATAAACTAAAAGAATCAAAATTAGGATTTTAAGATACTTGCTACAATTACATGCCTCTGTTCTAAACATTGACTCAAAAAATTAAATTGGAAGATTCAAAGTCAAACTAGTTTAAGTTACATACTAGTGGTTGGAACAATACTTTCTTATATATATAATTCGTTTGTGTAATTTAATGTATATAATTAGAGAGACTTGAACTTAGAATTTTTCAGTCTATAATCATCCTACACTCAGTCTCAAGCAACTAATACACATGTTCATATCCATGTGAAAAAGATAGATGATCCCCAATATACATATTTCATGCATGTGGTCATGTGTATCATTTGAGATGGAGAGAAGGATCAATATAGACTGAAAAATCCTAAATTCAAACCATCTACTTATATATATGTATAAGAAACATTCAGTATAAGCAAATTGTATATAAGTAAATTTATACAAAATTTAACAATATAAGTTAAAATAATTTGGCAATATAAAAACTGTAATCACAAATTATTTAAATATTAAAAAAATCTTTAAAATATGAAAATATTTTATACCTGCAAAAAATTTACTAAATGTATCAAATACTATGTATAGCCATCAACTATGACTTTAACAAAGATACAATAGTAAATATAAATGCTGACTAATTTAAAGTGAAGGAGAAAGTGCCATAATTGTAGGGTTCCATTTAAACTGCACAAGTATTAGTATTGGTAGCTTTCCCTATGCTGATTTTATTACACAAAATAATAAATTTAAATACAATTTTGGGTAGTTGTTTTATAGACATCAACGCCAAGAGATGGCATTGTTTTTCTTGAAAAAATATAACTTATGAACATCCCCAGGTCTTTTTTTTTAAAATTTGAATTCCTTGTTTTTGACTTTTTTTGTACACATTTATTTTTATTAACACCAACAAATAATAAATAAATATAAAATAAAATCAACATATTGTAAAACTTCTACGGTATATTGTAACATTTGTGCTTTGGCTTGCGGATTTTTAAAAAAACTAATTTCAACAAAATGATGAAGTTACAGTGTTTTATACACAATTAAAGAACATAAAAAAACTCAAAAGTTATTAGGCATTTTTTTATTTTGCTGCTTTTTTAAAAAAATAACATCAATAAAGTGATGAAGTAACACTGTTTTAAACACAAATAAATCACATAAACAAACTCAAAACTTTGTAGGCTTTTTTTTTTTTTTAAGTTAAACTTAGTAGACTTTTTTTAAAGAGTTGTGATGCTTTTTTATTTGTAAAAATAACATTTTTTTTTACCATTTTAAAACAAACTTCAAAGTTATTAAGTTTTTTGGTTACACAAATAAATCAAAAAGAATGGGAAAGTATGGAATATTTATTATATCTATAAAGATATTACATACGGGACAGAGAAAGGTGAATAATTCTGTGTTTGTAAATTTAAAAAATCAGATATATTAATCTTTAACTGAGGTTTAAAGTTTATATCTGTGTTAGAGATAATCTCTAGTTTCAAGGATGATTAGTAATAATCATTAGTGTATTTAGCTGAAATTGATGGTGTTGGGGTTGTGAGTGAAGGGAATTTGACAATGGTAAATGAAAATGTAACAAATAAATCACACAAACAAAATTTAAACTTAGTAGGCTTTTTTTTGGAATGCCGCATTTTTTTAAAAAAAAAATCAACAAGTTCAAACTTATTAATCATTTTTTTTATTTTTTTGGTTACACAAATAAATAACACAAACAAACTTTTTTTGGATTGCCACTTTTTTAAAAAACAACTATCAACAAGTTCAAAGTTATTAAACTTTTTTTTTTGGTTACACAATTAAATAACACAAACAAACTTTAAACTTAGTGGGCTAATAACATTTAAAAAAAAAATCAACAAAGTTAAAACTTTGTAGCCTTTTTTTTTTTTATAACATTTAAAAAAAAAATCAACAAAGTTAAAAAGGATTAAAAATAACATTGGCTAAGTTTAAAATGGCACCCCCCCAAAAAAAAATCCATTGTGGAGGTAGTACTTTCCTGGTAGTTCTTTCTCCGGCTAAAGAGTTTCATCAACCTCAACTATCAAACCGGGCCCGCCAATTTGACAGCATGGTCGAGATGACAAACTCTCGGAGCACAGCTCACGCAGACCGTTAGTCAAATACAAAACAGCATTTTTGCCTAGGCCCAATTCTTTCTGGACAGCTTCGACAGTTAGGTATTCACGACTCCAGTAATATATTAGACGTATAGCTTTAACCAACAGTATTCTGGAGCCGTCAAACCAAGTGAGATTTCTAATGAAAACCATTCTACTGCATGAACGAGATGAACATCTAAACTGACATATACTTTTTTCGATTCTAAATTTCATTGAGGCTCCACATTCGCATTTCTTTGAATGTGGAAGTACATTCTTGCTTTGCAAAAAGGCCACAGTATCACATCCTGTTGTCAGTAAATCACACAATCGAACAACGTCTGGGTTTTACTGCACCATTACTATTTTCTCATGGAGGTTCTCGAGTAAACACTACTTGACGTGTTAACTATTTACGAGTATGTTCAGACATACCCTTGGACAATGTTTTGCACATTAAAATTTCAATACAGAATTATGTAAACAGTCTGTTAATTATGAAATACTTCAATCGTGTGATTTCAATAAATATAAAAAAAATTTAAAGTAAAAATAAGAACATTCGATTACTTGAATTAAACACACCCTCACACTACACTGTAAAAAAGTGTGAAGTGTGTGATTCGACATAAATAATTTACTGCGATGTGACAAAGCAGTCTGTAATGTGTATTACAGCAGAATTGTTGAATTACACATAAACACGGCTGCAAAATGTCGGCCACGTAAATGGCATTTTTATGTGTTTCAGCGCATAAATCGCGCCATCCCGCGGTGTGGATGTTTATAAAACAACTATCCAATTTTGATTAAAAAAACTGATATTACAGTGATTACCCTAAATATATATTTAATTATGCTTTATTTTCACAGTACTTATTTATTCATTTGTTTGTATTTTTTCTTCAGTTGTATATTTTACTGGGGGAAAAAAAATTCTTTATCAAAATTTTATGTTTTTGATAAATTTCAAAAGCATAAGTTCAAAAAATGAAAGTATTCTTAAAAATAAAAAATAAAGTTTGCAATTAAAAAAAAAGAAAAAAACCTCAGAAATAAATAATAAAGCAAAAAGCCTTCAGGCTGCAAAATATATTAAAAAAAACAAACAATTATTTTATACCATCAAATTTGTCTACTTAACATAATTTTCTTTAGAGTATAAGTTGAAACAATGAAAATATTACTTGAAACATTAAAAATCAACATCCCAATTATATATATCATTAGATGGAGCTTACCAATAGCACTAATCAAGCTTTATTTTATTATATTTTGGCAGTTATAAAATAAAGCTTGATTAGAACTATTGGTAAGCTCCATCTAGTGATCATTTAAATGCAAGCTTAAAAGCAAGTTATGAAATTTATGACTTGTTTGATTAATCATTATAAGTGTACCTTTGAAGGCTTTTGTGATGCTATATTGCAGAGGTTATTACTATATGGTGAAACTGAGCTAAATTCAGATCCATATAGCTATCTGGTTTGTAAGGCTGGATTTGAAGACATTTAAGTGTCTGAAAAGTTCAGTTTCAAATTAATAGTAATATGTTTTATAAGTGCCGACTTTTGAGTTAGTATTTTAGATCTAGTTTCTAGAGTCCCAGCGCTCCACTGAGGTGAGCCATAAGCTTGAAACCAATTGGTCTGGAGATAGGGACTTTCTGATAGAGATTTTAAATTCTCTCTCTTTCGGCACTTATAAAATAAAGCTTGATTAGAGCTATTGGTAAGCTCCATCTAGTGATCAGTTAAATGCAAGCTTAAAAGCAAGTTACAAAATTTATGATTTGTTTTATTAATTATTATATATATATAACAAAAGAATTGAAAGCAATAATAAAGTTTTGATGATAGGTGTCTCCTGTTTGATATTAATTAAGTTTTCACTAATTTTTTTTACACAAAGAAAATACAGTATATCCAAACAAAAGCTGAATGAAAATATATACTTATTAAAAATAATAATAATAATTTTACAAAAAAATAAATAAAAAATAAACAAAGTATAAATTCATTTTCTGTTATTATAATGACAACAAAAGTTTATGTGGTACAACTGCAGAAATGTATTTTCTCCTCAATAGTTTTATTTCTTTTACATTGAATTACTTATACCTGTTGATATCTAGACATTATAGTTAGAACTAAAATCTTAATCACTTAAATATAGTTTTTAACTATGAAATCCACTTAAAACTTTCAAGTTCTTGCAGTAAAACCATTTCAGCCCAATTGTAACACCAAAAAACATTTACATGAAAATCATGCAATGGGTAATCAGTAAGTTTTCATGATTTTTTTGCAAAAATTTTCATGTAATTTCAATTGTTGAGATGGCTTATTATGCATATATACATAAATGAAGTATTATCTGGGTACATCTGTGTATAATTTATTGAATATATATATATATAAACCAATGTTTCAACTAGGTCACACTGGTCATCAACTGGGTAACAATGATTATAAAATAATTGTAAAGGTACTGTAAACACTGATAATGAATTTTCTATTAATAAAAAAATAGAAATCATAATTATTAGAAATTATTTGCATTAATGACTTTTTTTTAAAAAAAAGTCCAAATAGAAGGTAATTTGCATATATCATCATGTTGGTTGATACACCTTCCAATAATGTCACATCAGAGAAGCCATTGAGATCTTTAAAAGATCAGAATGAATCAAGAAATGTGATACTCTCCAACAATGTCTGATCAGAGAAGCCATTGAGATCTTTAAAAGGCCAGAATGAATCAACAAATGTGATGATATACACAAATTACCTTCTATTTGGATTTCTTTTTATAAAAAGTCATTAATCTAAATAATTTCTCATAATTATTATTTCTGTTTTCTATTAATAGAACATTCATTATTGTTATACATCAATGTTTACAGTACCTCTACAATTATTTTATAAGAATTATTATCCAATTAATGACCAGTGCGACCTGGTTGAACGTTGGTTTATTTATATATACAATAAATTATACACGGATGTACCACCAGGATAATATTTCATTTATATCTATAGCCTGTAAAAATTTTTGATTTGATATATATATGTAATAAATATATTAACCAACTAAAGAGAATATATAAATAAATAAAACAGATATAATTACTTCTCTACACATCCACTTTAATATTTCAACCAGAAGACTGGTTTTCATCAGAAATTATAATCTGGTTGAAATATTAAAGTAGCCATGTAGATAAGTAATTGTAATTGTTTATATATATTAGATGTGTACTATGTACACTGATATTCAGAATGACTAGAGATAATTTCAGGGACAGGCATTTTCCATTGACAGAAAGGTAGTTTTCTCTTTAATCCCATCATCATGCCAAAGCTTCAGCCAACAGATATTATCTTACAATGTTCTGTGGCTAGGTTCTCATTTTCACATGTCAAAGACATTGCTGTAATTCTGTCACTGTCCTTTTATAGATTTAATTTGCTTTCAATTCTTTTAAATAAATAATAACATGTCTTATTAAACAAACTATGCCAAATAATCTTTTTTCTATAAAGATAATTATTTTGTACTCAAATTTAAAATAAAATCAAAACATGTTATTATTATTATTTTTACATGTAATTCTGATTAAATTAAAAAATCAAATCAAAATTTCTTCTGACTTAAACAAAATTATAGAAATTCAATTTATTACTTATAATAGAAGTTATAAAAATGCGAAGATTAAAAAAAATAGACATTTTACAGAGAACACGATTCTGTATGTATCATTCCTACTATCATAGCATAAAAATTTGAATATCTCATGACCTATATACGTGTGTACATCTTAAAAATATAAATAAAGCTTTGTTATATTTATAGAGAATGAGAAATATTTTGATAGAATATATATTTTAAGGCAAAAAATAAACAGCAATGAATTATATAATTTGTGCTATAGAATTAAAATATTAAAAAAAAAAATGTTTAAGATTAATTTCCATCCTAAAAGACAAGAATATTTGGAATTTTATATTAAAAGATATATTGAATAATTTAAATTCACAATAAATAAATAATATATATTTCAATATTTTAAGTCAACATAAATCCATATCCACATCATATATTAATATTTATATCAAATGAGAGTATAGAAAGTTTGCTGCCAACTAAAATAATCCCTAGTTCCTCTTTCCAGGACTTAACACAGGGGTAGAGAACCTTTTTTCTGCCAAGAGCCATTTGACTATTTATAATATCATTCATGGATCATACAAAAATAAAAATTATCTATTATATGTGATCAAAAATATAATTAATTTATCCCTAATCATTAGGGATGGACACAATCTTTTCAGCTGGTGGGTTAATATCAACTTTCCCTTTTTAAATGAGGGTCAATTTTTTTGTGCAAATTAAAAATGAAGTAATGACATTATTAATGACTGTTCCACATTTAATGTCAATTTTTACAATTTACCTTATTATTATTCATAATATATTTATATTCTCAAAAGTATTTCTATGTTTTGGGTAGATTACTTCAATAGCAATGAGAATAGAGTCTTTTATAAATCCCCTTTCAGAAAATGGTTTTGAATTTTCTGCTTTTTTTTTTTAATAAAAATAATGTAACTTTCTTTCACAGGATTTTTTTTTTTGACTTGTTATACTTTTTATGAAACATGTCAGCCACTTGAAGCTCCTTTTCATATTTTTTATTTTAATATTTTTCTTCTAAAATTTTGTTGTAATCAGAATGTTTTGATAAATAGTGCCTCTTAATATTGTATTCATTATTAAATAAAATACTTTCCAAACATATTAGGCACATCAATTTACTATTTTTTTCTCTAAAAAGATTAAGTGTTTCAGTGTAATCATCCTATTAAAAACACTGAATGCATAATAATAATAAAATTCTATTTTTATTTTTGCTAGTATACTTTCATCTGCTAAAAATCACTATAAAAACAAACAAAATGCTCTTGGCATTTAGATTAAATCCAGTCAGATAAATATAATTTGAAATATTGTACATCTGATAAAATACATTAGAACTATTATAAAGATTGAAGAGAGAGAAAAAGATAGCTATTTGGGGGCCATTTTATATAAATTTTTGAAAATATCTATGGATCTGACAGAGTGCCCTTGAAGACCAGAGGTTCCCAACCCTGCTCTAAAGTAACCATGCAGGGCAAATTGCTTATGCTTACTTCATACATTCATCTCAGTATAGCTATTATTACTATAATTTTTCATATGATTAATGAATATTAGTGGACAGATCACCAATATGAACTAGCTAGCATAATGAGTTTAATGGTTTTTTTATTAATTTCTTCTCAGTTTCCTAATTTAACTGAAACATCAATTGAATTTTCTTGGTGGCAGGATGAATGTTTATGTGAATAATCTTTTTTTTTTTTCTTTAGGTATTTGCAATTATGACAGGAAAACTAAATTATGGCCCTTAATGCCAAAAAAGCTAGGTGATCAATTTTTAGAAGTTGCTAAAAAACCACTTGATGACTAATTTTAATTTAGCTTACTTCCACAGAGATTACTTTCAAGTGAAGGCAAATTGCATGAATTGAAAGAATTGACTAATATTAAATAAGACTTGATGGACTTCGTAAAATTAGAAGGTGAGGAGACGATTTGAAAAATAGAAATGGAGTTTTACCATAAAAGCACAAGTGGAGTGGAATTCATTATAAAAATAGAAAGAACAACATTGTGGAAATGAATAATATTTCAAAAACAGTTGTAAGATTGGTTAGTCAACTTAATGAAAAATATAAAACATAGAAAATGCTTTTGATCAGATTGGACAGAAGATTGGGAAACTTTAATACTAGAATTAAAAAACAATTTAAAAAATGAAAGTGATAGGAATAAGTTTTATTAAGATGACAGAAATGAGATAGGGCACAAGACTTGTGAAATTAAAAAACAAAACAATATATTATGAATTCTCTAAGAAAAATAGTAAATGAAAATGGAAACATCCAAATGAAAGTACAGAAGAATTGGATTATATTTTGATGAAAAAATACATTTTAAAATTGTCATATTATCAATAAATTTAAAAAAAGGAAGTGATTAGTGAAATGCAAGATACATGTTAATGCAGAACTAGAAAAATGAAAACTTAAAAAAAGCAATAGTTCAAATTCCTAATCTGCAGAAACACTTCAATGAATTTAAATTAGAACTTTCAATTTGAAGAGAGCTTAAAATTAATTGAACTCAATAAGAAGCTAACTAACACTCTACTAAGAACTGCGGCAAAGATGATTTGTACAAAAAA
This sequence comes from Epiperipatus broadwayi, assembly GCA_028023455.1. Lineage (NCBI taxonomy): Eukaryota > Metazoa > Onychophora > Udeonychophora > Euonychophora > Peripatidae > Epiperipatus > Epiperipatus broadwayi. The sequence continues at coordinate 6,310,169 of JAQFVV010012424.1, forward strand.
AGCAGCAATTCACCAATTCAACTGAGACAAGACAATATATACTAAAAATATTTAAAAATGATCTATTAAGAAGAATGGAATGCTTGAATTTTATAAAATGCTACAAAAGAGTTAATAATATATATAAAAATATTATTATGAATTGGTAAGGAAAACTTCAGAAAAGAATAGAAGTCTCAAAGTATAAAACAATATCTTAATATTAGAAGAAAAGTTCTTTCAGCAATAAAAAGATGGAACTATTACTAAAAATAGAGACAAAATATTATAAAATGGAAGAGCTCTATAGAGAGTTATATAGTAGTAAAGAACAAGAAAGCAAAATATCCCTATAATTATAACACCTTCTGAATTGCCAAGCATTTTAAAGAAAGAAAAGTCATGCAATAAAATCTATACAAAAGAAAAAATCCCTATGAAATGTTGAAACTATTAGTGTTACCTTAAAAGAAGAAGGTAAAGGATCAGAAATATTGTTCACAAAACTATATAGTAAATGTTTTAAATGATAAAGATATACCAGATAATTGGAAGACTACTATAGTAATATTAATATTTAAGAGAGATGAAAAAGAAGATATTAAAAATGGTAGTTTACTCTTAGCGTGTTGAAATCGCTTGAGGGCATAATTTCTATGCAAATGCACAGAAATATGCAGTTTAAGTGGCTATGCTGCTAAATAACATTCCATTTCAACGGTTAAGCACAGAAATAGTCCATTTCCTTGTCTGTGGCACCTATTTTTATGCTACAGTACAGTACTGCCGCAGCCGCTTATGGTGAACTTTGTGTTACACAGTTTATATAAAACAATCCCATTTTAAATTTTGCTACGGTATCTATTTTTATGCTACAGCACAGAAATAGGACGTTTATTCTGCCGCAGATTTATACAAACAATCCCATTTATAAATTTTGCTACGGTATTTACAACACTGAAATAGGATGTCTATTCTGCCGCAGCGGCCACAGCCACTGCTTATGGTGAACATTGTGTTATGCACTTTATACGAACAATCCCATTTTAACTGTATTTTTATACTGGACTATTTCCATCATCTAATATGTGTGTTGAATGTCTTTAGAAAAGTTTAATTTTTAGTTAAATATTCCAAATGCATTCAACTGTTAGTAATATAACAGCAAACAGGTTAGTATACACACAACGTTTCTAGAGGTATTTTTCTCCCCTCTTCTTCAGGTGTTGCTGGCCTGACCAGTGACAGTACTAGCATGGGATTCGAACCTGGGTCCTTAGATTCTTGATTATTGAAATTTAAGGTAACGCTCTAACCAACTGAGCCATCCTGCCAAAGGCAACAGTATGTAGTAATTTCATATACTTATCTATGAGGTTCCTCCTGATTTCTCCACTTTTTCCTCACAGCAAAGTTGATTAGTGATTTCCATACATTATGTATAGTCACACTAGGTTGGCTTGAAGAAGCTGCTCACATGACAATGGCAAAAAATCCCATAAGCCAACCTAGTGTGACTATACATAATGTATGGAAATCACTAATCAACTTTGCTCTGAGGAAAAAGTGGAGAAATCAGGAGGAACCTCATAGATAAGTATATGAAATTACTACATACTGTTGCCTTTGGCAGGATGGCTCAGTTGGTTAGAGCGTTACCTTAAATTTCAATAATCAAGAATCTAAGGACCCAGGTTCGAATCCCATGCTAGTACTGTCACTGGTCAGGCCAGCAACACCTGAAGAAGAGGGGAGAAAAATACCTCTCGAAACGTTGTGTGTATACTAACCTGTTTGCTGTGATATTATTAACATTTGTTTGCTGTGATATTACTAACAGTTGGTGCATATACTAACCTGTTTGCTGTGATATTACTAACAGTTGAATGCATTTGGAATATTTAACTAAAAATTAAACTTTTCTAAAGACATTCAACACACATATTAGATGATGGAAATAGTCCAATATAAAAATACAGCTAGAACACCATCATCACAAACCTTCAGAAAAATCCCATTTTAAATTTCGCTATGGTATTTTGTGAGGGTGTCTGTAATTGAGACTGTCAAAAGTCTTATAATTTGCATGCCCAAGTCATTATTTTCCAAATCCAATAATGTAGTATGAGATAATAAAAATTGCAGAAACTTTGGCCCGCTTCTCTAGTCAAGAGTGACACCTTAATCTTGTCAAAGGGGAGGTGTAAGCATGATTGTTACAAAATCACGCTAAAATTCATGTTTGCGTGAGAAAAATCGCGCGACCAATCAAAAATACCGGTATTATTTTTGGCCACGATGTTGTTTTGAAAACATTTTTTCTTTTTATTCTTGTTAAAATTACAAATTATATTTGCGTGGCCACGACTTTGTTTTGGGAAAATTATTTTTTTTTATTCTTGTTAAAATTCAAAATTTTATTTGCATGGCTACGATGTTGTTTTGGAGAAATTATTTATTTTTCTTCATGTTAAAATTTGATTTGCGTCACCACGATGTTGTTTTTATTTGTTTTTACTCTTGTTAAAATTACAAATTTCATTTTAGAAAAGAAAAAAAAGGTTTATCCAATTTATTTTTTATTTATTTTAGATAAATTTCATTATTTATGATTTTATTGTAAATCAAAAAAGCACTTTAAAGTTAAAAAAAAAAAAGAACAGCCTGGTAACGTTATAATTCTGTTAGTTTACATAGAAATTACATCCACGAGCGAGCGGTTTCAACATGCTAAGAGTAAACAATCTTAAAAATTACAGATTTATCTTTTTTTATATAAGTTGTACAAGACCATTGCCAAAATAATTGCAAGTTATTTACAGTGAATTTTGAAATCAAACCAATCTAAAGAAGTAATTTTAGCACAAGGAATCATGTCAAATTATTGGGAGAATTTATAAAAAGGACCAAAGAGAATATGAGTTGCGATTATGCTCTGGACTTAAGGATTAAGAAGCATTTCTACAGTGATTCAAGTTTTGGATCATCAAGATAAAGATCCAGGATGCTGTCATATTCTGAAGAATATTTACCATAATGCAATAGCAATGATCAGATTACATGATGATACCATGAAGATCAACATTGATAAGGATGGATGCAAAAATGATTCCATATCTCAAAAACTTTTTATAGCAGTTTTACAAAAAGTATTTGATAGATTAAAATGAAAAACTAAGACAATAAAAATAAACAGATCATATTTGAGCCACCTAGATTTTGTCAAGGATATGACTGTTTTTGCATACAGTTGCTTCAAAGCTTCAGGAAATATGAGGGAGTTATCAGATGGAAGTAAGAAAACAGGACTAAAGATAAATGTTAAAAAAAAATGAAGTAATATTAAATGACTTTTCACAAAGGAAGGAGATTAAGATTTGTAATCAAATTAGAAGAGGTTAACAACTTCAAATACTTTAGTAAGATTATTAATGTAGAAAGAAAGTTAATGGGCGAAATTAATCATAGAAATAAACTTGGATGGAGTGCTTTTGATAATAGATATTATTTTAGTAGTTTTTATTTACAAATCTAACTTTGATACCTGAAAGAGCATTACAAAGGCTCCAGATCACTCAATGAAGTATCATCATCATCATCATCAACCATTATCAATCCACTGCAGGATGAAGGTCTCTCCAAGTTCAATCCATCTTTAGCTTCTCTTCTCCACATCACCCCTGCACACTTTCTTATTTCATCCATCCATCTCACATGTGGTCTCTTTCTGGGTCTTTTACAATCTCTTGGAATCCAGTTTAAAATTTCAATTGTCCATCTATTATCATCTCAACTCCACTTCAGTCTTTTAATTTCTTCAATGAGATCAATAACACCTGTTTGTTCTCGTCCCCATACATTGTGTTTTCAATCTTTTCTTGTTACTCCTAACATGCATCTCTCCATACTTCTTTGAGTGGTCTGAAGTCTCTGTATTGCTCTTCTATTAAGTGTCCAAGTCTCAGATCCATAAGTAAGAACTGGCAAAACACATTTATTAAAAGCCTTCCTTTTCAAACACATAGGCATATTTCTTTTTAGTATCAAGTTATTTCCAACAAAAGCACTCCAACCAAGTTTAATTCTATGAGTAATTTCATCCATTATATTTCCATCTGTATTAATAATCTGACCATGGTACTGGTAACTGTTAACTTCTTCTAACTCATCATAATCAATCTTTATTTTCATATTTTGAGAAAATCTATTAAACATTACTTTAGTCTTTTTAGCATTTATCTTTAGTCCTACTTTCTTACTTTCATCTGATAACTCCTGCAACATTTCCTGTAACTCTAAAGCATTATTTGCAAAAACAACTACATCATCTGCAAAATCTAAATGACTTAAATAATCTCCATTTACTTTCACTCCTTTAGCTTTCCATTTTAATCCACAAAATACTTCTTGCAGCACTGCTGTAAAAAGTTTTGGAGATATGGAGTCACCCTGTCTTATGCCCATTTCAATGTTGATTTTCCTACTATCATTATCTAATCTAATTGTTGCTGTTGCATTTTTATAAATATTCTTTAAAATATGACAATATCCTGGATCTACACCTTGATGATCCAAAGCTTTAATCACTGAAGAAATGTTTATAGAATCAAATGCCTTTTCATAATCTACAAATCCTAAGCATAATGGCAACTCATATTCATTTGTTCTTTCTATAATTTCTCTCAATACCTGGATATGATCTACTGTACTAAAACCAATTTTAAATCCAGCTTGTTCTCTTGGTTGAGGAAATCCAGTGTTTTCTGTAGACGAGTTGTAATTATCTTAGTAAAAATTTTGAATAAAACTGATAAAAGACTGATAGGTCTGTAATTTCTAATATCTTCTTTATCACCTTTTTTAAATATTAATATTAATACTGCATTCTCCAATCATCTGGTACATCTTTATCATTTAGACATTTGGTATGCAACTTTGCTAAAAAAAATTCTATTTCTTCACCTGCTTCTTTTAATATATCAATTATAATTCCATCATTACCTGGAGCCTTCCCTTTCTTCATAAATTAATTGTATGTCTCACTTCCTCATTCAAAATTATGGGCAATTCGGAAGATATAATGGGTATAGGATGCACTTATTCTTTATTACTATATAATTCTTGATAGAAGTCTTCTACACATTTCATAATGTCATCTCTCTTTATTAATAATGCCATCTTTTTTTCTTATTGCAGATATAAATTTCCTACCAATACCAAAATGTTGCTTTACACTCTTTAGACTTTTATCTCTTCTACAGCTTTCCTTGCTAGTTCACAATTATACTTTCTTATATCATTTTCAACTCTTTTCCGCACCATTTTACAAAATTCGAGATATTCAATCTTTTTTAATGCATCATTGTTGTATATCCTCATATTCCTTCTTTTCTTCATAAATTCTCTAGTCTCAGTAGAAATTTTATTGGTCAATTGCTGCTTTTTTTCTACCAGCTATCTTTGTTGCAGTTTTAAAAATGTATCAGTTATTTTCCTATTAATGTCATTCAAATCCGAATCATGTTCAATATCTACTATTACTTGAAACCGATTTGTAAGTTCTAATTTAAATTCATTAGAATGTTTCTGAAGATTAGGAATATCAACTGTAAATATTGTTTTTCTTAATAATTTTTGCATTAACATGCATCTTACATCTTCCTAATCGATGATCACTTCTGTATTAAATTTATTAAGAACATTACAATCTTGAAATATGTATTTTCTGTTAGTCAAAATATAATACAATTCTGTTGTACTTTCATTTGGATGCTTCCATGTCCATTTCCTTTTAACATTTTTCTCAAAAAAAGAATTCATAATATAAAGTTTTTCTTTTTCTGCAAACTCCACAAGCCTATGTCCTCTCTCATTTCTATTACCATAACCAAAATTACCTACAAAATTTTCAACTTTCATTTGTTTACCAAATCTAGCATTAAAGTCGCCCATAACAATTTTAAAATGTTGTTTACTCTGATCAAAAGCCTTTTGTACATCCATATAAAAATCTTCTATAACTTCATCACTATGAAAATTTGTTGGGGCATAATTTGTGCCTTTATAGTAGAGTATATGTCCACTTTTTAAATCAATTGTTTCTTCATCTTTTCTTCTAACTTCACAAAGTCCAATAATGTCCCATTTAATATAAGACAGTTCTTCTTCTAACTCTTGCAATCTTCCTTCACTTGAAAGTGATCTGCAGTTGTAAGTACCTAAATAAAAAGTCATCATCAAATGGCAGCCTGAGTCCGCAATCAGGGGATTCCTAGCACCCTCCTCCTTCGGCCATCAACCGCTGCCTTGGTTGGTGACTTTACAGCCTCCTGGGAATAAGGGCCATGATTTATTTTTGTCTGTCATGATTGTATATATTGGAAAAAATATTCTTAAACTCGGAGATAAAAAGCCAATAAACTCACCATGCTGGCTAATGCATGTTGGTGAGCAGCCCATCCATGTTCATATACTATATGAATAATCACATAGTAATAATAGCTGCAATGACAAGAACATATGAAGTGGACATTTAGGAATTTGCCCTGCTCAGTTCCTTTAAGGCCTCCAAGAGGAATCAAAGGGCCTCCTTTCAGTTAATAGCAAACTCCTTTCTGCAGCCCAATGAAGTATGGATAGAGATATATTGGAAGTAACAAAATAGTAACTAAAAGAGAAATCCATGGGAGCGAAAACAAACAGGTATCATTGATATAATTGAAAGAATTAAGAGACTGAAATGAAGATGGGTTGGACATATTGCTTAAAAAAGTGATAATAAGATGGATCGTAGAAGTCTCAAATTGAATTCCAAAATATTTTAAAGGACCTAGAAGGAGCTTACATGAGAGATAAATAGATAAAATAAGTAATTTTGCTGGTATAATGAAGAAGCTATACACGAGGAAAAACTGAATTAAACTTTGAGAAATGTTCATCTTACTGTGGATTGATAATGATTGAAAACGATGGTAAAATGATATCAATTGAAAAAAATAAACTTATATAGTTAATAATTCTACAATGTTAAATTTTAAGTTTCATATATACACATACATACATTCTAATAGTCATTATTATTTAGCTTATATATATATTGTTTTATACATATACTTAAAAGCAATAAAAATCCTTTTACAATATTTAAATTTATTTTTGTTTTGAATTATATTTCCTTCATTAATTTTTCTTTCTTTTTTGATGAAATGAAAAATTAAAAACATTTCTTTAATATCAATATATATAAAAAGTAATAAAAATTTTTTTTAAATATTAATAAATATATATTTTCATAAAGAAAATATGCTTAATTTAAAATATATAAAATCATTTTTAATTATTAATAATCATCAGTAATCAAAAAATATTTATTTTTGGGTCTGACATCTAATATTTCAATAGATAAACTTAAAAGGAAAAGATTTATACATAACCGTAAAAAAAAAAAGATGTTAAAAAAAAAAGAGAATTATTTGAAAGATTAAAACAATGAAGATATAGACAATGAAAATAAACTGGACTGATATAAAAATAAACTGGACTGATAAGAGAAGTTAAATGAAAATAAAAAATAAAAATCATGATCATTAACTTAATAAAGGGATTTGAACTTAGGATTTTTAATTTATAATTCATCCTCTACTCCATCTCAAATAACGGGTGCACACACATCTCCAATAGGTATATTTCGTGCAGAACCAGCACTCATCAGTTGTTTGAGGCGAAGTGGAGAATGAATATAGATTGAAAATCCTAAGTTCAAATTCCCATATTTATTATAGTAAACATTGACTATACTGAATAGATTAATTAAATATCAATAACTAGAAAAAAATAGTATACAGTAATTAAGATCATTTATTAAAAAAATCTTAATACGAATTGCAAACTGTGGGATAAAAGATGAAGCATTTTTCTATGAAATAAAAAAAACTAAAGGGGGGGGGGGAGATGGACTAAGCTATTATACCGAGATGTAAATCAAACTGGAGACAGAATCGGAATAAAATAAACTTGAGAGCAAATGAAATTTCACTTTCTACCAATTTTGATAAACCTGAAAAATAACCCATTATTTTTATACACAACTTTATATTATTCTACAGCAAAAAAAAAAAAAAAATTAAATGCACTCTAAAAAAAAAAAAAAAAGAAAAATTGGGTTTTTAATAATATATAGATCAAATGAAAGCATTATTTCATTATTTAGCAACATTTCTTTTTTAAAAAAGAGGCATCATAGGAATATTTCAAATTGCTTATATATATATAGTAGATATAATCCTTCAAAAATGATAGAATAAAAATTAAAAGATTAAAAATAATTCTATACCATTTGTAACTGCTTGATGTTAAAGCAATAAATCCATCCAGTTTTAAAAATTAATGCGTTCCCATATAACTAGATATTTAAAAACAACAACAAATTATTAAAACTGAATTCTTTACTATATATTTAAAATAAAATTTATCCAATTCCCTCTCAAAATAATAATAATAATATTACCATGGAGCCGCGAATTATGTCATATTTTTTTTAAACCTTCAATTCGTGTTTAATGTATATATATATCTTATAACAGCTTACATGTTAGAATAGAATACGGATTATTTATTGAACTACAATGTATAGTAACTTTCCAACATATACATATCAGGGATGCTTTTTAATATGTACTGAAGTAATACAAATAAATAAAATTTTAAAAATAATAATATATACATTAACAATACATTGACGGGACACATTTACATAATTTATTGGATGTATGTTCATTCATGAATTCACAGAAGCAATAAGAATAAGAAAGAAAAACTACCATATTTTTATTTTACAATAAAAGTAAATAACAAAATGAATGACTTTCATAACTATTAAATATGCTCTAGGCCAGGGGTTGGCAACCTTTTAATCTTGTGCCAAACCTATGTTATGATGTTATTCCATGTGCTGAAATGATTCTACCAATCTTATTATATTGGTCTGGTTATAATGGGCTTTAGAAGTATGTATTATATGCTGACATGGTTATGTGTCTCATGGCATACATCAACATAGTAATGTGCGTGCATGTACATACATAAAGTTGAAAAGTAGAAATAAACCCAAACATTTTTTTGTAGATATTTTCTGTATTACACTGGAATAACAGTTAAAAATTCAATAATTTTGAATTTAAAAAAAGAATTGATACTGATTTAGTGTGTGCTCACAGCCATTTTAAAATCTAAAGACCACCCAAAATCACCATTGACACATTCAAGCGATAAATTACATCAAATAATCCACACGTGGTCATGATATGATCATTTATTACAAAATCACAATTAACATCAATAATTAAAAAAATTAAAGTGCAAATTCCTTACCACTAAGCAATATACAGAATTTAAAAAATGAGAGTAACAAATAAATTTCAAAATACTAAAAGCTTATAATTTCTAAAATATGAATTTAAAATACTTAAACAAAAAACATAACAATAAAAAAAATGGATACACATATTAATTAAAAAACCACATATTCAATAAAGTAGAATTGATCAAACCAAGCTTATAATTTTGAAATACTAAAAGCTTCTAAAATACAAATTGTATTACAATATAGACCTATAACCATATATCAAAATAACATAAATGTTGAATAAATGTAGAAACAATTACCAAAGCATATTAACTCTACAATTAACAATAAGTAGCATTTTATTTTAACATTAGTTGAAAGAATAATTATCTAAAGTAAAGAATATTAATTTTACAATTAATAAATCAGATTTTTTCTTACCAAAGTGAGTAATAATGTGTGCTTAATTTCTCACATGTCATTATTTACTGGCAGAATGATAAAAAGATTCTAAATGAGATTTAATCATTAAATTGTCCAAAGATGATATAACACTACCTACTGATGATGAAAAGTATAGTGTTTACCTTATTTAAAATCCAATACCTGTTTTACATCTGAAATAATCAAATTTCTATTAAAATCTGTAAATATTTTTTTAAAACATATTTCTGTGTTTATTTGTTGATGGTAAAAGTCACTTTGATAACCTCACATGATCAAATGAAGATTCGATATCCACATCAGCAGATCAAATGTGAACGCTATTTTTTTTTCTTATCTCCATTTTTTTTCTAACTACATGGGACAAAGGAAGCATTCAACATCAGAGTTTCTGATAAGAAAAAAAAATCTATTTATTGTAAAACTAATATGCTTTATTTTATATGGTTATAATTTGTGTTTTAGAATGTATAAGCTTTTAGTTTTTTGAAATTATAAGTTTGGTATGATCAATTTTATATTATTTCAGCATGTGCTTACGGGCATATTTTAGAAAGAATAAGCTTTAAGCTTGGTATGATCAATTTTAGATCTTTCAGCATGTCTTTATAGACATATATTGCAATATAATTTGTATTTTAGAAGTTATAAGCTTTTGGTATTTCAAAATTATAAGCTTGGTTTGATGAGATTTCTGCATCTTTTAGACAATACTTTGTAACTCAAAAACAACCTCTCCTCTCCCCGAATACTTCAGCACTTTATGTCAATATTGTAATAACATCTGTATTTTAGAAGTTATAAGCTTTTAGTATTTAGATTGCACTCACTGCCATTTTAAATCCTAAGGACTGCTTAAAATCACCACTGACACATATCACTTGGTTGTGTCAGTGGTGGTTTTAGATGGTTCATAGAATTCAAAATGGCAATGAGCACCCTCTAAATCAGCACCAAAAATTATTATAAATTAAATATTTACAAAGCTCTAGTTAATATTTTATTCATTCTGATTTTGAAATTAAAACAGGCATGTTTTTATGTTATTAATAGATATACTGATAATTACAGAATTCCATTATCTATTTTGATTAGCAATTTTTTTTATAATTAATGGTTGTATAACAAGTTTTGATAAAATTCCACAAAGTTGTTTTTTAAAAGAATAAGATGAATTGAAAAAGAGTCATTAACTTTTTTCAATCAAGATGGGGAAAACATTTTAAATTACTGTATTTTTCCCCATATGGACTATAAAAGGTAGAAAAAAAGATTAGAAGAGTTCTTTTAGTTTTACAGATTATGACAGCCGAACTACTATGAAAACTACTATGAAGTTATAACTGAAGGCAAGACAGTGGATCCAGCTGTTGCTACTAGTGCAACAATGGTAATTTAGATTCACATGGAAGCAAGACCCAGCTGTGTTCTCCATAGCCCATATATATATATGTATTAAACAGCATAGAGACTGAAGGGAGCTAACTGCAGGCCAATAGTTACCTGGATTATACTTTTCTTGTTGATGACAAGAAGCCAGTCTACTAGTTAGAAGGAACTGGCTTACCCAGTGAGTCTATCTTGCTGAAGTATTAGTTGATATATATATAGTTTTATCTATATAAGCACAGATAAAGGTACAACATCATATGTATATAAAGTACAGCTGGTGATTTATTTTAAATAATTTCTTTAGTAAAAATGACAGTTCTAATTTTTATATTACAATTTTTTTAAAGTAAACAACTATTCAACAAAAAGTAAGATGCATTTCCAGTATGTTTTATATAAAAAAGTAAACTCCAAAAATCTTCCTAGATTAAAAAACAAAAGATTTGCTGGAATATTGTTTTTAAAAGACATTTATAATTAATCAAGAGTAACTTGTTAAAAAAAAACTTTTATGAAAGACTGTCAAAGAATTAATATTACTTTTTTTAATAGCTTTAATTCATATCATCTATGTTTTTATGTATATACACATCATATGTGTGCATTTATGTGAAAAATATATTTTTAATAAGTTTATTATTTTGAAAAATTAAAATATCATTGACATATGTCTGTCTGTGCACATATTTCCATGGATACCTACATGTATGTGAAAACAGTCATTATGTATCATTAAAATGTGATAACTTATTTTATTATATGACAATTCACATAGATTAAAATTAATATTTTTTATTATATAATAATTCAAATATATTAATTATTATGCTGCACATCTGTGTGCTTATATATGTGTTTCATGTAAATGTATTGAAGCATATTTATAAATTACAATGTAATAGTGGATTTTCCTTTTGCATTAATCAAAATCAGACGGGTTAATTTATATGTATAGCCATATTCTGCATACCTTAATTTCATTTTGTTATTAATAAATTGACATTTCATTGTTAAAGTTATTTCAGTGAATTTACTCAATCCTAAAAAGTTTTAGAATATTATATGTTATATCTCTTGTTCACAATAAGTAGTAGAACCTAAAAAGTTTTAGAATATTATATGTTATATCTCTTATTCACAATAAGTTGTAGAACTTTTGTTCCTGAACTAGATTAGTGCATAATGGTCTGTTATATAAAAAACATTTACATTTAGTGTCTATGAACATCCAGTGGGTGATCCTGGATTGGTGCAAAGAGGATATTCTTTAAAGTCCATGCACTACATTTTGATTTAGTTTTAATATTTCTTAGAAATTAAGTTTATAGTTGGCCAGTCCATTAATAGTATTCAATGACCAGAGCATTAATGATGATCAACATGTTTTAGTATCCCAGCATTTTTTTTGTTATATTCTTATGGATTAGCATTTGCATCCAAATTATTGTCCAAATAATCTGCTCCAAGCTGGTAAGAGCTAAATAGTTAGCCTGGTCTATAGTAGATCCATTTCAAATCCAGTCAGAAGATTGACTTGATTTTTTTATTGTTGATCATTCATGAGTGATGAATGATTATTGTGTAATACTGATGAACTTATACTTATTTATAGTTCTGTGTTGATCTCACATGCTCATTACTTGACTTGGGAATGATGATGATGAGTTCCAGCATCCCAGATTCACCCCCCCCCCCCAAATTAGTCTGTATCATTACAATGTTTTTGAAGCCCATTATAACCAAATCTTATATTATTGGTCATTCAATATTTTAAAATACATAGGATCATATTGAAAAGTATGTTTTGTTAAATAATATTGCTTTCCAAAGATTGCTTAAAATTTCCTTGGCATAGAAAAAATTCATTTTGTTGGCAATTAAAAAATATGTATTGTTTACAAAATTGCTGATTAATGTGAAGTAATTTAGAATAGGCAAAGCACATTAAGCTTTCAATGGTTTAATTTAAAAAGCTGATTAATGAACGCTAACTAAATAAAACAAATATTTTTCTAGCATTCATCAACATTTTTTTCAAAGAAACCCATTTTTGTGAAATAAAAAATCAACTCGAAATTGAAAGTTTTTCAAATATTTTTTTTTCTTTAAAACTATGGATATTTGGACTTTTTTTCTATGAAAAATTTGTTTGATTACACAATAGACATTTAAAAGAAAAAAAAACCCAATGAAAATCAACAAGTCTCACATATTTGTGGAGTTCTGACCATCACTAATTATAAACTTTTTTTTTTTCAAGTAAATGTGCCAAAACTTAAAATGTATTATTATATAATTATGAATAGAAGTTTTTCAAATGAATTAATCAATACAATATTCTGCCTGACTATATATTTATTCTAAACCCACAGTTGCAAACAAAAGTATCAAAGATCAATTGACCATCAAAAAAAATCCAGGTAAAATTAATCCTCTCTGGGGAAAAAAAATTTCCATCCCACTTAGCTTTGACAATAGTTTGGAAATTGGTGATAGTTATTGATATTGTCTAAGTGTTAAATGGTTTTTAATGATTATTGAAAATAGTAAAGATCAAATGTACATTTATTGTACAAAATAATTAGTAAATTAAACTGAATTATGGTCTCCATTTACATGCGAGCTGCGTATGCAAAATGTAGGTGATTGTGCAAACAGATGTGCTGTAATTAAAGAATAACTTTTTATTATTTCAATTCAATCAGAGTGCCATTGATAATCATTCTGAGTGTCACCCTTGGCACATGTGCCCAGGTTGCCGATCCCTGCTCAAGGCAATATTCTTTTTTCCTCAATAACTTTTTTCTCTTGCAGAAACATATTGATCTTATTATCAAGAAATCAAGATCCCTCTAATTATTTTGATATAACATTATCAACTTTGTAAAACTTTTAGCATCACACTCACAAAATATTTTATGTAAAATATAGGTCATCAAATCCAAAAAGATTAATAAAGAAAAAAACTAATGGTATGTGTTTTCAATATAAACCAAAGAAATTTCATTAATTTATATAATCGTGTACAACACTCAAAGAAGGAAAAATGGCTGCTGAATATTGTAAAATTTGTGAACTTTAACATTTTAATTTGTTCATTTACATTTTTGTTTGTTTACATTTTTATTTTGCTAGTATATAACTGAAGTCATGTAGTCAGCTATAGCATAATTCATGGCTCCACTGCACTGAATGTATCAGCTATGAATAGTTTGTAGGTTAATTTACGTGAATGTTAACAAAAAGGAGAATGTATTTATTATATTGCTCAAATACAAATAAATAATTGAGAAGACTTGGAAATGTATCATTAAAACAAACAATGCCAATGTCTTTTATAGTGAAAAATGTCCTAAGTCGATTGGTACAGTTGTGAACTCTGAAATTCAAGATCTGTGGACCATCACTTCTCTCTGTCACCTCCTGATGCTTAAAATTATTATGAACTCCTAAGCAATAACCTTCAATAAAAAATTTTTGATGCCATACAAAGTTAAAATTTCTCATTTAAAAAATATACAGTGTAAAGGAGAAAAAAATAAATAAAGGACATCTGGTTTTATTAAAAAAAAAGTCCATGTGATAGACGGCAGAACATCTTTTAGTGAAAAAAATAATATGGCCATATTACTAAATTGCAGACAACAAATGGATATAGATATAGTAAGTACTCTATGCTTACTTTTCATTTCAGTTTCTTCTTTTACCTAATATGCAGAGCCATACTGTGAAAACTAATCGATAAATTGAACTTTTCGTAAAAATGTAACTTTCATAAAAGTGTGTAATATCAAAGTAAAAATTAATTATAAATTACATACTTTTACATTTTCTTATTAATTGTAAATTACATACTTTTAAAATTTTCTTATATGTCTTCCAAAATGGACAATATATATCAACTGCAAATATTGAGTTATACAAAAACAGTAGTAAAGGACAAATTAGTTGTAAATTACAAATTTTTTATTTTTCATGGAAGAGATTCCATTATTTAATCAATATGTAGTATAATAAAAATGAACTGGATTAGTACAAAAAATAAAAAGGGTAATATATATATATTTAAATTTTGATTATCATTGAGAAACAGAGTGAACATCTCAAAGAAAGGCTAGAAATGGGTTCAGTTTGCCACTGTTTTAATGCGATATTTTCCAGCAATATGTGATCCAGATGGGGTAATGTAATAATTCAGTAATAGTACCTCTCATGCTCTTCAAAATTTTGAATTTGGCTTCAATCCATGAATGGTTTACTCATCTGGGTGTTTACCCAGTTATCAGATATATTTATTTTTAAATTACTTTGCAAAAACTGAAAAACTATTTAATGTTATTTATTTTTAGATTATTTTATAGAAATTAATAAGCTATTTTATTTAAATACAACTAAATGTTGTAAAAGTACAAACCTATGCTCTAAACTTACATATTGAAATACGTGTAAATTAAGTATGCTTAATTGTCAATTTATTGATTAGTTTTTTCAGTATGATTTCAGTAACTCCATGCAGTGGATAAAAGCAGAAATTAAAATAAAAAGTTGAGAGTAATCATCACTACATTAGTACCCAATGACTATGATTATTATTGTTAATTAAAATATCCTGAATACTCACTGGTTCTTGGTTGTAAAAAAATAAAATAAACAATCAAATGGGCTTACTTTTGCTTCAAGAGTTCATAAAAATGTTGAGTGCCGGAAGTAACAGAACTGGAATTGATCTGAAGATCTTACAATCCAAAAGATTGACCCTCTATCATTGCATTAAACTATGCAGGGCAATTTTCAATGATTTTTTCCAATTTCCACATGATGAAATGAAAAAAAAAAAAATCTTAGTCAACTCAATATCATTTGACTTCACAAGCAACTAAACCAAACATATAAATGTTTTTATACATCTTTAAAATAATAACAACAATAATAAACATCCACTCGTAAATGAGTATGGTCATTCTAACCCTAAAAAGAAAAAAGACAAAAACTACTCTAGAAATTAGTTTTGCGATGACTATACAAACCAATCTGTGAACCACAAATATATCCATCTATAGAACACGTTTATCCACTTTTGATACTTTATGATGCTGCCTTTTAATTTCTTCAGCTTCATTTTCTGAAATATTTCACCAAGATGTTGTAACTCTCCATTGTATTCTATCCTCTACTATATCTTTCCAATTGAAATGATTAACGTTGCACTTCTGTAAAATGTCTCGATGTGGTTTATCTCTCCCATGAAAATTATGCTCAACTTGGTCATATAACATCCTTTTAAAAAGTCTTCTACTATTCATTCATTTTACATGTCCTATCTGACAAAGAAGTGATTTTACTCAATTATCACATCCACCAAGCTGAAAAACATACTGATTGCTTTTATGATTTTGCTTGCCATTATAATTTTAAAATTTTACAGAAGTATCCTTAAATGAAACTTTTCTATTGTCGATAGGATAATATAAAATACAACAAACATATTTACTATAATACATCAATGCTTATAAATATATTGGTTGATAATCTGAAAGATTTAATTAATTATTTTTTTTATATATATATAAATTAGTTTAAAATTTATTTTGATGAAAAATATATTTAATTTGACATTTTAAATGACAAGTATTCTAAACAAATTTATTGTACTAAATTCGGATTAATAAATAATGAAGAAAAACTTGAAAAATATGTTATTTCTTTAGCTGGATAACAGAATTAATTTTTAAACATCTGACGTGTAAAGTTTACCCTTTAGGTATGAGTTTATGGGAACAATATATTATACACAGATGCCAAAAGCACACACACCCGCGCGTACGCAAACTAAAATAAAAATTATTTAATTTGAAACTTAATGAGTCACGCAGAGGCAACAACAACTCAAAGTAAATATGAAATTCACGGTTAAAAGTATTTTAATTTGAATTGTGGCTGTCGACTACATGTTGCATGATAAAATATTTTAAGCAAATTTCCTGTTAAAATTTTTCTGACAACTTTGAACAATCTTTGCACAAAGACAATCATCAACTTTATTTTTAATTGAATCATATTTCCTGTTAAAGGAATAATGAATATTGCTTAAAATTCAATTACATTATTTATTTAAAAAAAAAAAAACATTTCACAAAGAAATATATTAAATTAATTGCATGACCACAAAGGTTTCAGTCGACTGACCAATGTGAGATTTTTATTTTTACTTTCCTTAATATTAATAATATATTGAGAAAAGATGTTCATTCTTTGTTTTAAAATGGTTTCAATTTATTAAATAAACTAAACATTTTTTTAAATATATTTATTTTTAAAACGTTCATTTTATTAATATATTTAAAATTTTTCCATTTCATTTAAATTATGCAATAATACACCATTATTATGACCATCAGTCCAAATGTATACGACCATTCCAACTTCAAAAGATAAAACAAAATAATAATAATACTCCATTAAAGATGAGTTTTGTGATGACAATATAAATCAAACTCTGAACAATAAATTTGTTCATATACACATCACGTTAGTCTGTTATTCATTTTACAGTATTTGATATTTTGTGCTTCGATTATCTAAACATTTTCTGCAGAAAACTATTTTTTCTGAAATATTTCAGCATTAAGTCTAATTGTAGCTTTCCAATATATTCTATTCTCTGCCATATCTTCCCAAAAAACAATCAATATTGCACTTTTTTAGAAGATACTTTATAATGTAAACAGGGTCTACTTCTCTCACAAAAGCCATGTTCAAGAATAGTAAAACATTTTAAAAAGCCTTGTATTGCTCGTTCTTTTCACAAATATAAACTACAAAGGTAAAAAATCAACCACTCTAATTATAAAATCCACTATAATTGCACAGAGCAGGGCAGAAAGTATACTAAAATAATAAAGTTTTTAACCAAAAATAAACGAAAAGTCCCACTTGTTATTGTAAAACAACAATTAATTAATATATTATAGTTGTAATTAATAATTGATAAAGCGCATACTCATTATGTACGTAATATATATATATATTAAGGCTATATTGTCGCATCTAGGCGCATGATATTATAATAAAATTAAATACCTGTACCGGTTTATAAAACTTATAAAAATAAAACTGAATTTTTTTTCTGGTGATTTTAATAACTATACTTACAAAAATATTTTCTTCCTATATGCAATACTCTTGTTGCAGTAATTATGCATTTGCCTTAAATGTATATGATCAGGGTTCAAACCCAGTCCAGACAAAACATGACAATTTTTTCAAGTTCCAATCAGATTTTTAATTTTTTTAAAAGTAGTCATCTCACAAACAATCTAACCAACCATCTAATAATGGTTGGAAAATGGGTATCTATTTTTAATTAAAATGTAAAACAAAGATAAAAAATTCATTCACACTCTTGACACGTAGCACGCTTGATAACACCTACTGCTTCACTACTCCTCTGTGATGGTTGGAGATGCTTTTTGTCTATTCCATTAGCTATACTTAATTATTAAAATATTATTTTCCATTGAATAAAATTTTTTTCAAAATAGCCAAATTATAGATAATAAAATTGCACAATGTTCTGAAACCATCTGATTACAATTTTTTTTTTTTTTTTAGCATTAAAGCCAAATACTCTACTCTTTTAACAAAGCCAGTTTTGACAAGACTATGATACTGCTTAAACACTGTGAAAGAAATGATAGTCATGTGATATTTTTAGTAATAATTTTTAATATAACCAGAATATATTAATGATTTTAATCAGCATGTAAATAATATGATAGTAATATTCCAGTGTTCCATCATCAAATTGTCAATGATATGAATGGCTGAAGAATTGTAGGATGGAAAAGATTGAAGCCTATCTATTAAAGTTTGAAGATTTGCTATCTTAATATAAACTGAACACCGATTGCATATATGTATGGGAGATGATGATCTGGACCAACTGATGATTGCCGATTCAGCATGAAATATGTATATTGGAGATTATTTATCTTTTTCACATGTAGATGGTCATATGTATAGGTTGCATAAGATGGGGTGGGTAGTTATAGGAAGCTTGAAAATCTGAGTTCAAATCCCTTCTAATTACATTAAGTTCAGTATAGACAATATACTTGTATTTAAATGTTATATGATCTTCAATCATTCACACAAATATTCATACTTTTCTTTTACCAGATCTAACAATAAAAATTAAAGATAAGACTAGAATTTCATCAACAAATTCAGGATAACTCAAGATCATTCAAGACAATCCAAGGGCATTATATTCATCTGCTTCATGAATAGAATTTAATAACCGTTGATCTATAAAGATGTGAACAAAAACAAAATATGATAATTACTGTTCTATATTCATCTTGAAGAGTCCACATAAATCAAAATTTGCACATTACATGAATCTATATATATATATATATTTAAAAAGTAAAATTTTTCATTATAGTCATCATTACTGCCAGTGCCTTCAGACTTATTTGAAATAGGCCATTTTTTTGGCTACCTTTTCTAAGTCTTTCCGTATATGTTAGAGACAGGAAAGAGGCCATCTCAAGTATATAACCTTTTGCCAAATGACCCTGATATACAAATTTCAGTTTCAGACAATTTAAACTGTCTCACGCAAAATCACAACAAAGAACTCCTAGTCTGCTGCCTATCCTAAATGTTATTCTGATAACATCAATGACTTTGCATACGTATCTGCATACAAAAAAAAGTCAGAATTTTTCTGTACATAATTAAAAACAGAAAATATGATTACACAAATACATTCACAATCCTGTTGTCATATCTAATGTAGAGGGATGATGGATATGAGATACGATTATCATTATCATTTTCAATCACAAACAATTTATTATAGGATGGACATTTCCCCCTATTTAATTAACTTCACATCACACCAACAACCCCCCCTATTTCAGCTATCCATCTTATATGCGGCCTTTTTCTAGGTCTTTTATAATCTCTTGGAATCCCCATTAAAACTTCAACTTTCCACCTATTATCACTTCTTCTAGCAATATGTTCAGACCAGCTTCATTTCTGTTCTCTTTAAATGATGTGAATGAAACCTGATTTATTTTTGTCACCCCAACATTTCAGTTTTGATCTCTTCTTATTACCACCAATATATCTTCATATCTTATTGAATGATCTGAAGTCTCTGAATTACGATTCTTTAAGTATCCAAGTTTAAGATCCATATTAAGAATTGGTAAAACATTTATTAAAAGACCTTCCTTTTGGAAACACATTTCTTTTTAATACTAGCATTGTTTCTGCCAAAAGCTCACCATCTAAGTTTAGTTCTATAATTATTTTCATTGATTATGTTTCTGCTTGCATTAATAATTTTGACCAAGGTATTTGCAGTTTTTGGAACTTCTTCTAATTTATGATTATCAATCTGTATTATCTTCATTTGAGAAAATATATTAAATGTTAGTCTTTTCCACATTTATTTTTACTCCTATTTTTTTTTTTTACTTTTATTTGATAACTCTTGCAACATTTCCAGAAGCTCTGAAGCATTATTTGCAAAAACAACCTCATCAACTTCAAAATCTAGTTGACTTAAATAATCTCCATTTAGGCTTTTACTCCTGTAGATTCCAATTTTAAACCACAAAAAGCTTTGTGTAAAATTGCAGTAAAAAATTTGTAGATATGGTAATCACCACATTCTACCCACTTCATGATGTTAATCTTTATAGTGTTACAATGTAATTTAATCACTATTACTATATTTTGATATAAATATTCTTCAAAAATATGACAATATCACAGATTTATATCTTGATGATCTTAAATTCTAATAATTGTGGAAATACTTATAGAATCAAATGCCTTTTCATAATCTACAAATCCAAAGCATAATGGTTACCCATACTCACTGGTTTTTTCTATAACTTCTCTCAATATTTGGAAGTGATTCATTGTGCTAAAGCCATTTTTAAATCCAACTTATAATGTAACAAAAAGAGAGAATGGGAGAGAAAGAAGACAGAAATAATCAAAACAGACCTTATTCTTTGATGAGCCACTATACTGAATGATTATAGACAATTAACCTTCATGCTTGAAGGTCATTCCATTATCTTCTAAACAGAACTCATTGGAAGTCCCACTTACATAAAGTGTTTTTAGTTCGCTTGCGTGTGTAGTGCAATTGTCGTCAAAGCTGTGTATTATTACCAAATATATAAATAAGAATGAATGAGCTTAGTGCTTTCAAAGGGTCCAGCCTTCATAATAATAGCTTGACTACTAATACAGTTAATGATATGCAAATTTATGCTAAATATGATAGACATTCCATTTCCTCGATAAAGCATAGAATGTGTCTTTCCTGTTTATGGCATCTTTGTCTCTGGAGATGAAGAAGGCTTCCTTGATTTTTCTTTTGAGATCATGTCTCTCTCTGCACATGATTGTGGGATTATCTGGAATACACTCGTGATGCTTTATTTGACTTAATCGCAAATAAAGTTTATTTATTTTTTAGAACAAGTATTTCTTATTTTCTGTAATGTATTTAGAACATAGACTGATTTTATTCAGTTATTATGATATTAAAAGTCTGTTTTCCTATAATTAAAAGAGACTTTACAAAAAAAAAAAAGAAAGAAGCAAACAAAGATTAATTCTTCTATTCCCATATACAAATGCATATGTAGTATAAAAGTGCCATATTTTAATCTTAAAACTATTTTTCTTGAATATTTTACTGTTGACTAAAATTTTCATTATAAATCTTATTACATATGGAAACTTTGTTGAACCTTTCTGCAATAAAGGTAAAGTTAACTGATATTAAGAAACTGATGTCTATTAACAATTTGGAAAAATTTCTGTTTTTGTCAATTATGGACATCCTACAAGGACTGTATTAATAGCCTTTATCATATTACAGTTTTTTTCTTTTTTAAATGAGAGATCTGTGATTAAGTTCAAATAAAAGTAGCAGAAATAGTTATAAATACAACTAACAACAAACAAATTAGCTTAAAATGTCTATAACTTTGATTAAATCTTTTTTGAAGAAATTACAATTGCTTTCTTCTTCCAATTACCAATATTAATATAGGCAAAGAATATGTCAACTGAGAAAAACAAAACCAGACATTTAAAAATATAAAATCTGAAAAAAACAAAAACAAACCTTTTTTGTGTGCATGAACTACATTTTTTATCCTAAAGTACACCAATTAATCAAGTAAAAGAGAACTGGTTTAAAACAAACTTAATTTTCCTAAAATCAAAACATTTTTTAGTTATTATTATTTCTAATAAAAGAATTCTTTTCTAATATTTTCATATAAAGAAAGATATTTACAAAAAAGTTTAGTTCCAAAGCTTTTGAAATAAAACTAATTTTTAACATTGTTTTTAGGCCTTCATTTCATGGTGCCTCATTATACAAGATTTTATAGAAAACTCACAATTACATTATGGAAGAGTTCTCCAATAAAGAAATTACTCGAAGTTTGATAAAGACATGATTTCTTTGAAAATAAAATTTCAGCATATAAATCTACAAAAAAAAAAAAAAAGTGAAAAATAATTTTAATAAAAGTTAAATACCTGATTCATCAATTTATTTGTTTTGAAAGCTGAAAGGAATCATCAGAATTTAATTTAGATAAGAAGCCATGAGGCTAAAAAAAAAGAGAAAGGATAGAAGAATCAATAGTATCTATTTTTGAAAGTCTAATAAACAGACTTTGCCAGTAGTCAAAAAAGAAAAGTTAAACTACCAGGATGAATCATTTTCATTAGTCATTCATTAGATTATAGATTATCCAATAATATTATTTCTGTGATGTAATTTTCACTACACCACTCTCACACAAGTTAGTCTGTTTTCTGTCTGGTTTCAACACCTTGTGGGGGGATGCAATCATAAATATATGACCAAAGACATGTGGGCATCATAGATCTTTTTAATATGTCTTTGATCATATGTTTATAATTGCATCTCTCCACAAGATGTTGAAAACTAATAGAAACCAGTCCCTACCTTGTTGCGAGAGTGGTGTAGTGAAAATTATACTACAGAAACTATCAGGATTCTTTCCGCACTTGATTTTAATGTTTGTAAAAACTGAAGATAATGCCATAGTCTAAATAATTACAAAATTTGTTAAACTTATATAATAACTTTTTAAATCAAACCTTCCAAATCTATTTCCTTCTATTGCTATTTAAGGAGTCTGACAATTGAGTCAAGAAATCATAGACAATTTGGATTTCTTGGATCACTCGTGAGATTCAATATAAAACTTCTATATTTTATAATTAATTCTCCAATTTCCTAATATTCACACTGCTTCATTCTACTCTCCAATTTTCCTTATGAAGAAGTTGTTCTTCATTTTCATCACACCACGACTCTTTGACAAATTTTCTTCAAAGATAAATTCTCTCTTTGTATGCATGGTCAGAGACCAAGTTGATTAGTCATGATAACTCATATTCATGACTAATTTTAATATAAAAGAATTAGACTGCAGTATAATATCTATAAAGCAGATGTGCTTTTGTTCATTTTCTACAAATTTTCTCAGTACTTTAAATATTTGAATATTAACAACAAAAAAATTAAAAGAAAATACAATAATAATAAATAACAAAATAAAAGTTTTACAGGTACTTGAAATTTCATAAATGAAATTGTTAAAAAACTGTACCTTTATGCAATCATAAAAAACGGCCTTTAACAGTTAACCTAACACATTCAGCATAAAGCTAAAAGTTCCTGAATAAATTCCCAACTGTGGAAAGTGAAGGAAAAAATAAAAATCTTAGCTTGGAACAACTGAATGAAATAATTGTACATTGTTTGCCATTTTGCTATTTAAATGTCACTTAACCTCCAACGTAAATGATTAAATATTAAGAATAAACTGAAAATAAATAGACTGCATTTTTTAAATGACTAAGAAAAATCGATGTAATATATGAAAAATGTAGCAATTCATTTAAAAAACGATTCTTTTATTTAATAATAAGAATTATTACTTTTTAAATAATAAAAAAAATCTTGAACTAAATTAAATTCTTCAAATGAGCATAAATGATTAATTTAAAATTGTCATTTGCAATCGTACATTGTGTGCTTAACAAAATTAATAATTGAAAAGAAAATGAATCTTCATTGTGAAATGAATTTGAAAATTACATATTTTCAATACATAATTTTAAATTTTTATCTTAAAGTTATTATTAGTCTTTATGCTTACATTATAATCATTAGGAGTTTCAACTTTAAACAAAAAAAAAAAATATTAAAATACATTCCGCTTTTTTTTAAAATAAAAAATGAATTTTATATATATAAAAAATTAATGATAAAAAATATATTTTATAAAATTAAAAGACATTTTAGTTACACTTGAATTATTTTTAATTACAAAAATCATTCTTTAAAGATATATATATACAGGCAGACCATAATAAAATGTACAACAGAATTAAAAAGAACTGTTAAAATATTAAAAATTTTAAAATTTCATTAAATTAATTGCATTTTTTTTTTCCATTTTGATAAGCGATAAATAGTAAATATTCGAAATTCTACCAAATCGCCTTTTTGGAGTATTTTAATCTTGAACCAATATTGCGGTAAAAGTTATATTCCTTACTGAAGACAACACTGATTGCAACATTAGTTTGAGGTTAAGTATTAAGAAAAACCGTGAAAGCAACATTTCGTTAATTTTCTACGGCAAGCACACATATTGTTATGATTTAATCAATAAAAATGCAATTCTTTTATTTTTGATTTTGCAGATGAAATTATAAAAAATAAAATCGCAAGTCTTCTTAAAGATGAACGAGTATAATTCATCAACATAAAAACACCAGTTACAGAATGAAAGTTAAAAATTATTACAGATTCCTTATGGATTATGTACTTCAAGAAGAGATAAATATTAAATATGTACATAACAGTAAAAAAAAACCAATTTTTAAAAATTTGATTCACTGAATTTAAATTTTTATTACAATTTTTCCTTTCTAAGTATTCAAACATGTTTTTTGATTGCAGAATTACTTTATAAGATCTAGATTCATTTTCTATATTTGTAATTAGGGAACCGATGCACACATTTGGCATCCACCAAAGATTAGTCAGCCTGGTCTAAGGCATTGCATTATGGGAAAAATATAGAAATATAGTATTTAGTTAAAATTTTAAAATCAAAACATTGTTGTATATTTTTCTTTATATAACATTAAATAATTAAAAATATAAAAATTACATCAGAATAAAATAGTTTGAAAAATACATTTTATTTGGAGAAAAAAAATTAAGTAAACTTTTTTCTGATATAAACATTATGTATTGGCATAGATCAGACAATGTGGAGGTAGCAGGCTGCAAAGTAATATCATCATCATCGGTTTCTACTATTATCAGTCCACTTCAGGATAAAGACCTCCAAGTTTAATCCAGTTTCACTAATCCCTAGCCTGTCTTCTCCACAGTACACCAGAAAACTTATTCATCGATGCATTTCACGTGATCTCTTTTTAGGTCTTTTACAATCTTTTGGGATCTAGTTTAAGACTTCAACTGTCCATATATTATCATCTCTTCTAGCAGTATGACTATTCCAGTTCCATTTCAGTTTTTAATTTTTACGATATCATTAATATCCGTTTGTGACATAGAGAATGTTAAAATCTAAAGAGAAATAAATAAACTGTGGTATATCCTTAAAAAATGTAAAAAATATTTAGTGCAACCATATCCACAAGTTTTATTTTTAATTGATGCAGGTAATAATATTATTAATTGGAGATACTTGGTGCATGACTTTTTCCCCTGAATTTGTGAAGATTTACACCTGAGATTCCTGAGTTTAATATGTTAGGATAATAACAAGTGATAACAAATGGCTCTCTTATTTATTTACTCAATCTGGTTTCAGCAAGAGAACAAACACATAAAAATATTTAAAAGCTTTTTAATCTTATACAGACTTTTTCTTCCAACATGATACATTTTTTGAAAAAGGGGTTATACAGACAGAAAGAACTTAAAAGCAGCAACTCATTAATAAATTCTTATCTAACACAAAGCATTGTAATCAATTCAATAATAATCATATTCATTTGTCATATATATACACAACACACCCATACATATAAACATATATATATATCTGATATAATACAAATGTCAAGATTATGTAATTACTTTTAAAAGTAACATAAACTTAAATGTGGTAAGAAAATATTTCCAGAATGTAAGCTAAAATTTTTGGAAGGGGTGAAAAAATGACATTACTGCAATTTAAAAAAAAAAAGAAAAATGACACTATTGCAAAGAAAAAAATAGACATTGAATTTAAAAAATTTGAATTATGAACTTAAGTATTTTGAAATTTAAAAAATATGTATAAGAGAATAAACTAAAAATGATTACAGATTAAAACTAAATTAAAAGAAAAAATAATTATAAAAATATTTGTAAGAAAAAAATTATAAAAGATTTTTGTTGCTAATAATGACATCACTATGCACATACCAATAAAGCAAAGAAAAATGTAATCAATAAGTTTCATATTTTTTATATATATATAAACATGGCAGTGCAATAATGTTTCAAAATATGAAAATAATACATTTAGAAAACAATCTGAAAATAATATGTTTAGAGATCAAATCAATGCTTAATGATTCCAAAATAAATACATTCAATAAGTTTAATCAACACAAGCATTCCTTAAAAAATTAAATGAACTATGAGACAAAATGCAACTGGATAATAAATTATATAACAAAATCAATCCATGAATTGGATATAAATAAGGACTTAATAAGCACGATAATACAAAAAGTGACTCATGTATTCCAAAGAAAATAACATGATGGGAATAAATTCATAAAATAACAATCCCAACAAGATGCATGTGTTTGAGGAAAATAAAAAATGTCCATATCATAAAAAGTACATAGATGAAAACAATCATGACAATTATCTATATGAAATATAACCATAAAGATAAATAACAAGACAAATAAGTATATTTATGACAATAGTGATGCTTTTTATAGCATCACCATTTTATACTCTTATTCTTCTCCTTTACTTTCTTTGCATTTCTTCATATATATATATATATTGCTTATAATAACTTCTCTCATATATACTTTAATGCAAAAATTTTTTTAATAAAACTTGTTTATTTTCCTGACAGTTTCAACTGTCCAGCAGTCTTCATCAGAGCTTCTCAAATTTCCTCTACCTTTACAAAAAAAAAAAAACTGTCAGGAAAATAAAGAAGTTTTATCAAAAAATTTTTTTTGTATTAAAGTGTATATGAGAGAAGTTATTATAAGCATCCTCATTTTACTCATATATCAATTACTTTATTACAGACTATTGGATTTTTTTTTGTTTTGTTTGTTAAATATTCACTTGTCATAAATGTAAAATAATAAATCCAATACTTTTGTTATAAAATATAAATCACAATCTAATAATATAACTATTGTATAAAACAAAGAAACATTAAAATAATATAAAACACTATTGCCAAGTGCTTTCAACTTGTTTGAGTCATTATCAAAGCTATACAAAAATTGTTATACTCTACTAAATGATAAACTTGAACATATCACTCAGGAACAACTAATTGGAAAACTATTAATGCACAGTTAACCAGTTTTTTTAATTAGTTGTTCCTGGCTGATATAATGAAATGTTTGAGTTTATCACTTAGTAAAGTGTAACGATTTTTATACAGACTTGATAAGGACTCAAATGAGTTGAAAGCACTTGGATTGCCAAGCATTTTATATTATTTTAATGTTTCTCTGTTTTATATTATAGTCATATTGTTAGATTGTGATTTGACATAAATGTACATTTGAAAATGTACATTTATGATAGTGCACAGATGAACTTGTGCACTTTTTACAGAGTCCACATTTTTTATTTTAATCATTCACAGACTTCAATTTTTCATATGAATTTATTGCTATCTATTACTTTTTTATGTTAAACTACCAAACATCACATGATCACCATTTCTTACGCTTGTTCATAATTGTTATGAAGAGTTTTGCCTACTTTTTTATGGTTTACATGACTTACTTTCTGTATTATTGTGTTTGTTAAATACTTCTCACAAATGTGAATTTTCATTTCAATACTTTTTATAATGTCTGCATTTTTCATTTTATTTGTACATGGACATCTTTTTGGATTTTAATTTATGGATTTATTGCCATCAATTGATTTTTTATGCATTAAATGGTTTTCTTTTTATATTGTTGCTATTATTAAATCTTTACTTAATATTCAATTCATGGACTGGTTTTGCAACTTAATTTCTTATGCAATTACATTTATTCTAATAGCTAATTTAATTTCTTAATGGAATGTTTGAATTGCTCATATTTATTGAATGTTACAAACTCTCCATACAGTAGTGCCACCAAATGCAAGCTATATTAATCAATGTATGCAAGAAGATTTGTGTATAAAATCCCTATTTAGTGCCTTTTCATCTAATATCCCCACATTAGTTTCTAGCTTGTGGCTTTCATCAGTAAGGAGCCTAGGATCTGAGGGCACTGCATCTAGATTTTAGGATGGAGATTTTGTCACTGTTTTAACAGCTTGCGTAAGTATAGGAAATGGTGATCATGTGATATTTAATGGTTTACTTTAGTGAACGTATTTGTTTTTTAATCAGGGTGCATTGGTTTGATTGTTAACTATATTATTTTCAAGTTTCATATTTCTAAACATATTAGTTTCATATTTTTTTGTTTGTAAATGAAAAATTCCAACCATGATTAGTATGTGGATGGTGGTTTCACTCTACGGTAGAGCACAAGTTCTATTAATATCAGATATTATTTTAAAGAAGAGCATTTATAAATATTTTGAAATACAAGTAATAGATTTAAAAGCAAATATTAAAAATAACAAATGTGTGTAATGTGTAGAATGCAGAAATGTTAATAGATAACAAAAATGATTAAAATTTTAAAAAAAGTATTCACTTACGTATATTCTATCTATCCAAATATCATCTTAAAAGCAAATGTTTTAACACTAAACAATCATCAAAATCAATGGTATGAAGGATTATGCTATTAATTCAATCACTTTGATTCATTGCTGAGATTTTTTTAAAAGAACACAGTAGGACAAATGTATACTTCCAATGTTATTGTTATCACAATTATTAATTAATATACAATTGTTCCATAATAAATGAAGACAGAAGGAAATTCTCATCAATATGCATCAACTAATATGGTGATTTTATTGACTTTTATCTATCAGTTCAACACTAAAACCCTCCCACCATGGTCTTACTCTCAGAATGCGGGATAATTCTAAACTGAAATTTGAGTTTCTTCAATACAGCATGTAGGCACATGCAAATATTTTTTTCACTTTTATATTCACAATGTTTACAGAAACAAATAATAGCCAAATATCTTAAATGTTGAAAGGTCATCAGGTAAAGCAGCTATTGGTGACCGAAAGCAGAAGGGGGCTAATAATCACCAAATTATGTACGTAGGCTATCACACAATGATCATCTTCTATTTAACTACTTATAACTGTAGACATCTTTCAGATAAAGGAAGATTTCAGAAGCTAGAAGAATTGTCTAATATGAAATGGTACATTGTTAGAATGTGTGGAAGAAAGAGAAAAGACAAATGATTTGAAAAGTGTACATACATTTTACTACAAAGGTATAATATTAAAAGAGCAAGAGAAGGAATATTCATTATAAACAAATAAATAAAAAAAACAATACTGAGAAGATTGATGGCATATCAGACAGACCAAACAGATATGTAATTCATTTAATGAAAGATATTAAATGAAGATAATTTAAATCTCAACAATTTCTTATTGTAATGGAATAATTGATTTTTATGTAAATGTAGAAAATGCTTTTAAAATTGTCATAGATTTTAATGCTAGAAGTGGGGGAAATCTGGATATAGAGACAGAAATGAGAATGCAAACCTGAGGATTTGCAAAGAAAAAAAACTATATACTGCTCTATGAATTTTTTTTAAATAAATCCAAACTGGAAATGAATATGGAAACATCATAATATAAAAATCAAATTATAATTAAATTAACAGAATATACTTAATTTAAGATAACAGTAAAGTGTATAATAGTGTCAAAACACATGAAATGATCAACACTTATCAATTACAGAGATATAAGATACATGTTAATGCAAAGTTAGAGATCTAGTGAGAAAGACTATATTGAAAAGCCAATATCCTTAATTTTCCGAAATATTTAAACAAATTTAAAGTAAAGCTTGCAAATCATTTAAAAATATTAATAGATTCTGAAGATAGCTTACATTTGAATGTGATCAATAAGATAGATTATTTGTTAAGAATGGCTACACAAATAACAAGAACAGAATAACAGTAATTCATGAGAAAATTTACAACTGAGACAATGCAATGTATAAAAAAAAATATTAAAGTATTTAAAAATACCAATTTAGTATACGTAAAATGACATGAATAATAATTATTAATCGTTAATGATGACATAAAAAAAACTGCAAAATATTAACAAAAGTTATGCAAAAGAATAAATGTCTCATTAACATAAAACATTTTGGTATTGGGAAGAAAGTTATTTCAATAATAATGAGAAAAAATGACACAATTAATAAAAGAAGAATTCTACATAGAATCGTCAGTAATGAAACACAAGAAACAAAGTTCTCTTACAAATCTCACTACTTTTGCAATGCCAAATATTTTAAGCAAAAAGATAAAGTGTGCAATTCAGTCTATGAAGAATGAAAAAGCTCCGGAAAAAGAAAAAATCATTATAGATATTTTTAAAAAAGTAGATGAAGAGATTATCCACAAAGCTATAAATTAAAATGACTAAATGATAAAATATTAGAAATTACAAAATTATGTCTGTTATTAATATTGCATAGTAAACACATCATTCATATCAAGCAAAGTTTACCTATAATGACGATAATTATAAATATATATATAAAATGAAATAATTACTTTTATTACATCATTATCACAAATATTTTCAAATGACTAAATCAATAAGTATAGCAACTTTGTCAGATTTTTCTAAACCAGATCCCTTTTAGATTATCTTTTCTAAATTAGACGATCATCAAAAATGTAAAGAAGTTTAATCCATTATGCCACATTTTCAGAAGGAGAGAAGGATCCCTGAATAGGATTGTTGAAATGTGCAATAATTTCCTAAATGAAACTCTTATATCAAAAGCAATTTCAAAAAACAAACAAACTATATTGCCTGTACTGCCTCAAACCAAATTACAACTAAGAGTTTCCAGTACGCTGAACTATCCCAAATGGTTTTATGCAATTATACAAATTTGCAATAAAAAAAAAATTAAACAGAATTGTTAAAGATCTAATTAAAGGATGAAATTGTGACACCATCACAGTTATTGTTAAGAGATAATAAATGGCATATACTGATCTAAGTGACTGAAGATAATAAGATAAATAAAATGGAAAGAGAATAAGTATAAAGGGAAACAGAAAAGACTATATTAGAAATAGAATTTAGCCTTTGATGAGCCAATATCTTAATTGCAAGTCAGCAGGAAATATTCTTGATTGGAGGTTCTATTTACTGAACATTTGCATGTAATCTTCACAGCTGAAGGCTATTATTCCATTATATGCCAACTACCATCTGCCTAAAATCTACATTCAACATAATACATATATATGTGATAAAACAATCGTAGTTTGAATAGCTAGTGATTGTCAGATAATAGTGCATTTAAATCTTCACACCAAGACAGGCTTGTGCCTTTATCAATGAGACTTAAGATTCAAAGCTGGAGTTTACTGCAGTTAGTTATCTACCATTACTATTTATATTATTCAAGTTAAAAGCCTAAAAATTCATATCATCCTAAAATATTCAATTCAAATCAATCTGCTTGAACAAATGCATCGATTTGACACTAGATTAGTAACTATATATTTTAATATCCTTAGTTCTTCATTAATTTCCCTTAGTTAGGAATATTGTTAATAACAAATAATGTAATTTCTTACCTTACATATTATATAATAAAAAAAAATATCTATCCACTCTAGTGTCATTTAAAGTATTATCAATTAATCAGTGATTATTACATGATAATGCATATGTAATCTATTAATGTTATTTATTTACACCATCTATAGAAATTTATATTCTTATATTTAGCAAAGTTTGATGAAAAATCAACTCATCTCTTGCAGGACATATGCTTCTGTCAATCAAACTTGACATCATCAACTGTTCAGGAGATCAGCTGAGATTACATCAAACATAAATAATATGCAACATTTGGTGAAAAATCAATCTCTTGCAGAACATATGTTTCAGTATCCCAAGCAGCTGATGATGAGAGGTTTAACTGACAGAAACATGTGTTCTCCAAGAGATTGATTGATTTTTTTATCAAACTTTGCAGTATATAAGATTGTAATTTTCTATAAAATTCAAAATAGTGTAAATGAATAACATTAGTCCACATATTTATATCAAATTTGCTTAATTAATATTTATACACAGTTATATAAATATATATGTTCTCATTATAGAGAATAATGGAATATGAAAGTATATGACATTCCATCTTCATGAAGTAAGTCACATATTCCATCTTTCATATTTTCCAAAGACCTTATGGTCTGAGTTTCTATATTTGTGAATCAGTGAAACTAAGATGATGGATGCATTAGTAATTCATCCTTCCATAAAATATTAAAAGTTAATAGAATCTAGTCTCTACCAATATTAAGCAGTCTATATGCACATGAAGATTCAGGCATCTGATATCTCTACTTCA
Source organism: Epiperipatus broadwayi (assembly GCA_028023455.1). NCBI lineage: Eukaryota > Metazoa > Onychophora > Udeonychophora > Euonychophora > Peripatidae > Epiperipatus > Epiperipatus broadwayi. Next base: position 6,343,205 of record JAQFVV010012424.1, read on the forward strand.
TGTGAAAGAGAGTGATATGAGGTCATGTGTTAATGGACAGTTGCAGCATGATAGAATTAAGAAGAGGGACATACTGATAAAAACAAAAAAAAATTAAAAAAAAAAACATAAGAGGGGGCACCCCAAAATAACTGGAATTGTTCTCTGTTAAGTGTGCCTGCTGTAGTAGGTGCTTATGTTGTTATATACCTATTGGAGGAACTCTTTTGCATCAACCTGACAAATTGCATTACTATGTGAAATTGTGGTCCCATGTAGCACATTTTTGTGTAAAGTGTGTTTTACATATTTGGCGATTTTTTGCAATGGCGGAAATGTTCAAATAATATAAAATCATGTTTTCTTTTAGGAGAAACAATTGTAATGCTTAGAATAGATTACAAGAAAGCTATTCAGAGGAAAACTGAAGTTTATGAATGATTTAATGAAATTGGCAAATTCACCATATCCCAAAAAAGCATGGCAGATGAAGTTCAATGTCAAGATAATGCTGATATATTTTTTTTATTGATGCAAATGATATTTTTTCTCAAAATTAGTTCTTAATGGTCAAACATTTTATTTACAAGTTCTGAAACATTTGCGTGATGCAATAGAATGTAAATGTCCTATTTTGTGGCAAAGTGAGGAATGCCACTTCACCATGACAATGCCTCTACATGCAGTCTTAAATGTGAAACATTTTAAAATTAAATTCAACATGATCCAGCTTATCTATCAATCATATTCACTCGATCTCTAACCATGTGACTTCTTTTTATTTCCTTGAATGAAAAAATGCCTCTTTTTTTTTTTTTTCTAACTTGGAAGTAGTTTAAAAAAAACACCACAGGTGTTAAAAAGCTTCACGTTATGTTTCTGGGTATTGTATTAAGTGAATAGCAGTTTGAAGGAGATTATTATTACGCTTAAATTATGAATAAACAATTGTTGTATTATAAAATTCTGGTTATTTTTGGATTCTCCCTTGTATATATGAATGTGTGTGTGTGCATGTATTATTTTGTTTGCTTTTCATTTGTGAAATGTCAATCATAGATCTTGAGTTCATTGCTAAAATCTACATCTTGTAGTAAGTCCGATGTCAAATTTATATAATAATAATGAATGGAGGCTTATATTATAAGCTGCACATGATAATATTCATTACATTATACTTACATTCTAACATAGCACATATATATAAAGATTAAAAATGTTATTTATGAACAAATTTTGAACGGATGAGATGTTAATTATATATAATTTCTTTTAATATATACATAAATTAAAACACAGCTAGTTAAGTTTTTTTAAACCAAAAACTGTTACACATAGGACACATTCACATATATAAATTGAAAATATTATTAAGGAACATGTTATCATTTTGAACAGACGAGATTTTAGTTATACACTGTATATATTTCTTTTAATATATATTAACCATAGCTACTTACGATATCCAAAAGAAAAACTGTTACATTAAAATCCTCTTAATTTTCATCATTTAGAAATGTGTACAATATTTAACTTTCTCTGATGTAAAAAAAGTTCAATTACTTGTGAAATGTTCAATGTGATTAACATTTAAAATTTTAATAGTTCGGTGGGAAAAAATATAACTGTAATGAGTTTTTTTTTTTTTTTTACTAAGTACAATCTTCGCAATAAAAATTAAATGGGGATAATAAAAAAAAGATTAAACTTTACATTTTTCTCTTTTCGCAACCAGTTTAATGTACTCTTTTAGAGTTTTAGTTTGGTTGATAAAAGGGGTTATAAACTCCTAGCCATTTACTGAATGAGACCTATTCTATCAGTTTTTTTTTTGTTTAAAGACACATATAAATTTAATGAGGCTCACCAGATGCCATGCGAAGTTGGTTTTTTCACAAACCAAGATGGAGTAATAGCTTGAAATTCTGGCTCGGTGATAGGTAAAGGCTGATGACTGTCAGAATCAAAATGCAGAATAAGTTCTGAAACAAAGAAAAAATAAATAAATAAACGTTAATGATAGAAAAGAAGAAATATAAATAAAGTTAAGAACTTTCAATGTATGTGTTATTCATATACAATGTATGTTAAATGATCTGTTGAAAAATTAGATTTACAACTTCATGGAGACTTTTGACAAAAGGCATTGTGATTAAACAAAAAATCATTTTATCATCATCAATGGTTATATGCACCACACCATTTCAGTTATGTAGTAGTCATTTTATCACATGATCTCCCTTTATTAGAAACACATCACATAAATAAGAGAATCAAAAATATTTGTGGTTTTGATACCCACTAACATATATTTTTGGAATTTTAGAGTATTTTTAAAATTTAACATTTGTCTGATTATCATAAGTGAAAATTTAATATATTTTGATATAATTAGCTTACAGAAACATTGAAAATATCTTCCCAATCTCTGTATTTTTAAATTTATACACCAATTTCTATTATAATCCAACTTAAATTATTTGCTTATATTCAAACATAAGAATCATAATCTTAAAATGATAATTCTTTGAATTTATCTTGAACTTGATGTAACTTCTTAATAAGAAAGTATTCACCAAGTTGATCCCATTATATTCATGATAACCTAAAAATTGCCTTTGTGACGAAATTAGAGCTGCTTCTCTAGATGCAATAAACAACATATTAAGAATGATAACTCTGGATTTTAATTAGAATACAGTGGCTATTCAAACCAAGCACCTACAGATGCTTAGATTTTAGCAATCTAATTATTAAATATGCTGTCAGCTTTTGCAAGTGCTGACTGATGAGAATATCCAGAAACAAGATGGCTGAAATGTAATGATGAATGTTTTTGACCAAATGATAAATATTCTGATTATTTATGTAGCAGGATTAGTGATCCAATATCATCATTTTAATGATTGCAATAATATTAAACAAAGCTATTCTTAATTAAATAACAAATAGTCCCTTTCAGATTCTTATTCTTTTATTCACTGATTTATAAATGTATAATACCACTTATACACCTTCATTAATCACTTTTTACAATGTGATCAAATAAAAATTATATTCCTTGATATTTTCTTTCAGTTTCAACTCACCTTCAGTCTTCATCAGAGCTACAATATTCAAATATATGTGATTACATAATTAGTATATATTTAAATATACATACATAAAGATTTATTCTTGATATTTATTTAGGTATAAATTTGTACTAATTGTACGATCACATGTTTGAATATTGCAGTTCTGATGAAGACTGCTGGTCAGTTGAAACTGTAAAAAAATACCAAGAAATAAAATTTTTATTTGACTGCATTATAAAAAAAGATTAATGAAGGTCTGTAAGTGATATTATATAAATAACAAATAGATCAATAAATATTGATAAAGTCTACATTGGGGATAATCATTTTAAGATTATTAGTTGTGTTTTCAAAATTAATAATCTAATAAATTTCTTTCATTATTACACCATTATTTAAGATGTGGATTTTGATATCATTAAAGCTATATTTTGTAACTAACTTTTAACTAGATAGGAGAAACATACATATAACATTCTGATTGGCACTATGAAGTTTGAAGCAAGAGCTTTAAAATATCCCTGGTAAAATTGGCTAACACAAACAATTATAATCAACAAAAAAAACAAAAAAAACAACAATATCATTTAATGTTTTTTTTTTTTAATTTGTCCAGGTTCATCATTAAATATTTCTATCACAGATTTCAATATTCAAATCTTTTCTCCATAATGAGCTGATATTTTAAGTCAGCTCATATATATATAAGCTCACATATTTATAATTTCGTCATAGATATTTTCCGAAGTTAAATAGTTTGTAAAATAAAAATTAACAAATGATTTTAATTTAATGGGAAGGGTAAAATCTTAAACTTTTATTTTTGCTATAGATTTGAGCAAAAATTTGTTTTAAAAAAAAAAAAAAAAAAGATAAAATATAATTTATTGTCAAAAATGTTAAAAGTGTTTAATTAAAAGGGAGAAAACTCGAGAGATAAAAGGGTGGGGGAAAGAAAACAAAATTAGATTGTTGGTAGTAATTAGACTCTATTGTTGAAACTTTCACAAACTAAAAGTATTTGGTTAATAATTGCTGTTACGCTAATTAAAAAGAAAAAAAAAGATAAGAGAAAGAGAGATAAAATCGCTTTTAGAGTAAGTCAGTTGACTTGAGAGACCAGCAAGGACAATAAAGAAAAAAAAGAGAGAGAAGCTGTGCTCCGAATCAAAAATTATTATAGAAATTTATTTTGCGGACTCTTTTCAAATGCATAGCGGCTAAAGCTATCAAAACCTTCCCCTTTGGGGAATTGGCCGCCACTCCATCTGAATGAAGCTACCGAAAGAGTCAAGGAATGGAAAGAAATGTATATTGCTAGCCGGACAACCAAAGGAACACCCATGGACACACCAGAATTCTCATATACAAGGACAAAGGCACGACAAATGGAATGTGAATCTATGAAAGTCAGGCCACTTCGCTCTGATCGATCAGGGTAATTATAAACTTTTCAATTAATGGGAACTTTAGTTAAAGCGTAATAGAACTTTATTTTTGATTTATCTTTCGTTTGTTATATTTGTTACGAATGTTTCAACAATAGAGGTGGGGAAATAAATTTATTTAATATTGTAAACTATTTATGTTAATTCTCGTTAAATATTTTTATGCAATATTGGTATGACTGTATATTAAATTATTTAATATCTGTTCGATCTAGAGGGTAACAACAGGGTGGGGTATAAAAGTGCGCTGCCAAGCAACAGAGAACCTTAGGGCGTTACTTGCTTGTTAGCAGAAAATAAGGGAAGTGTTGAAAGTATAAGAAAACGAAAGACACTTATACGTTCATTTTAAGTTTTTGCAAGTTATTTATTTACCAAATAAAGTGGGGTTTAAAAATAAACTTCAGGAAAGATTATATACTATAAGTCGCCTTTGTATACACGCCTGCTAGAATCCGCAGTGTTAGTGTCGGCGCGAGTAAATCCATGGTAGATATTTGGGAAGAATACTTAGAAAGTTAACAGTTTGAAAATCAGAAATTGTAAGTCAGTTCTCTCTGGATCGGGCAGAAATATAATGTTATTAATAATAATAATAATAAAGGAAAGTTTTTTTGTATCCAACGTATATTTGAATTCTTTAATTATTTATAATAATTAGTTAGTGTCCTTAAGTGAAAACCCCTGTCAGATTATAAACAAAATTTGTAATCGGTGAATCGCCGTTCGAAAATAAATAAGACCAGGTTTACGTAAAGCTTCGTGGCCAGGTTCCAAGAGAGAAATCCTTGGTGGCGCCCTCGGCGGCGATTCTAATAATTAAGATTCAGTTATTAGGGGAAGGAAAAGAGTTGTAGTGTCACAGAGGAGGTAAGAGGAGGAAAGTTAGAAAATGGCGCTTCCAACGTGTCGGGCTCGTTAACAAGAGAAACGTCCAGAGATCAGAGTTTAAAAAAAAAAAAAATTTAGTAAGGGTGGTGGATTTCAGATGGTGGTGGTATGTCAGTATTCTCGTAGGGAGGGTTATGAGTTCGAATATAAAATTAAAGAAAACAAAAGAATAAAATATGATTGAGGACGAAAGTAGCATGGAAAGCCCGGTGGTAACATTTAAAAACCCCGAGCGGTGTCAGTTACAAGAAATATTGAGAGCTATCGCTGAGCTCAAAGAAATTGTAATGGAAGACCGTAAAGAAATAAAAGAAATGAAAGGCATGATACAAGAATTGAGGAAAGATGTGAATGAATTAAAAGAGAGGGAAAAGAATAGGAACAATGAAAAAAAAAGGAAGTCATAGACCCAGCGGACCATAAAGTCAGTAAAGAGGAAGAAAAGACAGAAAACGAAGAGACAGAGCAGTTTACAGGGGAAACTAAAGAAATCCCGAACAAGAAGGCTATACAAATAAACCGAGAGAAAGAGGTAATGGAAAGAAAGCTCAACGAATCTGGAGAAGAAGAGTTCGATAGGGTCACGTTGGCGAAATTTATACACATAAAAACATTTAAAGGGGAAAGGGAGGAAAGCCCTTTTGACTACTTGGACAGTCTAGGTGATTTTTTCTACGTCCATAAGTCGAAAGAAAAAGAGAAGATCATAATAGCAACGAGCCATTTGAGTGGTTCCGCTAGGGAATGGTGGAAGGCGGTAAATTACAAACCCCCTACATTCCAAGAATATCGAACTATGATTTTGCGAGGGTTTTGGAGCGTGGAGAAACAAGAAACCATACGCATGAAGATATCGCAAGAAAAGTATAAAGCGGACAAAGACGGTACGTACAGTCAGTTTTTCCAACGTCAAGCGGCAAAATTGAGAGCCTTGGAGGCATATCCGATGGATCAATTCCAGATAGTGCGAACTATCAGATTTAACCTTCCGTCAGGTGTGCAACGTAAGTTGGCCGAAAACCGTCGGCTATCCATTGAGGAAGCATTAGAAATATTACAAGATATAGAATGGGAGGACCAGGGGGTAGGTGGAGAAAGTAAAGTTAGATGGGAGAACTGTAACGAACCCGCGAGTACGAGTAACTATAACCCCAAGAAAAGTTGGGACAAGTCACCTCGGGGCAATTAAAGTTTTTTTTATTGTTTTTTTTTATATGACAAATGGGGCAATGAGCTGATATTTTAAGTCAGCTCATATATATATAAGCTCACATATTTATAATTTCGTCATAGATATTTTCCGAAGTTAAATAGTTTGTAAAATAAAAATTAACAAATGATTTTAATTTAATGGGAAGGGTAAAATCTTAAACTTTTATTTTTGCTATAGATTTGAGCAAAAATTTGTTTTAAAAAAAAAAAAAAAAAGATAAAATATAATTTATTGTCAAAAATGTTAAAAGTGTTTAATTAAAAGGGAGAAAACTCGAGAGATAAAAGGGTGGGGGAAAGAAAACAAAATTAGATTGTTGGTAGTAATTAGACTCTATTGTTGAAACTTTCACAAACTAAAAGTATTTGGTTAATAATTGCTGTTACGCTAATTAAAAAGAAAAAAAAAGATAAGAGAAAGAGAGATAAAATCGCTTTTTAGAGTAAGTCAGTTGACTTGAGAGACCAGCAAGGACAATAAAGAAAAAAAAAGAGAGAGAAGCTGTGCTCCGAATCAAAAATTATTATAGAAATTTATTTTGCGGACTCTTTTCAAATGCATAGCGGCTAAAGCTATCAAAACCTTCCCCTTTGGGGAATTGGCCGCCACTCCATCTGAATGAAGCTACCGAAAGAGTCAAGGAATGGAAAGAAATGTATATTGCTAGCCGGACAACCAAAGGAACACCCATGGACACACCAGAATTCTCATATACAAGGACAAAGGCACGACAAATGGAATGTGAATCTATGAAAGTCAGGCCACTTCGCTCTGATCGATCAGGGTAATTATAAACTTTTCAATTAATGGGAACTTTAGTTAAAGCGTAATAGAACTTTATTTTTGATTTATCTTTCGTTTGTTATATTTGTTACGAATGTTTCAACAATAGAGGTGGGGAAATAAATTTATTTAATATTGTAAACTATTTATGTTAATTCTCGTTAAATATTTTTATGCAATATTGGTATGACTGTATATTAAATTATTTAATATCTGTTCGATCTAGAGGGTAACAACAGGGTGGGGTATAAAAGTGCGCTGCCAAGCAACAGAGAACCTTAGGGCGTTACTTGCTTGTTAGCAGAAAATAAGGGAAGTGTTGAAAGTATAAGAAAACGAAAGACACTTATACGTTCATTTTAAGTTTTTGCAAGTTATTTATTTACCAAATAAAGTGGGGTTTAAAAATAAACTTCAGGAAAGATTATATACTATAAGTCGCCTTTGTATACACGCCTGCTAGAATCCGCAGTGTTAGTGTCGGCACGAGTAAATCCATGGTAGATATTTGGGAAGAATACTTAGAAAGTTAACAGTTTGAAAATCAGAAATTGTAAGTCAGTTCTCTCTGGATCGGGCAGAAATATAATGTTATTAATAATAATAATAATAAAGGAAAGTTTTTTTTTTGTATCCAACGTATATTTGAATTCTTTAATTATTTATAATAATTAGTTAGTGTCCTTAAGTGAAAACCCCTGTCAGATTATAAACAAAATTTGTAATCGGTGAATCGCCGTTCGAAAATAAATAAGACCAGGTTTACGTAAAGCTTCGTGGCCAGGTTCCAAGAGAGAAATCCTTGGTGGCGCCCTCGGCGGCGATTCTAATAATTAAGATTCAGTTATTAGGGGAAGGAAAAGAATTGTAGTGTCACAATAAAGATTAAGTTAATTACAATGACTGCCTCTTTGGACATTATATTACTCTTCCTTAAGTTTCTCTTCTTCACAATATTACCAATACCTTTCTCAAAGTGATATTCAGTATTTAGGAATCAAATAGACAGAAGAACCCTGAACCCTTGTACTACTGAGATCTTGTGTATCAAGAATCTGTAAGTATATCTTATAATCATATCTTTGATATATTCTCTTAAGATTCAGGCTTACGAATATTGAAAAAAATAAAGAATAATGTTTCATGTACCCTGGACAAGAGAGTGAATATCTCATTATTATTTTTATATTTTTAAACATTTTATAGGCAATTAAATTATTCTTATGAAATATTATATGCTTCCTCTCAACTTATATAGATCTATGTGCATTGATAAAACTATAAATAATTAAACAAACCCAACTTTCTTTATTATTGTAACAAAGCTTACTTGATTAAACCTCATCAATCTGACAGTTTTGAATAACCAGCAACCTTCTTTGGAATGGAAAAAAAAACTATTTATGTATTCATATATTTGTACATTTTTTAGCTCTGAAGAAGATTGCTGGACAATCAAAACTGTCAGATTGATGAGGTTTAATAAAGCAAGCATTTTACAGTAATAAAGAATGTGAAATTGTTTAATTAGTTAAATTATTTCTATGATTTGCATTGTTTTTTTTTTTTTTTTAAAAAGTCCACTTTATTCTTACTTCATTTTCATTTCCAGACACAAAAAAAAAAAAAAAAAAAGATTTTTTTTTATCATGTTTATCCAATTTCATTTATTGGAAAACATCACTGGATTAAAACTTCTGATCACTTAATATGTTTTGACAAGAAAGTTCAGCATTGAAAATATGTTAAAGATTATATTTAATATTTCAATAGTGTGTCTCTGTGTTTGAAGCAATTTGCAGTGGTGGAGTGTCAGCTTAAGATCTGTGGAATGATTCCAATTCAGGCAGTTCCAGTATTCAAACTTCCTATGAATTTCTGAACAACAAAGGCATTTGATTACAATTTATTTAGTGATAGAGTTATCAGTCTTTTAACATATTTCCATGTTTTTAGTTAAATTTATAGTTCAACTTTAATATTTTATATAACTTTAAAATTATGTCACCACTGGTTAATCTGAATTATTTTATCTTACAGTTTCTAATGATAGGAAGAACAAGTGATGGTAATACTATTCAGCCAATTAATTTAATTATTTATATATTATCTAGCATAACTCATGACACTATTTATGTTGAAGTAGCAAATGATTACATTTAAATTGTACTAAACATTAAATATGGCATAAGAAAGAATAGTAAATATATATTTATCATCATCATTATTAAATTATACATATATACAGTATTCTATGAATTTGTCTAATAATGGATTCATTTCAAATAATAAAGATATCATTAAAACCTACAGATTCTATTACGAATCAGGAATTAAATATCAAAGATCAGGGATCGGCAACCTTTTAGTGGTGGTATGCTGAATCTATGTTACAATGTTATTCCACATACCGACAATCATTCTACCAATCTTATTATATATAGTATAAAAATTGATCCGGTTACAATGGATTTCAAAATTATATATTATATACTTTTGAAGCCCATTATAACCAGATCTTATATTATTGATTATTCAATATTTTAAAATACATAGGATCATATGTGAAAAATAGATTTTGTTAAATTATATTGCATTAGAAAGATATACTTAAAATTTCCTTCGGCAATGTACATAATAATTCAGAATAGGCAAAGCACCTTTAACTTTCAATGGTTTAATTTTAAAAGCTGATTAATGAATTCTAACAAAATAAAACAAGTATTTTTCTAGCATTCTCAAAAATGTTTCAAAGAAACTCATTTTATAAAAAACAACAACAACTCATTTTTGCGATATAAAAAATCAATTTGAAATTGGAAGTTTTTCATATATTCTTTTTTGCTTTTAAACAATGGACCTTTGGAATTTTTCTCTATGAGAAATTTGTTTTAATTACACAATAGACATTTAAAAGTAAAAAAAAAAAAAGATTTTTAACTTCTTTAAGATCGAACAATATTATCAAGTGTTAGCATGTATTTTTCGGACTTTATTCACGCATTAACTCGATAATCACTAACTATAAACTTTTTTTTTTCAAGTAAATGCGCCAAAACTTAAAATGTATTATTATATAATTACAAATCGAAGTTTTTCAAATGAATTAATCGATATACTATTCTGCTGAATATAATTTTACTCTACACAAGCAGTTGCCTACAAAAGTATCAAAGGTCAATTGACCGTCCAAAAAAAAAAAAAAAATCCAGGTAAAATCAATTCTCCCTGAGAAAAAAAAAATTTCCACCCCACTTAGCTCTTATCTTTATTAAAAATAGCTAAGATCGAGTGTATGTTTATTGTAAAAAATAATTAGTAAATTAAACTGAATCATGGTTTCCATTTATGTGTGAGTTGCATATGCAATATGTAGGTAATGCCACAAATGCTTGCATTGTAATTAAAATATAATTTTTTACTATTTCAATTCAATTAAAGTGATATTGATAATCGTTCTGCTTGCCATATGTCCATAGACTGCTGACCCCTGTCATAGATTAAATAAGAAAAATAAATTACTACCATAAGATAAAATAAAAATTAGCCTAATGGTTTGGTTAATAATAACTACACATGTTTGCAAAGGTAAAGAGAAATGAGTCCAATTGATTCTTTCAGAATGGTGCAAAAAGCAACCTGCATGGTTTAGTGAAGTTATAGAATGCTAGATTCTGGACTGTTATGTCTTCTGATCCATTCCAGATCTGGCACTTCCAATGCTTCAAACACCTTTGCAAATTCTTGAGCAATAAAGTTATTCAATTATTTTATTTAGTATTATGGACAAGAGCATATCTCCTTTTACTACTGCAGTCCCATCTATTGTAAGCTTGAATAAGTAATCATTAGTAAGAAAGGGAATTAAAGATAGCTGCTAAATTCATAACTGTACTGGACCCAGCTTTGAATTCTAAATCCTCATTGAAATAGGCAAAAGCTAGAAATTCGTCTAGGGATTGAAATCAAATTAATATTAGCATCTGACAACCACTGATTACTAAAACTTACAAGAGATGGTACTAGAATAAGGAAAGAAGATGGGGCAGTTCTTTTTTTTTTAATGTAAATGGCATATTTTTGCAATAGTGTAAAGATGTAGGAAGAAAGTTAAATTCAGTAAAGAAAAATCTAAAATAATATTTAATAAAAAGACTTAATATTAAAGGGAAAAAAGGGATATTTGCCTCCAAGAAGAGAAAAGAAATTATACAGATAATGAAATTAGAGTTTTAAAAAAAGCAAAAAATAGAACAAAATTGATTAAATATTTGTTATGTTTATCATATAATAGATACTATATATTGAACCAGGTGAGGTTAATCAATCGAAATAGGAACAACAAAATCTACTTGCATGAACTTTGCTCTTTAATAAAAATATTATGAAATATAACTTGTGAAACAATATTATAAACTTATTCTTATATATAAAATATAATATTATAATGAACTTATACATTTGGTCTACACCAATGAAATTTAATTATTGCACCACCATGGTTCTTAGGCAGAGAAGAATAATATCCAGAGGATACCTGTGCCCAAATCAGAGCTATATTTAAATATATATAACTGTGACCACATTTCAAGAGCACAGATCTTCTCGGCTGCAGAATTTAACACCTATCATTCAAAGCACTTTTTTGTTTCGGAATAAACTCCAGGCTCCAGTTAGCTACAAGAACTAACGTGTTTTGAATGATGGCAAACTAATTCAGTGCCTAAGAAATCCCAACTAGCTCAATCAAAAGAATAACAAAATACATTACTGCTTTAATTAGTGGTAAAAGAATTGACTGACAAAATATTAAATTTTAAAGACAATTTATTTTAACTGAATATTTATTATTGTAAATTTTAAATTACTTTTATAAAATCTTAATTAAACTAAACAATGATTTTTAATAACCTCAGGCACACCCATATTATAATAAGATATACAATAGCAATATAATTCAGCATTAAAATAATTTCAAGCATTCAAAACACACACATCAACAGTTCATTTTATGCAGTTATAGAGTTGACTCTGGGAGGTTTCAAGATTAGAAATGGCTACATTAATATCAGAAATGGAATAAGAAAAGTTATTCATTACTTATAGGACCTTGGATGTTGACTTCTTGCTGTCTGCTGCTTCATGTGAATTTTTCCAACCGGTTGGATTTAAGGTTTTTGTGGAGGTTCCTATCATTGCTATCTATAGTACTATTCAAGGCAGCTAGATATCTCTAGAAGTTTCAAGATATTAGGCAGGCATCACTTTTATTGGGCAGGTTGCTGATTTTTTTATCGGACTAAGGCTGGAGTCTGGCCATATGCTTCCAATGGCTGTTAACACTGCATTGTCATGAAAACACTAATTTTGGATACGTGATAGACTGATTGTAAAAACTCAACTGACTGAAGAACTGATTGACTGACCGAATCTGATTCTCACTCTATTTATATGATGACCTGTTGTCATTTTGTTAATAAGTTTTTATATCTTCCAGCTATATCTGTTGTTGAAATTCATCCACTGTTTTTGATTACATTTTTTTGATAAGATTTTAATCCAGTTTTCAGTTGGTAGCCAAAGTTAATTCTGTTGTTTGTGGATTTTTTAATTAGTAGCCATTTCTAATACTGTTTTTTAATTTTCATATATCATTTTATTAACACACACATTTTACTATACTTCTTTAATTTTAAAATTAACTCGTTATTAACAATCTTACTTATTTTAAATAAATGGGAAGATTTCCAAATGAAAGAGAGAATACTTTTAATTTCAGAAAAAAGAAATTTATTCTTTAACTATTAAAGCTTTAACTTCTCTCCCCCTTCCAATTACTCCTTACTACGTAAAACTATGAATTAATTGACTTATAGCAAACTGTATTTTGTTTTAAACTAATAATAAAAAAAACTCTTCAGACTTCTATAAATTTATTTATTTTCAAATGAGATGTTTTTACAGTGATTTTATTATTCATTATCAATTTTAAACTTTATGTGGTTTATGAAAATTTTTATTTTTTAACAATTGTACATTTTGTATTTGTCTTAAAAAAATTGCAATTTTAATATAGCGCTGCTCATTAGCAGTATATTACACTGTCCTCCATTTGAAAGTAAAATGCATCTCTTGACCATTTTATCTCTGATAACTTCATTATTAACTCTGAACTATTTACATTAATTTTTTATTTTTCTAAGTTTACTTTCTTAATATCTGGACTATACAAGCTGAGGCAATCTTCTCTAATTATGCTTTTCTTCCCTCTAATGTCGTCGACATTGCTTACAATGATCTTGTACTGAATAATGATCTCTGGGACAGCACTATTTTTGTGATACAGGGATCTTAGATGTGGATGCACAGAGTTGCTGGCTTATACTAACTTACTCATACTTGACATGAAGCTCCATTTGCTGGGTTTCTACCAGACTTTGTAAAAAAAAAGATCGCTGCGAATGGCAGGATTCATCTACTGTCCAACTCGACTTATGCTTTGGGAATAATATGAAATATGGGGACTCTTCCCCTAAAGAAGTGATTTGTGGCTTACTCTGGTTGTTCCCAGTGTGCATATTTAAATAGCTATTAATGGGGACTACCCCTGAGAAGTGATCCCTGACAGTCCGTTATGGATACTAATTTCATCCAGTCAACATCTTTAACTTTTCCTAAAACTCCTTCTATGCTTGTTACCCTCCTTTCAATTAATTATAATCTCTTATACACTCCTAATTTAAACTTACGTTTACATTTCATTTATATTATTTATTAATCTTACAATATTATTTTTTAAACTATTACGAACATTATTTTAACATATTTATTTAACTTTCTTTTATTAACCTGCGTGTATTAAAAAAAAAACTATTTTATCTTATTACACTACTTTATTTATTATTTTTCTATAGATGTTTTTATTTATCTTGATTACTTTACTATATGTTTCCTTTATTTTATTCATTTATCTAATCCTGCAAACATTACTTTAAATCATTAGTTTGACCCATTTATTTATGAACACTTTTATTTATTACTATGTGCGTGATGGAAAAAAAAACTTTTATTCAGTGAAGCCTCCATTATTATTATTTACAAAAACAACTCATCATTTCCTTCCTTTTATTTATTTATTATTTTAGTTTTAAATAGAGAAATTTTATTCAGGTTTATCACCTATGTCAAAATTTTTTTTTTTTTTTCATTAAATTTGTTATCCATTTCCGGTCCTTTGCTTCTTTTCGTTACTTTTACATTCCGTCCATTAACTAACTCCTAAACTTTGTCAGGCAGTTCTTTCTTTCTTTCTACTAACTCTATAATATAAATTAACTTTACCCTTTCATCTATCCCTTGCTTATAATTTGTTGCCTTGTCTCTTTCCCATTCCATTCTATTTTCAACTTCATAAATCAGAAAACTGTTATATTTTTCAAAACGTCGTAGTTCTTCAAACTGACATACTTTATCTTTAATAATATCAATAATATTAACTGTCAAAAATTCATTTTCTATAGCATTTTCGAATAAGATTGTCCTGTAAATGGTTTCTGCTTCAACCTTAAAATCGTATCCCCTGCTCTTTCTCTTAACTCTTCTCTTTGGTTTACGTCTATGCTTAAAACGAACACGAACATTTGCTTTAACCTTTTCATTTTTAGTTCCTTGTAAAAACTCCTTTACATTATCTTCTACCTGTATTATTTTCATTTCCAAATTGCTATACTTAACGCTATCTTGTTCTACTATCTCTTGATCTACATTTTCTAATTCATTTTTCCATTCACTTACATCTCTTACTACCTCAACCTTTTCCACTTCCTGATTTTCTTTAACCAAATCTAACTCTATGATTTCTCGGTCTTTCTCTACCTTTCCTATTATCTCATGTCTCATTTCTCTTATTTCCACAATGAGTTCTTGTTGACCTTGCTTGAATTTTCGGCCCATTTCTTCTATCAATTCTGCTTTGAACTCTTGTTGACTTTGCCTGAATTCCTGACACATTTCTTTCATTCCAGTTTCATCATATCCATCATCATTTTGAACATTATCTGGGTCTCTGACACTTCTTTTTCCATTTCCGCCATTTTCAAAACAAAATTTCTATTTCAATAAATTTAAATACTAACTGTTTATTTATTTTCTTAAATGAAATATATGGCTGACTCCACCCCCTTCGTCCTTTTTCTCTACCCATCCTCAATGCCTTAACTCCGTCCAAAATATCCAACTGTCTTTACTTTCTCTCTTTTCATTTAAAGAAAAAAATAGTTTCGGTCAATTCTTTATTTAAATTATACAACTTTACAATTCTTAATTACGATTATGCACTTTAGCATTTCTTTGCACATTTATTTGACATATGATTAATTTAGTCATATGTCAGTTCTGGTCCCCCATTGGAAAAACCAATTGAACCGGGTGGAGTTAATCGATCGAAATAGGAACAACAAAATCTACTTGCATGAACTTTGTTCTTTAATAAAAATATTATGAATAACTTGTGAACAATATTATAAACTTATTCTTATATATAAAATATAATATTATAATGAACTTATACATTTGATCTACACCAATGCAATTTAATTATTGCACCAAAACCATGGTCCCTTAAGCAGAGAAGAATAACATCCAGAGAATACCTGTGCCCAAATCAGAGCTATATTTAAATATATATAACTGTGACCACATTTCAAGGGCACAAGCCAATTGAACCGGGTGGAGTTAATCGATTGAAATAGGAACAACAAAATCTACTTGCATGAACTTTGCTCTTTAATAAAAATATTATGAATAACTTGCGAACAATATTATAAACTTATTCTTATATATAAAATATAATATTATAATGAACTTATACATTTGATCTACACAAATGCAATTTAATTATTGCACCAAAACCACAGTCCCTTAAGCAGAGAAGAATAATATCCAGAGAATACCTGTGCCCAAATCAGAGCTATATTTAAATATATATAACTGTGACCACATTTAAGGGCACAGATCTTCTCGGTTGCAGAATTTAACACCTATCATAGAAAGCACTTTTTTGTTTCGGAATAAACTCCAGGCTTCAGTTAGCTACAAGAACTAACGTGTTTTGAATGATGGCAAACTAATTCAGCGCCTAAGAAATCCCAACTAGCTCAATCAAAAGAATAACAAAATACATTACTGCTTTAATTAGTGGTAAAAGAATTGACCGACAAAATATTAAACTTTAAAGACAATTTATTTTAACTGAATATTTATTATTGTAAATTTTAAATTACTTTTATAAAATCTTAATTAAATTAAACAATGATTTTTAATAACCTCAGGCACACACATATTATAATAAGATATACAATAGCAACATAATTCAGCATTAAAATAATTACAAGCATTCAAAACATGCACATTAACAGTTCATTTTATGCAGTTATAGAGTTCATTTATTAACTGACTCTGGGAGGCTTCAAGATTAGCAATGGCTACACTAATATCAGAAATGGAATAAGAAAAGTTATTCATTACCTATAGGACTTTGAACATTGATTTCTTGCTGTTTGCTGCTTCATGTGAATTTTTCCAACTGGTTGGATTTGAGGTTTTTGTGGAGGTTCCTATCATTGCTATCTGTACTATTATTATTCAAGACAGCTAGATATCTCTGGTGGTTTCAAGTTATTAGGCAGGCATCACTTTTATCGAGCAGGTTGCCGATTTTTTTTATCACACTAAGGCTGGAGTCTGTCCATATGCTTCCAACAGCTGTTAACACTGCACTGTCATGAAAACACTGACTCTGGATATGTGATAGACTGATTGTAAAAACTCAACTGACTGAAGAACTGATTGACTGACCAAATCTGATTCTCACTCTATTTATATGATGAACTGTTGTCATTTTGTTAATTAGTTTTTATATACGCCAGCTATATCTGTTGTTGAAATTCATCCAGTTTTTTATTACATTTTTTTGATAAAATTTTAGTCCTATTTTCAGTTGGTAGCCATTGCTAATTCAGTTTGTGGATTTTTTAATTAGAAGCCACTGCTAATTGTTTTTTAATTTTTAACTTTCATATATCATTTTATTAACATGCACACATTTTACTCTACTTCTTTATTTTTAAAATTAACTTGTTATAAATTTTTTTACATATTTTAAATAAATGGGAAGAGATTTCCTTTTTTCTTTAACTTAAATGAAAGAGAGAATACTTTTAATTTCAGAAAAAAGATTTATTCTTTAACTGTTATAACTTTAACTTCTCTCCCTCTTCCAAGTACTCCTTAATAGTAAAACTATGAATTAATTGACTTGTAGCAAACTGTATTTTGTTTTAAACTAATAATAAAAAAAATCTTCAGTTTCAAACAAGATGTTTTTACAGTGATTTTATTGTTCATTATCAATTTTAAACTTTACGTAGTTTATGAAATTTTTTATTTTTTAACAATTGTACATTTTTTATTTATCTTAAAAAAATTGCACACAGCAATTTTAATATAGCGCAGCTTGTTAGCGGTATAATATAGAATAATTTGGAAAGGGCAAACAACATCTACATCAACTCATTTTATATTAATCAGGAAACTCAGAAATTTTTAGGTAAGTAAATTTGCATTGTGTGATAGGCTGTGGACAGATGGGCTTCTTTTTAATGAGGAAAATTAAAATAAGGTTACAATGTTTCAATAAAAATTGATTAAGGAAAACAGTGTTTAGACTAGAGGTCCCCAAACTTTTTGTCCTGTGGACCACTTTCCAAATTATTTTTTTGCCATAGATCCCCTATCTACTTAATATAAATTTTCTCAACTTTATATTGTCAAATATGTTTTTCACAGCTAACATGGTGTGCCGATCAATTTGATATTAAAAAAAGAAAATGAACTTAAAGACCTTTATTGAAACAATTAAATTAAAGATCTTATTTTTACATGAAATAAAACAAAATTAAGTGTTAACAGCTCAAAATAAAAAAAAGATTAAATTAAAATTCTTTTTAAAATCTGGCACAAAACTCTGTAAATATTTGGATTTTGGACAAAAATCAGAATTTTGTAACAAAACCATAAAATAAAGATAAGGTTCAACCTAAAAATACAATAATTAATGATGTTAATGGCAGGGATGACTTGATGCTCTGATAGAAATTGCTTAATATTGGAGTGAAATGATAGGTATAGTCTTAAATCTCCTCATTCAGTTATTTGCATACAATTCTTTTTTGTCAGCAGATTAGTTACTGTATTAAAACCCCTTTCCATGAGGTATGAAGATGGAAAAGCTATTAAAATTTTTCTTGCAATACTCTATAATGCAAGATAAGGAACAGCTACATTGTTTTTAAGCCAGAACTGCTGATACCCCTTTTTAAAATGCTTTTAAGTTCTTCTTTAGTGCTTGTTTCGATGAGTTCTTGTAGTGCAATATCCAATTCTTCAATTGCACTGTATGGATTGGTAACCCAGGGCGGTAATTTCAGTTACACCATCACCAAATCTGGTTTTAAAGTATGAGTAGAGGCATTTAAATGTTGAACATATGCCAAAACGTCATTATCCTGAACATTAAGTCACTAAACATCACATGATCACCATTTCTTATGCTAGCACATAACTGTTATTAAACAGGCAAAACTCTCCATACCATAGTTCCACCCTGTGCCAAGCAGAGTAATCAATGGATGCCAGAAGGCTTGTGCATAAAATCCCCATCTAGTGCTGCCTACTCATCCAATATCCCCAGACTAGTTTCTGGCTTGTGGCCTTCATCAGTGAGGAGCCTTGGATCTGAGAGCACTGCACCTAGATCTTAGTATCTAATGCAACCCTCCAGCAGCCACCTTTTACCTCTACTTCACTACAAAACTATGAGAATGAAATTGAAAACACAATAATATTTTCAATCTAAGCTCAATAGCTTATATAGTCACATGGATCTGAACTCAGTTCAGGACCCATACATTATGGTGTCTTTGGCTCTTTAACAACCATAGCCACCACTACCCTATTAGGCAGGATTGGTGTTAGACCACTAAATATCACATCATCACTATCTCTTATGCTAGCACATAACTGTTATTAAACAGGTAAAACTCTCCATACAATAGTGCTACCCTGTGCCAACCAGAGTAATCAATGGATGCCAGAAGGCTTGTGCATAAAATTCCCATCTAGTGCCTACTCATCCAATGTCTCCAGACCAGTTTCTGGCTTGTGGCATTCATCAGTGAGGAGCCACCATTGATTACTCTGGGCACTACTGTATGGAGTTTTTCCTGTTTACTAACAGTTATGTGCTAGCATAAGAGACGGTGATCATGTGATGTTTAGTGGTTTAACACCAATCCTACCTAATAGGACAGTGATGGCTATAGTTGTTAAAGAGCCAAAGACACCAAAATGTATGGGTGCTGAACTGAGTTCAGACCCATATGACTATATAAACTATTGAGCTTAGATAAACACATTTCATTCTCATAGTTTTGTAGTTAAGTAGAGATAAAAGGTGGCTGCTGGAGGGTTGCATTAGATCCTAAGATCTAGGTGCAATGCTTTCAGATCCAAGGTTCCTCACCGATGAAGGCCACAAACCAGAAACTACTCTGGGGATATTGGATGAGTAGGCACTAGATGGGGATTTTATGCACAAGCCTTCTGGCATTCATTGATTACTCTGGTTGGCACAGGATGGCACTACTGTATGGAGAGTTTGGCCTGTTTAATAACAGTTATGTGCTAGCATAAGAGATGGTGATCATGTGATGTTTAGTGGTTTAACACCAATCCTGCCTAATAGGATAGTGGGGCCTATGATTTTTAAAGAGCCAAAGACACCAAAATGTAAGGGTGCTGAACTGAGTTCAGATCCATATGACTATATAAGCTATTGAGCTTAGATTGAAAATATTATTGTGTTTTCAATTTCATTCTCATAGTTTTGTAGTTAAGTAGAGATAAAAGGTGGCTGCTGGAGAGTTGCATTGGATCCTAAGATCTTGGTGCAGTGCTCTCAGATCCAATGCTCCTTACTGATGAAGGCGACAAGCCAGAAACTAGTCTGGGGATATTGGATGAGTAGGCACTAGATGGCGATTTTATACACAAGCCTTCTGGCATCCATTGATTACTCTGGTTGGCACAGGGTGGCACTACCGTATGGAGTTTTGCCGGTTTAATATCCTGAACATTTGTGAATGATAAGTTGTGGAACCTTTCAATGTTTTGTTTGAATAGGTTAATTCTGGCAAGAAAAGCTGAAATTATGGACTTTGTTTTTATTAAATTCTGGCTGTCTCCTTGTAACTACAAGTTAACCTCATTAAATTTAGCCAATAAATCTGTTCAATAAGCATTATCTGGTTTCCATTTTTTTTAAATTTTCTTTCAAAATGGGATCTTTATCATCCCAAAACTCTAAAATGGGTTCAAAAATTGAAAAAAATCTTATCAAACATGACTTTTGAGAGCCAGTGTACTTAAGTGAGAAGTAATCAATGAAAATCCTCATTTTCTTCACACAACTGCTCAAACAACCAAGAATTTAACACATTGCTATGAATCTTGTTCATAGCTGTTATGACGAATTGAAGAGATTCATGCAATCTGGCACTTAGATTTTAAGCTACTAAATGTTGTCTGTAAATGACAGTGAATTGCAAATATACCAGGTACTTTTTGTTCTAAATAGCTTATAAAATCGCAATAGCAACCAAACATGGCTGGTGTTCCATCTGCTGCTACCAATATTATATTTGCTAAGGGGATCGCTTTTTCCATTAAATAGTCTTTTAAAACGTTAAATTTGATTTACCTTTATTACCTGTTGTCAAAGTTTTCACAAAAAGCAATTCATGGATTTCTTGATCCATAACAAAATGAACACATGCCATTAATAGTGCTTCATTTCCAGTTAAAGTTGACTAGTCGACTTGAAGGGAAAAATGATTTGGTTTTTAGATAATTATACAAGAAACTATCCACATCGTGACTCATTTCGTCAATATGTCTTTGAACTGTCATGTCACTTAAAAAGTAAAAAATAATTATTTTTACTATATCTGAAGCACTGATTATTTCTTTGTTTACGTAGAGCAGTTTTTAAAACCTTCTCAACGGCTGGCAAAATCAGCTAATCTGTGATAGTATGAGGCATTCCTGATTTTGTTATGAGTAATGAAATATTGTAAGACACCAGCAAAACATCATAATCTCTCTTTGACATTGAAACACACATGCTGTCTCCCATGATGCTCTTCTGAAGTTTTTCTTTCAGTGTTTTAAAGTATATCAAATCTTTACCTGTTTTATCAGAATGCACCCTTCTCAGATGATCCTCCAGCTTAGACAGTTTCATAGTATCATTGCTTAAAACTTTGTTCCACAAAAGACATAAGGGTAAATGCTTGTCTGACAGTGATGAAATAAAGCTGAACTTCAAATAATCAATGCTATACTGCCTACATTTTTTTTTTAGCCTCTGCCGAGTTGAGTAGAAGATATATGTGGCCAAAAAAAAAAGCTATTTAAATCTCATAAAAAATTTAAAATTAATTGACTGAAGTAAGATTATTGAGGCACTTATCTGAACAATTCCTACTCCTTTAACATAACATCTTTAAAAAAACACATACACAAACAAAAACAAACCTTAAAAAGTAAAAAATAATTATTTTTTACTATATCTGAAGCACTGATTATTTCTTTGTTAGATATTTAATTTTTTGTTCGAGCAAGCAATTAGAGTTTTTGGTCATATATTTTAGCAGGTGTTATCTTTATTTGAAATATTTAACTAAAAAATGTGGCCGAAATTACAATTTGGCTGTCTAACTAACTAAAAGTTTGTACTTACTTTCCTTAGATATTCTTAAACAAGATGTTTTTGATTCATTTTAATTTGCATCTGTATTTTGCAATATTTTCCGACCACTTTTCTTCTCAAAAAAATGTTTGATTCTAATAGTCTTATTTATAATTGCCTAATTTAACATGTCCATGCAAAAGTTTTGGTCTGAACAAACTTTATTCACTGCGCGCAGTTGCTAAATCTGATGCTGATATGAAGTAGAAACTCATACATAATCATAGAACATTATAAAGCAGATGCCTAAATAATCTTATGACCCAATAATTATTTAATTTTGTCATATTTTTATAATACATAGGAAAATCAGGTTTAAATATTAGCAAGAAATACCGTGATAATTCAAAAAATTATAATTTTCAATAAAAAAACATTATAAAACTACTATTATCTTTATTTTTAGAAGCTATATTGTAATTTTTGTGTTTTGCAAGAATTATAATAACAAAATCCAAACTCATATAAGTATTCTGGTAATAGCCTGAAATCCGGGAACGGCCACTTGGGGCATTGTTTACGTGTCAAAACACATAAAAATGCCGTTTCGGCGGCTGCCGCTGGCCATATCGCTTGAGGGTGCTTAAATTTCAAGGCAGTACCAGTTTTTCAAATCTCCATAATAATGTCATTTCTATTTAAATAATGTTGTTAATTATTAATAATTGTCATATGGTCCCCATCCTTCCCTAAAAAAATGTTAATATGTAAAAAATTGGCAAAGGGTACGTTCAACCACGCTTCGACAAAACATTCACGCACTAAGTCACGTTCCTGCGTGGAAAATAGACGAGATCAATAACATGTCTGAGAAGTACGTGCAATTTGTACACTTTTCACAAATTGCGAGTACAAACAACAACGAAAATGAATATAAAAATTTGTTTAATAATAAAGAAATCATATTATAAATAAAATAAAAATTCGTTTAATCAATAAAAAAAAAATCATGTATTAAAAAAAAGAAAAAAGTTGCAGCCCGGTAATGTTATATTTCATTGATTTTGTCTAGCATCAACGCTCCAAGCAGCCGTGCCTGTATTTCAGTCCATTACCATTATTTCAAATTTAAAATATCTACTTAAGAGTTTACAAAATGCCTGAATAATTATTTCAGTGGGTGAACCCCCATTTACATACCATGGACCCCCAAATGTTTTTGTCACTAATATGGACTACCTGATCGACCACTTTGAAAAACACTGGTTTGGAGAATAACAAATGTTTTGAAATATGCAAAGTTAATAAGTAGACAATTTAATTCCATGTCTTATATAAGAAATGGGATATTTATTTAAAGAATATATTATAAATTTCTAATAACTAGGGGTGGAAAGAGAGGAAATACAAGTTGATTAGAAAAAAGCAGACTTATGGAAAATAAATATGGATTTAAAAAAAACCCCATTTCTTGAAGTTATGTAAAAATAAAAACTATATAAAAATATCAAAACTTATCATTTCATGCAAAGTCAGGAACTTCAGATACAAAGAGAGAGGAGCTGCAAAATACAATAAGAATATTGTATGCAGATGTAGTTTATATGGAATGGGAAGTAAAAGTACATTTGTTTTTGGGTATAGAATGCTAAATTGTATGAAGTATGAAAGAAATTTAAAGGTACAGGAAATGAAAAATTGCATTTCATTTAAAGTCTTTGCAATGAAATGAGAAGTAGAATGATAATCTAAAGAAACTACTGAAAACAGTTTTTATTAAATTGAGATAGGAGATAAAAAAGAAATTATTCAGGACTAGAAAAAATTGATCAAAAGTAGATTAATTTCTTATGATATTTAATGATATTCATGTTAGATATCAGGGTTTCTGGGCATATGATTAATGCATAACTTTTCACTTTGTTTAAACAGAATATTCTACATAACAACTGTTCTTTTTTTGTGACATATTGCAAGAATTAAAACTAAAAAAAAAACACGTTTAAAACTAATACACTCATACTATACAACTATAAAATGTTTATGGTAAAATAAATGTAGTTCAAATACTTTAATAACGTTTATTGTGAAAATACTTATTTAAATAATGAATTTTTTTTTGTCATTTATTCATAAAAATTTTAGTACACAGAAAATTGCTTCTTTATAGCTTATATGTTTAACTTTAAAAAATTATTTTAAAAGTAACTTTATTACTACATATAATAAATTTATACACAATAATACATGAATACAATATGATTCAAAGTTCGCAACAAAATCTAATGTTATATCTGACTAAAGTTATTGATTTTTTTTTTTACATGACTCTCAAGTCAAAAATTGTGTGGTAGTGAATCTACATTTCTCTTACATTATAATGAAGCTCATGAGTTAAACAGTACCTGAAGCCTTATTGTATATCTTAAATTTTTTTTGGCAGGTTTAGTATCTCCACCAGTATACATGGAATTCTTGAATCATATGATATCTATTTCAGAAAATTGCTATATGACACCCACCTAAACTTTAAAAGTGATAAGGCAGTTTTTATTTTCTTTTTGTCACCAATCAAAAATCTTGATGCCAAGATAATGGATTATTAGAGAGGATTAACTCTGGTCTTAAGTTTTTTGAAAAAGAATCAATAATCATTAATATATAGAAAAGTCTCTTCATCCTATCCATATAATTTATAAATTGTGTCAAAGAGCTATATGTGATTCATAGCAAAAATATTGTAGTTGGTAAAATAATGATAATTGAACCCAGTATGAGTCATCAAAAACATATCTAATATTACTATAAAAATATTAAAAAGTAAATGTATTCCCAAGTGACACTGAGAATTTTATAATGTATCATCACTGATAGATCATTATATGCCATATGACATATTACTTATTCATACCTGATCACTCATACACAGACAGGCCAATACTCATTTCATGAGGAATAATGATTTTGCTAATTTTACCAAATCTATCAAGTGATAGTTAGAAAGAGTAATGACAAATATAGGGTCACTAAATATTCCGCCAAATGACTTGGCATTCATACATTGATAATGTAGTCCAAGACCATTGATTTTTTTGTTGGTGATCATAGAGTCTTGATTTTGACCCTTACATAATTATTTATAGTTTGTTAATATTTGCAGTTACAAGGTGCATATTATTCCAAAATATCTTTGAGAATGAAATAATTATTTTTGTTCTCAAATACATTTAATCAGATTTAATATTAATGTAGCTAAAACTTTCCTGATGATTGATTTATTAAGTACTGAACTGGTTTTGGTCATCAATGTGCAGACTGATATACATAATTGCTTTGGTCATCAATGTGCAGACTGATATACATAATTGCTTTGAACATTGACAGAATATTTTTTTTTGTTGACATCTGCCACACTGAAGACTTGTCTCTTAACACAAGTGATCAAGTTATTCTTGGAGAAAATTTATAAAAAAAATTTTCATTGGTGAAAATGTTAATGACTCCTTTGAGAATTATCATGACATCATTATCACCTTAGACAAGAATATTTTCATTATTTCCTAGTTTTGAGACAATAATTTCAGGAATAAGACCATTTTAATGCATATTAACATAGACAATGATGATATTACTGAAGTTTGAAATATTTAGCTTATACTGAAACTGTAAGATTTGAATTCAAATCTTAGTTTCACCTCAGTTCTATCATCTCTCCACCTCTTAACCATTATTACTATCTTACCTAAATTCTAACCTCGAATATTGGACTTTGTGCATAATATTATAAAATATATGTACATTTTATTTAAAAACATTGTATATACGCACACACTCCAATATGAAGTCTATTTAAAAATATAATGCACTGTAGATAATTTATTAGATTTGTAACACGTAATTTTGTAAAGATTTAATATTTGCATTATTATTATTTAGGTCAGATTTATGTAATATTTTAAATTATAAAATCTAAAATATTTCTTTTAATTTTTAAATGTAAACATATTTAAAAATAGATATTCCCCTGCTAATTAGAGTTTGCAAGTCGTAGTGGAAGGGGGAAAAGATAATAGAGCTGAGAAGTATTCTTAAACTCGTCATTTCAGAGTTTGTTAAAAGCATTTTCTAATTACATCAAATGTAATGTAAAGTAAAAGGTGGTCGGATTGAAATTGCAATTTCAACATGTGCTTCTGATCTACCAAACCGAGGTAGAGAAAAATGTGGTCGGATTGAAATTGCAATCTCAACATGTGCCACTAATGCATCCGTTACCTGAAGGGATATAATAGCACAGACCAGAGAGACCACTTGGATTGCTGACGCAATTGTTCGATGGATCCAAAAGATAAAAAAAAAGGAATAAAAGCAACAGGCTGGTTATATTGATATACTTGTTATCGTTGGTAATTCGTCGTTGCTATTAAATTTTAAGTTACGCTGTTACTTTATTTCGGATCCAGATTGTATTTTAACCTAACAATGTGCAAGGAGTAAGGCGACTGCTGCACTTCTCCGGACTGTGGCTATAGAAATATGGAGCCTCCCATAATACAAATGAAACAAACCTGAACTCAAACTGTTGAATGTGTATATCTTCAAAATATGAAAGCTATTAAACAAGGAACCTCGGACTCTCCCATCAAGTATCACACTTCAGATAATCAAAGGTAAAATGATACCCAAGAGTAAAAACTCTCTTTTGAATTCTTAATATAAATTTCTATTACGTGCTGTGTCTTTAAAGTGTTGACTCTTAACTTAAATAAATGTACTGTATCTTTAAAGCTAAACTCTCACCTCCATCTTATAAATATGTGTTAAAATGTAATGTAATATCTTATAAATCTTATGAAACTTATTCTTATTCCTCTACTTGGGTGTCTATAATTTTTTGTCATTTATTATATATTATATATCATGCCCACATGATTTCTGAGCTGATGTTTTCTATCAAGTAAATTCGTAAAGAGTCGCTACTCATTTGCGTGATTTTTAGATTTGCATAACACCCTTTTTTTATATAAATGGTCAGCTCGGGAATTATAAATTATTCTTATATGTTAGTATAAATAATATAGAAGTGAGATCCTATAATCTTTAGTATAACATGTTAGCCACTTTAGTGATCATCTCATTTTGATTAAATTGTGTAGTGAATTATATTTCGTCAAGCTTTATCAATCTAGAGTATTATAATCATAAGGGGGGGGGGGAGGTGGCAGATAGATATTAATTCATTTAATCAGTGTGGGGGGATTGGAAATAGATTCGCTGTTTTAAAAGCATAGTAGTAATAATAAAATGATTTGCATTGACTTTGTGAAATGCGTTGGTTTATGGATGCAGATTAATTTAAATCCAGAAATGAAATAGTTGGATTCTTCAAAGTACTCTAGCTCCCATATAATCAGGCATACAGAAATGACCCCAATGGTAGCTAACCTTATCACGCAGTCGGGAATGGAAAGGCGAAGACCTCATACCGATGCCACACTCATGACTACTCCTAATAGCTCCGGCCCGACGTTTGGCTATCCCTCCCATCTCAAGTGTTTCTTAGCGGTTGTACATGAATAAAAGCCGAATCTCCCTAAATTTGGCAGCACCAAAACCTATTGCAAGTCCCTTTGTTTATAAATATGAATATCTATGCTAGATCTGTTTCCACTCCTTTCACATCATCTACTCTAGTAGTAATCTCGTTAGTATAAACTTATTTATTAATAATACACGTATAGTGATTGCTGGACTGGCAGATACCATCATACTAGGGATCTCATCTCATAATCTCGCAACATCCGCATTTAAATGTGAGGCATGAAGTGTAACTGAATAATGATACCCCGTAACATCTTAATTCAAATGTAACTTAATTCGACTCTTATTAAATATTTATACCTACCTATTTATGTGTTTGCTTGTCTGCTTTGTTTAATGCCTCATTTCAAAATAGCAGTAGCCCTTAATCTTAAAATGATTTAGTTAGAGTCTCTTGTATCTACCTGACCACCAGACCTAGAAAGATATTTACTGTTGTTATGATACACACATTGTTCTGTGGGGTTCGTTGTGAAATAAAATGACTATGTTTGAACATGGTACCGCAGCCCTGAACCCACCTGTTGTGCTGCTCTTCGAACATGGTGGTGGAATTTTGCAACATGTTAACAAGGCATACGAGTTCTTATCGTTACAATACTTACCAAATCAACCTAAATGACAACTACTTTAAGCAGATAAAAAGTAAAGAACTATGCTATTCTTTATTACTACCCATTAATCCTCATACAGTTGAATAAACTGACCATCCTTATTCTTCAAATGAAAGAAATTTATCAGAATTAAGCCAAAAAAAAATTTCATGCTATTTAATGTACATATATATATAATTTTCAATCACTATCAAACCACTACAGGATGCCAGTTTCTCCAATCTATAGCCTTTATCATATCAGCAAATTCCATATTTCATTCATCCACCTCAGATGCAGAGGCTCTTTCACAATCTTTTGAGATCATTTCAAGATATCAACTTCCACCTATTATCATTTCTTTTAGCAATAAATCCAACCTAGCTCATTTCAATCTTTTAATTCTTTTGATGATGTCAATGATACCTGTTTATCTTCTCACTGCCATAATTTATTTTGATCTTTTTTTGTTAACCCTGATATGCATCTCTTTATTGGTCTACAGTCTCTTATTTCTCTTCTGATATGTGTCCATGTCTCAAACTTATCTGTAAAACATATCCATTAAAAAATTTCTTTTCCGAACACATAGGCATATATTTTTTTAATGTGATGTTATTTTTATCAAAAGTGTTCCATCCAAATTTAATTCTACAATTAATTTTATTGATTATATTTCCATCTGTTTTAATAATCTGACTATGGTACTTGTAATAGTCAACTTCAAATTTAAACATGTGATGCGCTATGGTTTCGCTTTTATCAAAATCAGAAACTCAACCACTCTGCCCAGAGAAACCTATTAGCCATATGACAAACTCTCCATACAGTAGTTACACCTAGTGCAAGCCATAGTAATCAATGGAAGCAAAAAGGTTTGTGCATGAAATCCCTATATAGTATCTACTCATCCAATATTCCCAGACTAGTTTCTACTCTATAGCTTTCATCAATGAAGAGCCTTGGATCTGAGAGCACTGTACTTAGATCTTAGGATCATAAATGCAATCTTTCAGATGAGACCTTTTGCCTTTTTAGTTAACTATAAAGCTACGAGTCCAAAATGGAAACAGATGTTTTCAATCCAAGCTCATTCCATTATATCGATCTGAACCCAGCTCAGTATCTATAAATGCTGTTGTCTTCGGTTCTTTAATAATCATAGTTACCATGATCCAATGGCAAGAATGGTATTAAATCACTAAACATTGCATGATCACCATTTCCTATCTTTACACAAGCTACTAAAACAATGACAAACTCTCCATACAGTAGTGCCACCCAGTGCAATCCATAATAAGATCAAAGACTCCTCATTCATGAAATCCACAAACTAGAAACTAGTCTGAGAATATTGAATGAGTAGACACTAAATAGTGATCTTATGCACAAACTTTGCATCAATTGATTATTATAGCTTGTAATGGATGATACTACTGTACAGAGAGTTTGGCATTGTTTTAATAGCTTTGTAAGCATGGAAAATGGTGATCATGTGATGTTTAACTTCTAATTCATGAATATCAATTTTGACTTTCTTCTTCTATGAAAATTCATTGAACATTATTTTAGTCTTTTTAATGATTATATTGTGCTTTAATGCAATATATCTTTAGCCTTAATTTTTTTGTCTTTATCTGATAATTCTTATATTTTCCAAAAATTCTGAAGCCTTATTTGCAAATAATATACATACATCAACTGAAAAATCAAGAGATTACTTATTTTCTTAGTTTTCTATTTTAATTCACAAAATATGGTAAAATTGCTGTAAAAACTTTTGGACATATGAAGTAAATCATAACTGGTACCCTTGTCAATGTTACTCTTAATGACATAATCACATAATTCCAGCACTGCTGCTGCGTTTCGATACTCTTCAGAATATGACAATGCCCTAGATGAATACCTTGATGGTTTAAAGCTTCAATTAGCATGAAAATACTTAGAATATCACAGAAGAATAAAAAATCATATACATTAGTCCTTTTTTTAATTTGTATTAATATGTAGACTTGTTCTTATGTTTGGCCTAAGTCCATGATTTACTATAAATTTGACTTGGATAAAAATTTTACGTAGAAGAGATAATTAGGTCGAAGACAAGAGTGGCCGCCCCCGTCTTTTAAAGTCATTAATCTTGTGTTTAGTTTGTAGAGATCCCTACTGTCGCATTTTAATCGAATAGTCTTAAGGTTATATCCTTAATATATTATAATGTTTTTCACGTTTTACTATGTTCTGGTAGGCCTTCTTTTTTACACACTAAGAAGTGAAAGTTAATCAAGCTATGAAGACGGAAAATATAAATATTTCGTTCATATTTTCTAAAAAACATAGCTATATTTCCTGATTAACCGGCCTACTAATTATTACGACAGGAATTGCCGATGAAGTTAAGTTTTAATTTATAAGAGGGCGCCATAGTCAATAGACTCATAATTTCTTCGTATCCCATAATTTTGATGCAAGTAACTAAAAGGTCAGAGTTATGATTACCCATAACTTTATTAGAGAATATTATTCCCGGGGCTTAATCAACAAATATTGGCAAAGGCAAATTATACACTCAAATCCTAATAAACTAACATTAATAAATTTAATAACTATCATTAATAATGCATAATGAATAGTTATTATTAGAAATAAATATTTTATTCTAACAAATTAAAATGTTAAAAACACAAATTACAAATGAGTTGGAAAAAATACACACATGCCAATCCAGACATGAATCAATTAATTAAAACAGTTTCACTATTAAAGTTCACTTCCAGTTTATTCTAAAAAGTTCTTTAAATGAAAGTCTCTATCAGGATTATATTATAAGCTTAATTTAGTCACAATCAGGATATGAATAATCTTACTGGTAAGTTTTGTAGTACGCATTTTGAAGAGCTCATTGAAGTTAACTAGTTCCCTCTGTTGACATTTTTGTAAGTTTTTGGCCTGTCCTAATGGCTAGATTTGACGGTTTTTTCTGAGTGACCTATACAATGAAAGGTATCTATAAACACGTTCCATTCTGCATGATGATCCACCTCAGCATATAAGTAATGGTAGTCCTGCATAGTAGTAGTCCGGGGTAAGATATTTTCTCAATCCCGGACCTAATGGAAGCTGCTAGTTAAGGAAAAGACAAAGACTCAGTTTTAAGTTTTTCTGACCTTTTATAGTTGCGATCCATTTTTAGACTTCTCTGCGCATCTATTTTCTTTTGTCCTTTTATCAGCATACAAGATAATAATCTTGTACATTCTTTCTTAAATTTAAGTTATAAAGTCTTTTTTTTAAATATAATTCCACCACCTTTAATCGGAGTTAGAAAGATTTTACTATTTGAAATCTGCGTATGGAATTCTCTTTCTTTTAGTCTATCTGGATTAGTAATCTGCGTGTCTTTTATTCTTTCCAATTTAAACTTTTATTTTAATTACAAAAAAAAGATATGAACGAAAAATTTAACTTTCATTGTACATTTAAAAAAAAAATTACACAAACAAAAAAAAAATTTAAATGTGTTAATTTAAAAGATCTTATAAATTTACTTTTTTCTTTTAGCTTTTAAATATTCTCAAATGTCAATATTTTTGTACCATATATAAATAAACGGTACAATATCACCGGGACCAGGAGATGAGAATAAAATAGGAGTTTGAACTAATTTTATTCTTAACTTTTAAGTCCATATTCTGGATTTTTTTTAATGTATTAGCATACTAATATATTTTTATAGACTCATTCACAAGTGATATATGGCATTAAAGCTCACATTTAGGATATAACATGATGGAAATGAGAAACATTTCCACATTCACCTGTGTCCTTTCTGCTCAAGCATAATATTAATAGTAAAAAGTCCAAGTCATAAGCACATACAAGCATTGCTCATCCTTTCGAGTCTTACAGGCTCGTGTCAACGTGGTCCGCCCTCCCATTTCTCGGGAACTCTGCTATAGACTAATGGGCATTTACAGATGGTCTTATGTTACATACTATATATAAAAACTCAGGGCTATGCTTTTTCCCCTCTCCAGTATCCGCCTACCCGGTCAACACTTGTGACTTAACATCTACATCAGCCGTAATCGTGTTTTTCTTTCAATAAGTCATATATTAAATTTTTTTTTTTATATTTGTATAATCCGGTTTAGTTAGTTCGTTTTTTTTTTTTTTTAAGTACTATTCATTCTCAGGCTATGGACTTTGGGCCATCATTGTAATATTCTTTACACCATTATGATGTATCTCAGGTTGTGGTTGTTGTATCGAAGCCTCGCGTTCGGAACCCATTGTAATGTTTTTCACATTTTACTATGTTCTGGTAGGCCTTCTTTTTTACACACTATGAAGTGAAAGTTAATCAAGCTATGAAGATAGAAAATATAAATATTTCGTTCATATTTTCTAAAAAAAATAGCTATATTTCCTAATTAACTGGCCTACTAATTATTACGATAAGAATTGCTGACAAAGTTAGTTTTAATTTATAAGAGGGTGCCATAGTCAACAGACTCCTTTTCGAAACAAGGAATGCAGATAAGTTTTATTCTGAGATTAAATATTATTTTAATATTTGTTTCATCTGAGAGCATTAATATAAAGAGTGATTATTGTGTATGAAAGTCTAATTAGTGGTTAAGAGAATTTGAAAGACTGAAAATTGTGTTTTTATTTGTTTTAAAGTTTTTCGTTTGTTATTTATATACAGAATTTTTTTTTTTAAAAAAAGTTATATTTATTTATTTTGTTATATATATATATATTGTTATTTTATATATAGAAGTTTTTTTAAAAAGAGTTATTTTGTTGATTAGTTTTTAGTAAATTTGTTATTAAAAGGTTTTTTTAAATTTAAGAATAGGTATTTAATTTAAGAAAAAAGATAACATTCGAAAAGTACGCAATTTGGGAAATAAAGAATATGGATTGCATTTCTATTCCACAATGTGTATATAATCGGCAGAAAGAAAATAGGCGTGCTCTGGTAGAATGTACTGTATGCGATGAGGTTTATCATTTGAAATGTTTGAATAAAACTAGGAAGGATGTAACAGGTTTATGGTTATGTAGTCAGTGTGTAAATGTGATAAAAGAGTTGAGAAAGTGGTTTTTAATTGTAGATAGTCTAAAGAGAAAGATAGGAGAAAGGAAGCAAAATGTAGTGAAGGAAGATAGGATAGAGTATGATTTTAGTGGAGTGTCAGAAAATTTGGGTGGAGAAAGTAGTAGTGAAAGGAGATTATTAGCCAAAGAATAAGTAAGATAGAGGAAGAAGTGAAGGATGTAGAAACAAAATTAAAATCATTAGAGATAAAATGTGAGGAGATAAAAAAATTATTGAGTAGGAATGATAAGAAAGTAGATAGAGGGCCAGAAGGTGGTAGAAATGTTATGAATGGAGTAGAGAAAGTAGACTATGAGACAGTATGATAGGAGATTCATTAATTAGAGAATGTGGGGATATAATTGCAAGGGAAAATAAAAGCAAGTATGGAAGAGTATGTTTGCCTGGAGCTAGAATTAGGGATGTAGCAAATAAAGTAAAAAAGCAAGGTAGTAGAGATGTGTATGTTATGGTAGGGACTAATAATTTGTCAGAATCATCAGAGAGAGAGTAATGGATGAGTATGTAGATTTGATTAGGAATATAGGTTAGATTAAAGGAAGAGTAGTAGTAGTTGGATTATTACCAAGATTTGACAAGATGCATTTGTTAGATAGGGCATGTTTTATAAATGAGAGATTGAAAAAATTTTGTGAGAGAAATAATGTTATGTTTGTGAATGTGTGCGATTGTTTTATTGGAAAGAGAGAGTTATATAAAAAGAGGGGTTGCATTTAGGAAAACAAAGAAGTGAAGTTTTAGGGAGTCTGATTTATGAAGAATATATTTTGGGAAACTTATAAAGGGAGGTGGGATTTTAAATTGCAGTATTATCAAAAAGATGAAGAATGGATGGAAAGTAAGAAATAAGCAAAAGAAATTTGATTTAGATATAAGTATAGACACGAAGAAGGAATGGGTCTGTAAAATTAATGATAAAAAAATTATTTATAAATGTAATAGAGAAAAAAGAATTAAAAGAATTTACAAAATAGTAGTTAGGAAAGAAGAAATTGTTAAAACTGGCTATTTGAATATGCAAGATGGTAGGAGACGAGAAAAGTGGATGGAATTAAATAAAGCAATTGAAAATGAAGAGCTTGAGGTATTAGCAGTAGTGGAAACACATCTAAGAGAAGAAGAACCTATTCTGGAACATTTAGTATGGCAGGGTATAAATAGAAAAGAAAAAAAGGGTGGTGGTATAGGTGTTATATCAAAAAAATATTTAAATATTGTTAAATGTCAAGAACATTTGTGGTTTGAAATAAGGTTGGGAAGACAAGAATGGATGGTGGCTATAGTTTATATAGCCACTGGCGATAGTCAAATTATAATGGAGTGGAATAGTAGCATATATGAATGTCTAGCTAAGGATATACAAAGTTTTAAAGAAAAGGAGAAGAGAATAATGGTTATAGGGGATATGAATGGACATATTGAAGAAATTGATGATACAGATAATAAAAATGGACAGCTTTTAAAGAAATTTTGTCAGAGAGTGAATTTGAGTATTGGAAATTTATCAAATATTTATGAGGGGCAATACACATGGTCTAGAAATAATATATTTCACCCAATAGATTATGTATTGGTAGAGAAAGAGGGAATGAATAAAGTACGGAAAATTAAGGTGTTTGATAATGAAGAGAAAGTATGTACTAGTCATCATAACTTCATTGTAATTGAAATGGTTAGTAATGTGATGGAGAATAGAAATAAAAGTAGAAATAATAGTGAAAGATGTGGATGGAGAGTGAATG
This sequence comes from Epiperipatus broadwayi, assembly GCA_028023455.1. Lineage (NCBI taxonomy): Eukaryota > Metazoa > Onychophora > Udeonychophora > Euonychophora > Peripatidae > Epiperipatus > Epiperipatus broadwayi. Next base: position 6,378,466 of record JAQFVV010012424.1, read on the forward strand.
ATAAAAATAAGTTGGAAGAGTATAAAATACAAGTTGAAGAAATCATGGAAGTTGGTTGGGGATGAGTATAAGGACTGATGTAATGAAATAGAAAAAGTGGCAAATAGGGTTTTAGGTGAGAATATTCATAAGAATAGGTGTAATAAAAAATGAGAATTAGTAAAAAGTGTAAAAGAGAGGAAAGAAGCATTCAGAGAGATATTAATGCTAAAAGAGAGGAAAGAAGCATTCAGAGAGATATTAATGCTAAATGGGAAAAGTACTTAGAAAAGAAGAAGTTGGCTAAAATGGATAATTATAGAGAGAGAATGAAATTGAATTGAATAATAAATTGTTGGAGGATATTAATAAAAGTGGAAGAGATGGGAGTAAAAAATTTTGGAATTACATTAAAAGGAGAAATGTAGGGGAGAGATAGTATTACTAGATGGTGAGGGAATAGAGGTAGCTCTAAAGAAGACTTAGAGAGAATCTTAAATGGATATAGAAAAGATGTTAGATGTGAAGGATAGAGTGATAGAAAACATGAAAGCATATAGGAATAGGAATATTAGGTTTATAAAAAATGAACTGAATGAAGTAGAGAAGAAATTGAAAAGTGAAAAGGCAAGAGGTTTAGATGGATGGACAGCAGAGATGGTAATGAATTTAGGATGTTGGGCAAAAGTAAAGTTATTACATGATGGCACAGAATAGAGTTTTTCCGAGTAGTTGGAGTAATACAAGATCAATATTATTATTTAAAGGTAAGGATCATAAAAAGTTAAATAATTATAGACTGATAGCGGTAACGTCAGTTTTATATAAAATTTTCTCATATATAGTGACCAGAAGAGTTGTAAAATGGATGGAAGGGAATAATGTAGTGGAGGAATGCAAGGAGGTTTTAGATTAGATAGGCGTATAGGAGATAGTTTATTTATAGTTACACAACTTATGGATATGAGTAGGAATTCAGATAGACAATTATATATGAGTTTTCTAGATATAGAGAAGACCTATGATAGAATAAATAGAAATAGATTATGGATAAGTTTAGCAAATTTGGGAATAGATGAAGCTTTAGTGGATATTATTAAGAAAATATATGAAAATACTATATATATATCAATTAGAAAATATACAATCAGTTAAAGTTAAAAATGGAGTGTGACTAATGCAAGGATGCCCTTTGTCACCTATTTTGTTTTTGTTGTATTTCAGTGAAATGGAAAGAGCAATAGAAAGATTAAGAAGAAAGATAGAGATACTGTTAATAGTGGTAAGGGAGTATATACTTTGTCAGGTCTTTTTTTGCGGATGATATGTTTTTGTGTGCAGAAAGAACAGAAGATATGGAAGTTATGCTGAGGACATGTGCAAGGGTGGGTAAAGAGATGGAGATTAAATTTAGTGAAGAAAAATCAAATATAATGATAGTTAATACTGGGGAAAGAGAAGATGTAGAATTTTTGTTGGGGGATATAAAGTTAAGTGTGTGAAATAGACATACTTATTTGGAAATTATCTTAAGTAATCAGAAAAATTGTTTGGATGAATGGGAGAAAAAATTGATAAATGAAGAAAAAAAAGGGATTGATAAAGAAATTAACAGTGTTTTCATATAATAAATATGATGTAGCTAGAATTATATGGGAGTTGCAGTAGCAGGGTTAACATATAGTAATGATGCATTATGTGTTAGTAAAGGGGTATTAGATTACTTAGAAAAAGTACAAAGGGAAGTAGAAATACATGCATTGGATGCACATGTATGAACAGCAAAAGAGGCAATTCAAGGAGAAATGGGATGGTAAAGTTTTTATATGAGAGATGCAAAAAGTAAAATGAAAATGTTTGGTAGATTGCAGTTTATGGATAATAAAAGAATAGCCAAAATAGTATTTAATTGGGTTACAAGTAAAGGGCAGGTAACAAGATGGATGAGAAAGGTAATGCAGTATGCAAAAGATTTGGATAAAGAATTTATATCAGTATATTTGTACAAAAGATGAGATGATTGTGTTAGGAGGATTGTTGAGTGTTAAAGTGGTAAGGAATGGGATAAAAGAATAGATTCATTAATAAAGAATAGGGAGTTAGAGAGATGGAGAACTATTATGGAGAGTAAAAAGAGTTTAAATATATATAGAAGTAAACAGAATATTAAGTGCGAGTTAATGTATGATAATAATAAGGAAAGTAGTTTATTGTTTAAGGCTCGAATGGGATCTTTAGCAACAGGAGAATATACATGTAAATAGAAAAATATGGGTGATTTAGTCTGTTAATTGTGGAAGGAAGAAATAGAAAATATTAGGTATCTGTTAATTGAATGTAAATGCTTGAAAATAGAAAGGGTACAAATAATGAAGTTATGGAAAAATAAATATGAAAAAAGTGATTATACAGAAAGTGGATTACTGATTTTTATGCTCGGTTTGGGGAAAAATAAGGAGGATTTAGATATAAAGGTCATAGAGTTGACAAAGATTATGTTGTGGAAATGGGATGGAGTAGAATATGGGAAAAATTAGAGTGGAGAATGGAAGGTAAAGTGGCTAATAGGTTTCTCTGGGCATAGTTGTTGAGAGATTCCTGATTCCATTTAAGGTGAAGTCACAGTGCATCACATCACTTCTTTGTATCCCATAAATGCAGATAGCTAAAAGGTCGAGGTTATGATTTCCCATAACTTTATTTTTTTACAGAATATTACATTAATCAATTTAATAACTATCATTAATAATGCACAATGAATAGTTGATATTAGAAATAAATATTTTATTCTAACAAATTAAAATATTAAAAACACAAATTACTAATAAATCAATTAATTAAAAGTTTCCCCATTAAACTTCACTTCCAAGTTTCTTCTAGAAAGTTCTTTAAATGAAAGTCTCTATCAGGTTTATATTATAAGCTTAATTTAGTCACAATAGGGATATGAATAATCTTACTGGCAAGTTTTGTAGTACACATTTTGAAGAGCTTATTGAAGTTAACTAGTTTCTCTCTGTCGACATTTTTGTAGGTTCTTGGCCCATCCTAATGGCTAGACTCGACGGTTTTTTCTGAGTGACCTATACAATGAAAGGTATCTATAAATGCATCGGTTCCACTCCACATGATGATCCACCTCAATATATGAGTAATGGTAGTCCTGCATGCGAGTAGTGCAGGATAGGATATTTTCTCTATCCCGGACCTAATGGAAGCTGCTAGTTAAGGAAAAGAGAAAGACCCAGTTTTAAGTTTTTCTGACCTTTTATAGTCACGATTCATTTTTAGACTTCTCTGCGCATCTATTTTCTTTTGTCCTTTTATCAGCATACAAGATAATAATCTTGTACATTCTTTCTTAAATTTAAGTTATAAAGACTTTCTTTTAAACATAATCCCCCATCTTTAATCGGAGTTAGAAAGATTTTACTAATTGAAATCTGTGTATGGAATTCTCTTTCTTTTAGTTTATCTTGATTAGTAATCTGCATGTCTTTTATCTTGCCAATTTTAACTTTTATTTTTAATTACATAAAAAAAATATGAACGAAAAATTTAACTTTCATTGTACATTTGAAAAAAAAAAAATTACACAAACTAAAAAAAAATTTAAAATGCATTAATTTAAAAGATCTTTAAATTTACTTTTTTTTTTTTTTTAGCTTTTAAATATTCTCAAATGTCAATATATTTGTACCAACTATAAATAAACAGTACAATATATTACTTATGTAATGAGTATGCGCTTTACAAATTATTAATTATAACTAAATATTAATAGTTTTACCAATCAGTAATAATTCCATCATTTCCTAGAACTTTCACTTTCTTTATTAATTTAATTGGATATTTCATTCTTTATTTAGGCTTGAAAATTCAGAAGATGTTGTAAATGTTGGAGTTGATTTTATTTTCTTATTCTTTATTGCCGTATAATTCTTTGTAAAATTCTTCTATAGTTTTGCTTACCAATTCACAATTATATTATCTTATATCACTACTAACTCCTTTTCCCACCATTTTGCAAGATTCTATATATTCAATTCTTTTTAATGGATAATTTAAAAATATTTTCATATTTCTTTTCTTCATATATTATCTTGTCTTTGTTCAAAATTTAATGATGAATTACTTCTTTTTCATTCCAACTTGTAATAGAGTATCAACTACCTTCTTACTGATTTCAGTTAAGTTTGAACCATCTTCAAAATTTGCATAAATTCAGTGGCCTGTTTATGATAGTTAGTAATATCAATTATTAATATTATCTGGACTATCCATGCATGTATATATTTAAAATGTAAATATTATTAAAATTTTGTTATTATGTACAGATAGTATTTGTATAATTGACATCTTTCATCAATATGGTCATTCTAGGAAAATTTACATATAACCTGAATATGATAATAATAAAAGACAATAAATGCAAATGAACTTAGATTATGCAGGCAGGACTGATATAAAAATTTGCAATGGTCTACTCAGAGATGTGCTGATATATTGAATATATATGTCGTCATCAGCAGAATATTGGCTGAATAACAAATGATCATTATGAACTTGTGACTATATAAGATATACAATACCTGTGTAAAAAAAACTGTAGCTAAAAGTAACACACAATTGTACGAATTTTATTAAATGATTGTGCATGTAAATAAGTAATTCATACAAATTTCTAATTGCTATTAATTATTTTATGTATATACATTTATTGCCTTTGTTTTTTTTTAAAAGTAAAGTTATGTATGCTACCCAGCTGATATTGAAAGAATATCCCTGGGATATAGCACTATCATAATTAAAAGTTTTTGTTTGTCTTGTTTTAGAATAACACTAGCTGACATCTCAACATTGATGATGATCAGTTACTGGGTTAAAATTTTCTGTTAAATATACTCCATTTCTGTTGTACATTCACTTGAATGTTTTCATTCCATTTCTGTTTAGCATTTTGCTCAAGGAAGGAATTTATAATATATCATGTTTTCATTTTCTAGCATTTTTATCTTTCAATCATTTTCTAATTCTAGGATCTTTCATTTCAATTTCAAATTGTTGTTTGGTAGAATCAAAAGCATTTTTTACTTCATTAAACTTGTTGGAGTAAAAACCTGAAATATCTGTGTTTGATATCTTCCTTTTCTGCTACTGTGTCTGAAATATCTTCAATCTGTGTAATGTTATTTTGCACGCTTTATAAATTATATGCTGAAACAGTAAAATTTGCTTTGCAGATCTTCGTTTCACCTTTTCTCACCTCTTTCCTACTCTCATACCTTAGTTTAAACTCCCAGTGTATCGTAGTGTGTCTGCAATGCGCTTATATACCGAAAATCCTGACCAATTTTAAACCACGAGTACAACACTCGTGTTATATATAATTGTATAACTCATGCTCAATAAATAAAATGTTATAAATTATGTGTATGTTCATATAATTTAGATTTATTTAAAAAGTAGGTTATATAGGTTGTAATTGCGCACACACTGGGATATTTATTTTAAAACTTATGTGAGAATAATAAATTATTTAAAATTATTTTGTTTAAATCTGTTTACAAAAATATATTACAGTCGTAATATTTGTTTTTGATTTAAAATAAAATTTATATTCGTTTCGTAAATAAATTCAAATATTGAAAATTAAAAGTAAAATAATTTTCTTTTAGATTTAAAATCACACCATATATTTTCTGTTTAAAATAAATAAGGGTTGGTAAGAACAATGGTTTTAATTATTTAATGTTATAGTAGCTTATCTAAAAATACAGCAGATGTCCAATTAAGGTCTTTTCTTTCAATTAGCAAAAGTTTGTTTTAATTAAATCAAAGTTGTAGTCTGAATGTCGACAGGGAAATTAACAATAGAAATTAATTAAAATTTTGTTGAATTCCTTTAGACATTTGGATAGGATTGATTACAGATGACAAGTGAGCAAAGTTTGGAATATTTTTGTAATGCTCCAGGGCAGTTGTATTGTGCAATTTCACTATATATAGGAGGGTTTTCTTTTGTTCTTCATTCTAGTAATATTCTAGCAATTATTATATTCTAGCATTATTCTAGCAAGATTCCGAGTATTCTAGTATTATTCTATTCTAGCAAGATTTCTAATATATATTTGTTCTGAGATTTTCTAGCTACGTGCCTGCAAACTTAAGTATTTGAAGCCGAGTTTCATCTTCAAATACATTTTACTGTGATCTACAATACCACATGAAATATCTATGAATCATCCAACCTTTAAAATTGTTATCTTTAAAATGATGGAGTAGAGCCAGCAAAAAGGCTATTTTCCCCTCGGAAATGACCGGCCGCTGCTCTATACGATCGAAAGCTGTCACATAAGGAACCCTGAAACTGCTGCTGCTGCCAAAATATGAACACCAGATTTTGCTGCTGAATCATATAAAACCTGCTGATAATCAATCTACCTGAAACTACCTGCAAATGCTTCTCCAGAGGTAACCCCAAATTAACCCAAGAGCTCTTGTGATTCTCTCCTATAACTAATACGCTATAGCTATTTAAACTGTTTTCAATTTTACTTTACTTTACCATTGTTTTCCTTTAAAATGTTCTAATGTAAACAGTAATTTTGCTCTCTATCCTTGGGTTAATTTTTTATATTTATTAATCTTTCTTTTATTTTATTATGATAGTGTGCCAGAGTAGTCTTTGACCGAGTGAATTATTTCCTTTGTTGAAAGCAAGATGCCGATATTAAGGCATTTTAAAATTATAAATAGTTCCCAATTTTATTATCTTGTGAATCACTCGTTTAAGGGCTATTCTAATCTTCATTAATAGTATAATAATTTTATAGTTTAAAATCCACAATTATCGATTTTAACCTATAATGAGAGTATGTGCAAGGTCAATGATTAAATGTGTCACAAATGCATGATTGCATAAATAAATTTATGCTTTCTTTTCAAACCTGCAAGCATGCATTTTCCTATTTTAAAATATATTCTGCTTTAATTTCAAAGTTCGTAATTGAGGTCGAGAATGGGCGGACTATCTTTAAATAATTATTGGGGAATTGATTAGGTATTTTCTCAATCTAAGTAAATCCATTTTGCATGTTTTATATAAGTTAGTCGAGTATTACTAGTAAGTGAATTGGTTGTCAAGACCGCTTTGTTTCTCTCCAAAGGCTTTAAATGGCCAAGATTGTTCCCCTTTCACTTTTTGCGGTTCCCAGGCAGTGTGTGTCCTCGAATGTCACACCTGGGAATTAGACGCAGCCATCACCCAGTCGCTAAGTTTTGGATGAGTCCAGACTTTGGCTGTCCACGATAACATTCCTACGGGTCAGCGGCGAGATGCCCTCTGTAGTTGTTTCACATTTCACTATAATTTTACTTATTTATATTTTACAAAGCATCCGTGATTTCAACGTATCACAACCTCCATCCTTTAATAAATTCCTTATTAGCAATACCGACCTCCCAATATAACTAATTATAATTATAAAATAAATGCCTTGATCACATCCCCACTTTATCGCTTAATAAGCTTAGGTCTGTGCTATTCTTGAAATCAAGAAATATATTAAACCTTAATGTTCAAATGTTTTAGTAAACTTTTATAATTTACTCAAAGCACCTCACACATCTTCCCATCTCTTTTAAGCACATTATCGTAATACTATATTAACCCGAGGGATATATACTTAACAATCTTTTAATGTAATTTGTATGGAATGTGTGTTGACAGCCATTTTATTAAGCATTCCTGTCTCATATAAGCAGACAGTGGGCGTTATATATATTTCTTGCAATATGAATAAATCTTTTAAATCTTATAAGCTAATTTTGATCTTTTATTTTATTGATCCCTATCACTGTCTCGGTCTATATATCTATTTTATACATTTCTTTTGTATTATACATACCCAAACTTATCTTAGTATAGTCTCTTTGTTTCTCCCTGACCACCAGGCACCGGTAAAAGGTTGCATTATTAGTAGCATCAGATGCGTTATCACGTAGGTGTCGCTGTGGAATTTAGACTTTAGATTTGGACCTAGGATATCTAGAAGGCAACTCCTCCTAGAGTATTCAGTTTCGTGTTTGGGATTTGAATTCTGCAGTGTGTTGGTGAGATAGACGAATCTGACCGTTACAATGCTCATTTCCCAAATTTATTCTCTTTTCATCATTTCTTCTATCTTCACAAAGACTAATAATTTCCCAGATAATTCAATTCAAGCAATCTTTTTTCATTTGAAAGTAATCAGCAGTTGTAGGTAAAATAAAAAAATTATCACAATGGTAGCCTGATTTCATAATCAAGAGATTCTTAGTGCCCTCTATCTACAATCCTTAGTTGTTCTTGAATGATGACTTGATTAGTTGTCTACACACAGGAAAAATTCTCCATATAGTAGCACTACTCAGTGCAAGCCAGAATAATCAATGGATGCAAGAAGGTATGTGCATAAAACCCCTATCTAATACCTACTCATCCAATATCCCCAGACTAGTTTCTAGCTTTTGGCTTCCATCAGTGAAGAGCCTTGGATCTGAAAGCACTGCACCTAGATCTTAGGATCTAATGCAACCTTCCAGCATCCATTGATTACTCTGGCTTGCACTGAGTGGCACAACTATATGAAGAGTTTTGCCTATATGTAAACAGCTTGTGTAAACATAAAGAATGGTGATCATGTGATTAGTTATATTTTTCATTATGTTAGGTAAAACTTATTCACTCACACATTTTTAAAACTCAACTGATATTTCAACTAAGAACTAAAAGGCAAGTGAAAAGAATGAGTATGACATTTCTTTAGCTTTAAATGCAAGAGGTAAAAAGCTAGAAAGTCATTATGCTTGCTGACATCAGCCCAATCCATGTTTCATTTACAATATGAATAATCATATAGTAATAACAGCTGCAATGACAGGAATTTATGGAGTGGACATTAAAGTTTTGTTCTGCTTGGATACCTTAAAGTCCCCCAAAAAAAAAAAAAAAAAAAAAATCAAAGGATATCTTTACAGTTCTATACCATGTATACATATAATCTCACACCCTATTCCAAAAGTAATAATATATATTTTCAAGTAGAGGTAATATTTGATTTTGAATTGTTTTTTTTTAAAAAAAAAATCATTTATAATAGAAGATCTTAAAGCTTATAGCAGAATTATGTTATTTATTTGTATTATCACTATTATTACTTTCATTTTAGTAAATTAAAATTTAAAAATGAATATTTATCAACAAAATTGTGGGCAGTATTTATGAGATGAAGTCGTAAATAGTAAGACATGTACTTGTAAAATGCTTTAAAATATTATGAAGATAATTGAGAAGTATATATAATACCGAATGAGAGTAAATAAAATAAATACTCTAATGATTTATTGATCAGGAGTTCTGTCATATCTGACCTCGCCTTCAAAAGTGGACTAGTCCAGATTCCTTTCTTATCTGATCAGATTGAGCACTCATTGCTACTAATCTATGTGTAAGCATGTTGATAATCAATGTATAAACATGGCCAATGTGTAAGCATGTATACAAAATTCCTAATATCAAACAGGCAAAACTCTCCATACAGTAATGCCACCTGTGCTAACCAGAGTATTCAATGGATGCCAGAGGCTTATGCATAAAATTCCTTCTAGTGCCTACTCATCCAATATCCCCAGAATAATTTCTGGCTTGTGGTCTTTGTCAGTGAGGAGCCTTGGATCTGAGAGCACTGCACCTAGATCTTAGGATCTAATGCAACCCTCCAGCAACCACCTTTTATCTCTATTTAATTACGAAACTAGACCTGAAATTGAAAACACAATATTTTCAATCTAAGCTCAACAGCTTATATAGTCATATGGGTCTGAACTCAGTTCAGCACCCATACATTTTGGTGTCTTTGGCTCTTTAACAACCATAGCCACTATTATCCTATTAGGCAGGATTGGTGTTATAACACTAAACATCATATAATCATCATCTCTTATGCTAGCACATAACTGTTATTAAACAGGCAAAACTCTCCATACAGTAGTGCCACCCTGTGCTAATCAGAGTAATCAAATGATTTCTATCAGTTATAAAAAAGTCATTTTACTAAGGAAATTGTTTAAAACTTCCTTATCATATATAACAATACTTACCACTAACTGTATATATCTGAGTTTCTCTGCCATTATCTGACACAGCATCCATGTAATTAGTTCTTTAGCCAGCTGGGATTCTTTGGGCAAGCTGGAAGATTTTTCTTGGTGAGTTTTGTTTTAGTGATCATCATCATCAGGAAAAATATCCATTTATAATGTTGGTCCATAGTTGGTCTCCCATCTGTGTAGAACTGTTACAGGAAAGCAGCAGTCTTGGTTTAATAGATTTCAGGCAAGCAACTGTCCTTTCCACGTTTAGGGCTATGAATTTCAGCACAAAGATGTGGGTGATTTTCTCCATGTGAATTCAAACTCTTGCCAGGAAAATAGTAGCGGTTCCTGAATTTATTGCCCTGCCTTCAGCCATATTACTTCATGGTAGCTATTTTGCCAACTCTCCGGTCAGCTAAAACCAACTGCTGCAAACTTCAATAAGTAGCAACAAAATATTGTAACCAACTTTGCACTGACCTGTTCTTACAAAAAACTACTATCAGACTGTTCTCTTCAATATCACTATCCAGACTGGAGCTAATTTTGTTATCAGCCCTTTTATAGAATCATCTAAGGTGATAATAGCACCTTGATTGAAAACAGAGTTTTTATTTTTATCTCTCTAATCCCTTTGAAAACATACGTTTTAATTAATTAAAAAAAATTTCAAAAACAAGTATTGTGTTTTTACATTTCACAATCAGAATTCAGACCTTTTAAAAGTTTAATTTATAAAACAATATTTTAAATCAGTGTTATTATTTATTTATTTATTTTTATTTCAATAAATGTAGAAAATATCTACTATAATTTTTGTCTGTGTTTATTTCTAGTTTTCCTTTCAACTTTATATATATATTTATGCACACACATACTATATTAGTGTGTGCTATGTAATCCAACTGGTTACATTGCCCTGGTCTGAGGGAAAAGAAAAATAGAAATGAAACACCTTTTTAACAATATTTTACATAATTTACATATATAATGAAAACAAAGCTCATATCTAAAACTATGTACTCATCAATATCTTTCGAGATCTAACAGACATTTGACAGTTAACAAAATGAATAGTGATCTGCAATTTTGATATAGATAAAGAATTCAAACATTGGACTGTAAGTACCCAAAGCACCATGAACACCAAGAGTGCTACCTCAAATGAGACTATAAGCTACTACAACCCATGATAAAGATAATGCAAAATTATTGCAAAGCCCTCTTCTATGGAGGGACTGGAAAATACAAAACTATGCCCTGCTCCTTTTAAGTCTTATGGGCTGGAAAATACAAGCTATGCCTTGCTCCTTGTAGACTGAAATCATGGCAAGACTATGTTAACTGCTCTATGACAAACACTATAAAATACAAAAAATAGATTGGAGCAAATAGTGGAGACAGAACACCCCCAGAGCTGCATGAAAACATTGCATTCTCAAGCCAATGACAAAAATCTCCATCCATCATCAAAACTGAAAATACAGCTAAACAAACTTTAACAATCAAATACCAAATCCAACCTCCAAAATCATCGATTTTCTATTTAACTCTAAACATGACCTCTCCAAACATACATGAAAATTACTATTTTATAATTTATAATCATCAAAATTACTATTTTATAATTTATAATCATCATCAATACTCTTGTCACATATTTCAGTAATTTTTAAAATCTATTTTGCATAAAATGAATATTTTTTTTCTTTCTCAGTTGTGGTTTGATATCAAGTTGATAATTTTGAAGTGATGATCACCAGTATATTGCCACAGTACATGATCATCATCGGTCATCATAATCCTTTGTAATGGGATGGGTATCAAAGATATGGAGTGAACTTGTGATGATGGTAGTGGAAGTAAAAAGTGAATGTGGGGTGATGGGAAAACATCACCAACCCCAAGTCAATACAAAATCAATAATTTTAAAATATATATATATATATAAGTAATATAGTATTTTATAAGAACATGGAATGGAGTGATAGGAAATGGAAGAAAAGAGAAGAGCTGAACTGGGTGATGGAAAATCATCAACCCCAGTAAATTTATAATCAAAAATCAATACTTTGAAAAATTATCTATAAGTAAATATTTAAAGATATGAGTATGAGATTAGAGAAATCTCTGAGAGAGATCATTGAGAGATCAGCCAGCTACTAAAAGCATAATTAACCATATATCAACCAGCATTATAATAGTAAAGTAAGTACAAGTAAATACTCGAGAGAACCATCCATCATCATCATTGATAGGAATAAACAAATCAGTACAATAAATCAGAATAAAACCAAGTCCATCTTGTGGCTGGATTTGAACCATAAAAAAATATAAATTAACAGTCAACCTTGTGACTGAATTGGAAATGGGTCTTCTGTAGATCAGGCTAACTATTGAACTGTTGCCACCTTGGGCAATTATTTAAACATAACTTGGATGCATCATCCAATATCCCAGACCCATCCAATGTTCCCAGACTAGTTTCTGGCTTGTGGCCTTCGTCAGTGAGAAGCCTTAGATCTGAGAGCACTACACCTAAATCTTAGGATCTAATACAACCCCCCAGCAGCATGAGATGGGGGATTTTATGCACAAGCCTTCTGGCATCCATTGATTACTCTGGTTAGCACAGGGTGGCACTACTGTATGGAGAGTTTTGCCTGTTTAATGTTATGTGCTAGCATAAGAGATGGTGATCGTGTGATGTTTAGTTGTATAACACCAATCCTGCCTAACAGGATAGTGGTGGATATGGTTGTTAAAGAGCCAAAGACATCAAAATGTCTGGGTGCTGAACTGTCTACATAAGCTATTGAGCTTAGATTGAAAATATTATTGCATTTTCAATTTCATTCTCATAGTTTTGTAGTTAAGTAGAGATAAAAGGTGGCTGTTGGAGGGTTGCATTAGATCCTAAAATTTAGGTGCAGTGATCTCAGATCCAAGGCTCCTCACTAACGAAGGCCACAAGCCAGAAACTAGTCTGGGATATTGGATGAGTAGGCACTAGATGGGGATTTTATACACACGCCTTCTGGCATTCATTGATTACTCTGGTTAGCACAGGGTAGCACTACTGTATGGATAGTTTTGCCTGTTTAATAACAGTTATGTGCTAGCATAAGAGATGATGATCATGTGGTATACAAAATCCTACTATTGGTTAGCCTCTGAATTCAATTGCTGCCAGTAAGGCTTGGGATATTGCAATAAAGAGTCAGCCTTTTTGGAGGCAAGCCCAGAGAGGTCTGTCTAACCTAAATGATAGTATGCACTCTTAAGAGAGAGAACGTTTGTGTACCTGAATGACTGAATGTGCTCTTCATTGAAACCACTTTCAAAAGTGAAGATGTTTCTACTGTATTCACTACTGATATGTCTATGCGGTGAGCTAAGTCCAGTACGATTGGAAGTTGCTATGACTATAGCAGACTTGAGGGAAACTGTCCAGTACAGCTGAAGAGTTAAGACTAGAACTCACGAAGCAAGCTAATATATACAGCTGGAAGTGAGTCCAGTCATTCAGCATGACCAGCAGAATATTAACTATGTTTATCTATGTACAACTGTATTTTGGAAGTGTTCATATTTATTTTGATATTATTGTGGGTTTGAGTCTGAGCAGTTGTACATAGATAAACGTAGTTAATACTGTGTTGGTCATGCCGAATGACTGGACTCACTTCCAGCTGTATATATTAACTGGCCTCATGAGTTCTAGTCTTAACTCTTCCAGTTGTACTGGACAGCTTGCCTCAAGTCTGCCATAGTCATAGCAGCTTCCAATCCTACTAGACTTGCCTCACTGCGTATATTTATCAGTAGTGAATATAGTAAAAGCACCTTCACTATTGGAAGTGGTTTCAATGGAGAGCATGTTCAATCATTCAGGTAGACAAACATTCTCTCTTAAGAGCATGTACTATCATTTAGGTTAGACAGATGTTATCTTTGGCTTGCTTCCAAAATGGCCAACTATTTACTGCCAGATCCTCTCTTACTGGCAGCAATCGGATTCAGAGAGCCTAACCAATAGTAGAATTTTGTATATCTGTTCACACATTGGCCATACTTGTTTTTACCCTTTGGCCATGTCATATTTACACATTGGTTAGCAGCAATGAGTACTCAATTGATCAGATAAAAAAAGAATCTGGACTAGTCCACTTCTGAAGGCAAGGTCAGATATGACAAGTTCATAAGAAGTTCAAGAAATGAGGATAATAAAGAGGATCATGAATTTTGAACTCAAAAATGTCATTCTGCCACCACACTGAATAACCCAGGTATAAATGACCATATAGATAAATTTCCCAGCATAGTATTAAACAATACATCAAGATTATTATTCCAACACTGGTGTATTAAGTAAATAAAATACATTCAATCCAAAGTTTTATTTTGTCCTTTGGATTGAGAGTATTTCATTTACTTAATAGACCAGTGTTGGAGTATTAATCTTGATGTAATATATTGTAACCTTCTGGATAGGCATCAAAAATATTAATTGTAATTATATAGCACTGTATCAGTAACAGCTAATGGCATCTTACTAAAAAAAAAAACCTGAAATTTAAAATTTTTTTTTATTAGTGACCTAAAACGATATTTAAAAGCACTTGTAGATATAATTTGAAGGTTTTGAGATACTTTTTTTCTTTAGTGAGTAATTAATGTTAGAAAGGAGGTTGGCTTGTCACAGGAATTGTCAATTTAGTTTAAATTGATCCAAGTTTGTTTTATTTGCCTGCAGAACAGTACTGATATTTGTTTAGGTAATTTCCTGGTTTATTTGCTTTTAATATTTCAATCCATAACATATAATAACCACATTCCAATCTTTTGACACTTTGAAGCAAAATATATTTATTTATTAATATTACAGTTTCGACTGTTCCTAGCAGTCTTCATCAGATCTACAAAAATTTAAACATTATATTAATACAACCATATTTCATACATATATCTATTAAATTTTTACAATTTTACCAACTTAATTATTACCATAAGTTTATTCATAAAACTTACTATTATATAACTTTAAAATCTACTTTACCCTTTATTTCTATTCTTAGTTATTATTATACTAATATTTATTCACCTTTTTTTTCTTTTGCCATAATTTTATAATTTCAATGTAATATTATTATATTACTATATTCATAATTTAACCTTATTTTACATATTACTTTATTCACAAATTTAACTTTATTTTACATTTCACCTATTATCCTAATTTTTAATTATTTTATTCCATTCCTTAATTCCATTTTACCCATATTTTATTCCTGCCTCTTCCATTTACTTATCCCTTATAAAATTATTTTAATTCTTATATGTATTTTTATTTTATATCTTACCTTAATATCTACTAAACTCTCTCTACTCCACCATTTTCTATCCCATAATATACTCTAATTTCTTTTAATCTATATACAGCTCCCTCTATTATCTATTATACAAACTACTTATTTTAATTCTTATTAGTTTTCACTGTTTATTTTATTTATTTTTTATACTAAGATAGTTTTTAAACCACTTTCTCTATTAATATTTGGATTTATCTTCTTTATTAAAATTGCCTCCCTTATTTTTCTATCCCTCCTACTACTTGCATAACTTATCATTCTAATATTCTCTTTTTCTAGTTTATGACCTGTCTCCATAAAATGCATATATACCAGTGATTCTCTATCATATTTATGTTGCTTCAACCTAGTATATATTGAATTTTTTTGTCTCACCAACATATTTATTCATAATCCCTTTATCCCTACATTTTCTGCATTCTATCTCATAAACCCCATTTATATATTTCTTCTCTCCACTTATATACCTATTATCTAAAATATCCATTATATTTTTCTTTCTTTTATTCACTACTTTATATTTAATATCATTTTTAAAATCTTTATTAATTTTTTTAATAATATTATTAATTCCCCTTACTATACTACTATCATTAACTTTTATTCCTATGTATTCCTTCTTTTCTTTTCATTTCCCTTCATCCTTTCCCTCTTTTTTATATAACTCTTCTATCTTTTTTATATTGTTTTTTATTACCTTTTCTGGATATTCATTTTTCTTAAAATCTTCCTTTATTCTATTTATTTCTTTATCATATTCCTCTCCTTCATCACAATAATATTTTGCTCTATATGATAGGGGATGAGAATGCACCAATATTAATTAAAAGATATGTGGATGATTTTCTATTAATACTTAATAGAGGTGAGAGACAGATAAAAAAATTTATAGATAAAATAAATAAAATAGATGATACATTTTACAATAGAATGGGAGAATGATAATAGATTGGCGTATCTAGATATAATGATAAAGAAGGAATATTATGAGAAAAGATGTAAAGTAAAAACAGAAGTGTTTAGAAAAATGGGTATTACAAATGCAGTAAATTGGGGTTCTAATATGGATATTAAGCATAAGATTAGTGCTATAAGTTCTAAGGTATATAGAGCAAAATATTATTGTGATGAAGGAGAGGAATATGATAAAGAAATAAATAGAATAAAGGAAGATTTTAAGAAAAATGAATATCCAGAAAAGGTAATAAAAAACAATATAAAAAAGATAGAAGAGTTATATAAAAAAGAGGGAAAGGATGAAGGGAAATGAAAAGAAAAGAAGGAATACATAGGAATAAAAGTTAATGATAGTAGTATAGTAAGGGGAATTAATAATATTATTAAAAAAATTAATAAAGATTTTAAAAATGATATTAAATATAAAGTAGTGAATAAAAAGAAGAAAAATATAATGGATATTTTAGATAATAGGTATATAAGTGGAGAGAAGAAATATATAAATGGGGTTTATGAGATAGAATGCAGAAAATGTAGGGATAAAGGGATTATGAATAAATATGTTGGTGAGACGAAAAATTCAATATATACTAGGTTAAAGCAACATAAATATGATAGAGGATCACCGGTATATATGCATTTTATGGAGACAGGTCATAAACTAGAAAAAGAGAATATTAGAATGATAAGTTATGCAAGTAGTAGGAGGGATAGAAAAATAAGGGAGGCAATTTTAATAAAGAAGATAAATCCAAATATTAATAGAGAAAGTGGTTTAAAAACTATCTTAGTATAAAAAATAAATAAAATAAACAGTGAAAACTAATAAGAATTAAAATAAGTAGTTTGTATAATAGATAATAGAGGGAGCTGTATATAGATTAAAAGAAATTAGAGTATATTATGGGATAGAAAATGGTGGAATAGAGAGAGTTTAGTAGATATTAAGGTAAGATATAAAATAAAAATACATATAAGAATTAAAATAATTTTATAAGAGATAAGTAAATGGAAGAGGCAGGAATAAAATATGGGTAAAATGGAATTAAGGAATGGAATAAAATAATTAAAAAGTAAGGATAATAGATGAAATGTAAAATGAAGTTAAATTTGTGAATAAAGTAATATGTAAAATAAGGTTAAATTATGAATATAGTAATATAGTAATATTACATTGAAATTATAAAATTATTGTAAAAAAAAAAAAGGTGAATAAATATTAGTATAATAATAACTAAGAATAGAAATAAAGGGTAAAGTAGATTTTAAAGTTATATAATAGTAAGTTTTATGAATAAACTTATGGTAATAATTAAGTTGGTAAAATTGTAAAAATTTAATAGATATATGTATGAAATATGGTTGTATTAATATAATGTTTAAATTTTTGTAGATCTGACGAAGACTGCTAGGAACAGTCGAAACTGTAATATTAATAAATAAATATATTTTGCTTCAAAGTGTCAAAAGAGTGGAATGTGGTTATTATATGTTATATATTAGAAAAGCAAAAATAAAGAAGGAAAGAGGAAGAGAAGTTATTGCAGATTATATTATAATATTTCAATCCATAATATAAATAGTGCAATATGTTTGGCTCATCATCATAGAAACTTTCATCTCAATCAGATTGGCTTAGTATCTGTAGTATAGTAGTTATGGATGTGCATGTATGCCTGTGTCATCTTCCTACTTCATTTTCCATTTATGTACTTCATTAAACCACCAATCTCATACCAAAACATTTAATTTCATAACCATAGCTCGAATAATCAGCTTAAACACAATTTAAATGAATTAAGAAATCACTGGACTAGTGGATTATCAAACAGCAAATATATTCTCAAATATTTTATTTGCTAAAATAATTATCATTAGTTTTTATTTTGTTACTTTAGAAATGTAAAATATTTATTCTTGGTTCAATTTATTATTATTATTATTTTTAAAGACAAAATGTTTTTTTTCTTTCTTTTTCAAGATAGAAAGATTCTTGCATATTCTGTAACTAATTAAGCCAGTGCAATGGGAGGAGCAATTTTTTTTCCGGAGTTGAACTTTTGAGTGACATTGGATTGATGGGACAACAGATGCTTGGGTAATAACCTGGTATAAAGGGGAATATTTTTACAAAAAAGTTGACTTTGACTTTGCTTTTCTGATTTTAACAATTCTCTCTCCATAAAAAGTTTTTATTAGTACAATTTTGTTTCTACAAGTTGATTCTTCCATGGTCCAAGCTTGAAAGTAAAAATTATTATTGATTTTCTGGATGAAAACAACTCAGAAGTTCTACTAATGAAAACAATAAGAAAGTAATATGCAGATGTAGACAACGGTAAAATAAGGTATATCTCCCTGCTCTTAACTGGCTACTTTAAATTCTAAAATCAACATTTGAGATGCGTATGTGTGCCTATATTATAAATTTATTTAGCCTTAATTTTTAACATTAAAGAAATAATGGAAATGCGTGTTTATATTTCAAATCTATTTTGCCTAAATCCTATTTCTAATGTTCAAAAAGTAATTGAAACGTGTGTCTACATTATAAGTTTGATTTACTTAGATTTAATGTCTAACACTAAAGAAATAACTGAAATGTATGAATTTTGTTATTATTCTGGAAGATTTACGCTGAACTTTTTCATTAAACACTTTAGAGAGTTTTTGTTGATAATTTTTGCCAACTATATTATTTTTGATAAAATATACACCTAACCATTTTGTATCCGGAAATAAGAAACAAAAATGAGTGACATATAATTAATGAATTATTGACTTATCTCTAAATGTGCTGATAAATGAACGGGTAGAGTATGAAACTGGATATGAATTTCTTTTATTTTATTGTTTTCCTCGTTTGCATTTGATTTTTTTTATTAAAATATGTTATCAATAAACTTACATGAATTTAAATGAATTTTATGAACTGAGTCATGACTTGCTTGATGAATGACGTTTGAAAATTTGGAACAAATGCTTAAACATGTCTAATAAATTAGATAATAAATTATTGTTCAACTTATGCAGTATTAGATATTTGTTACCATAATGAAGATTTTTCATGTGTTATATTGCCAGTGGTTTCATTAGCTATTGCTAAAAACTTTGAAATGCTGTTAAATTAGACCCAATTAATATTATTAATCTCCCTGTAGGAAATTGTTATATGTTTATCCATATTTATGATTATACCAATGATCATCATCATTTAGTACATGACTAAGATATGTCATCTACAGATTGTAAATGAACTTTTCCTTCCAGCTAAGAAAAAAAAAGCTTTAATGATTATTATTATTTTTGTTAGCATTCGATAGATAGGTAGATTTAAAAATTTATCTTATGATTTTTTTTAAAAGTTTATTATTTGATTATTTCTCTCTTCAAAAATGTCTCACAAAAGTATAATATGAAAAAATATTATACTCGGTAATTAGTGGTTATTTTAGTATTGTTTTATTATGTACTTATATTTCTATACATGTGTGCTAGCAATAGAAATATCCATTCACTATTTAGTAATTAACAGCTCGTTTTTTTTTTTTTTGAGAAGAGATAGTAACATAAAATTCATTGTTTATCTTTGCATTCTTAAGAAGTTATGAGGTTTATTTCTCAACAATTAGTTTACTCCAAATTTAAAGATTTGTTGTTTATCCCAAACCAAAACTTTTGTTTCAATTTGTGGGCTGATGCCAAATACACTAAAGAGTTATTTTGTCTTGCTTATTTAATAATAATTATTATATTTCCAAGTTAAAATATTATACTTGTCAGAAATGAGAGATTTATTCATTATTACTTTTACAATTTATTAATTAATGTCATTACAGCATTTTTTTTATCAAATGTGATTTGAAATTGTTTATGCATTATTATGCTTATATAATATACGTGTCTGTTATTTACTCCAGTTATAATAATGTTTGAATTGAAAGTAGAAATAATTTAATTCCCATCAGTTTCGGATGATGAAATATGCCAAAAAGAAGTGGAAAGTTTAGAGATTTATTTAACTGTGAATTTATTATATCTTTATTATGCTTAGATTGAATGTATTTAGTGGCTATGCAGAACAAAATTATTTATATTATATAGTATATTGTCAGGGATTGAGATAACTCTCCCTTAATTTATATGAATATTTGCCATGAGTGGATTATATAGTATATTGTCAGGGATTGAGAGAGTTCTCTCTTAGCTTGTTGAAATATTTGTTAGGAGTGGATTCTCTTTTAGCTTGTTGAAATATTTGTTAGGAGTGGATTACATCCTCCATATTAAGTAGTTGTATTTTATGAATTATAGTATGTGAAGCCAAGTAGTGTATTTCCCTTATTTTTTTTTTGGTGATGAGACCATGTCCACACCAGTTTGTTTAAAGCCTCAAAGATTAAGCCACGGAGTCACTGCGTATTGTTATTTAAGTGATTAGAGTTAAGAAAGTCTTTTTATCCCTCACGTATTTGTGTGGAATGCATTCCATCATTTATCCATAGCCAAGTATAAGATAGTTTGCTGATAAGAAAATAAAATAAAGGTAGAATTAATTTTTCTCACAGAACAGCTGAAGTAGAATTAGTGTTAAAGCTTGATTGGCCATTGTCATCATCCGTATTGATATTTATCCCAATTTCATAAGTAAACAGATTGGATTTAATGATATTATTTTATAGCAGGCAGCATAATTCAGACGCATACATAAAATATTATTAATTGGGAAGGTATGGAGAAAATCCGTCAATAATATGTAACTCTTTAATTATTGTTTCAAAACAAATCATATTAATTATTTAGATTTTATACCATCAACTCTCATAATGTTTCATCCTCATTTTGAATGAGCAAGCCAATCTTACTCTTAGATTTAAACCTTATTTGATGTGTATTTGAAATAAAATTGCCAAGAATTTTAGTTTCCCATTAATAATTTTAATGCCAGTGTTTAATAGAGTTTTCTTTTTCATGACCATATCAGAATTGATTGATAGCTTGAGAATATTGAAAATGAAATACAAAAATAATTTTATATTTAATTATTCTGGTGTAATGTTTAAATAGAGTTTTCTTTTTCACAAGCATATCAGAATTGACTGGTAATGTATAGGTATTTGAAGTAAAATACCAAAAAGTTAATTTCATACTTAATTATCTTAGTGTAGCATTATAATATTTCTATGTCATAGGTATCAGAATTGACTGATAGCTTGAGTAAATTTTATAAGTAAAATACCAAGAAGTTTAGTTTCATGTTTATTATTTTGGTGCCAGTATTATAATGTTTCTTTTTGTAAGATTATCAAAATGGATTGACACAGCTGGCATATGTTAAAATAGAATGCAGAAAGTTTACTTTATGTTATTTATTTTCATGTAGACCATTTAATCATTGATGTAAGAATTACTCCAAAATATGTATACATGTAAACTAGAAAATCAAATGTTTATTTAACTATTTTGTAATAAATGTTTTATTTATTCAAAAGTCTTGTCCAAAATTCTTCTTTAACATGCATTTGTGTTCTATATTTCCACACATGCACACACCCTCACATATCCAATATGATATGGTAGCATTATTCCATAATTTAATGATGAATATGTCCAGATCTGATGATGGTTGCTTTTTGTGATCCAAACACTATATGAAATGTTTAATTATTTAATGATCCTCTGAAAATTTTATTACTTAGTTATTATTTAGATGATGAATTGAAATCAAAATGTACCCTATTTCTTTCATTATCTAATTACTACCATTTTTATTAGAATAATGCTCAATTTATGTCATTACTTTTATGATAGTAATTAGTAGTTGTTGGAAAGTTTAGATTTAAAATTAAGCCATGCAATAAATTAATTCCCTGAGATATTCCCTTATTATTTTGAGTTAGTTAGTTTAAATTACTGTACAATTAAAAGTTAAGTAATGTTATATTTTATTTTGTAACTTACCATACAGAGTAGTTAATCAGCATTATATCTTTAATCTATTAATTTAATTTTATCACAGTAGAGGTTTTCAATGCATGTTGATGATGGGAGAGGTTAAATTATAACTAGTAAATTTAAATAGTAGAACTTTATCAATTTTAATTATTTATTTATTTTAGAACATAATAGATGTTTCATTCCTATTAATTATAATGTTTCCTCCCATATCTAATATACATTTTATACCATATAGATCTCTGTGACCCCCAACTGAGCTAAGCTAAGGTAGGATAGCATTTTAAGAGTCTCATTAATAATTTTAAAGCAAGATCAGACTAGTAGTTTATTCTATGATCAATAAAATTGCCCCCCCCCCCCCAGATATTTGTTGATAGAAAAGGTAGAAGAGGTGTTCGGAGAGGGTTACAATATATACACAATAAAAATAACAGAAAATAAAAATGATTTTAATACACACCAGTGTAAATAATTAAAAACAATAACAAATATCATTTGATTAAATTAAGCTTGTAGTATTTTATGAAAATTAACTGTTAATCATATATATATTAAATATTTTTACAGATTTAAGATTAAACATTGAAATATAATAAGAATTTTTACATGTAATAACCTAGATAAAATTTTAGATACATGTAACTAGGCAATCTTTAATTGTAACTGGTGTTGTAAGCTGAAACTACATAATCTAATAATTATAATAATATTTGTTTAATCTATTTTTAATTTAACATAGTATTATAAAATTATATTATTATCTTCTTCACAAAGAAAAAACAAAATCAATGAAAAATTAGCAAAATAATTTGAGCAAGTAATTCTCCCATGTATTTGTATGTGAGTATATATATAAATTGCACCCCCTCAATTAATAATTTATATTTCCACCTTTAAATTATAATTTACTAATATTATTCTCAATAAACATTTGAAAACATATGATTATGGAGCCTAATATTTATTTTATCTATTTATTTAGGGGGAAAATTATGGTATTGACATATTATTTGAGTACTGATGGGTCCTATATTATAAAAGGAATACAAGCATTTTAATCCTTTGATTACTGGTAGCAATGAACAATGATAGCTAAGATTTCTTATATATGATCTTACAAAATAATTCTTTTGAGAAATGTAATAAACTTTTAAAACGACTTTGTTAAAATTCATAATTTATATAAAAAATATAAAACCAATCACTGTAAAAATGTTTAAATTCTTTTTTTTTTTTTTTAACGTTTCCTTTACAATAATAACTATTTTATCAGCTTTAATGTTTTTCCTGGTATGTAACATTTATGACAATATACAATACCTTACCTTTGCATTATGTAAACTGTTGTTATTGTTAAAAATGTGTTTGAATTAAATTAATAAAAACTGACACATAATTTATTGATTATCGATTAGTTGTGTCAATCACATGAATAATTTTCATATTTTCAAAAAGACCAAATTTGATGTTGATATGTAAAATACTTTTTTTTTTTTTGATTAAAAAAAAAGCTATTGGCGAAACTACACAGTATATCCAACACATGATTAGTTTAAAATTTTAAATGATCACTAACAGCAAAATAAATTATATATTGGTTTATGTGCTATTCAGATTATTTGATATTGTTATAGCATTTGGATAATCCACTTTTCAGATGGTATCAGATAAAAAACCCATAAAAAAATATTTGGTATTATACTATTCATGTGTGTTCTATCTAAATTTGGATGATTTACTTTTCAGATGGTACCACATAGTAGAATCCTTGAAAAATATTTAATACTATTATAGTGTATGTTCTAATTTAATTTGGATGATCTGCTTTTTGAATGGTATAGCATAGGAGATCCCATGAAAGATATTTGGTATTGCTATAGTATATGTTCTAACTAAATTTTAACAATCTAAATAAGAAAATACAAAACAATAAGTAAAATGTTCACATTTCTTTGTTCAAAACAAAATAAAACTATTTTAATACCACCAATAAGTCTTGCAATAAAATTAACAAATATTTAATTATTACTAACTCAAAATGACAAACTAACTTTTGAAATATTTTTGAGACAGTAGTATAATGTTTACCTTTAATGTTTTTTAAGATAGTAAAGTATTTTTTCTATTTGATATTGGGATAAGAACTGAGAAACACTTCCTCACATAACATGATAGTAACACATCAATACATTTATTGTATTTATTTTTGGGTACAAAAAAAATAAAAAGTGTATGCGGCCAAAAAAAAAAAACATGCTGTAACAATGAAATTATTTTCAAATACCTACATTCAATAATAAATATGTTCATTCACTTTCATAAATTACTTTATTTACTATTTCCATTTAACACATTTATCTTCATCAATTAGTTTCTTATGGAATATTTTTTGCATTGCCAAAATGTAAATTATTTTCAAATACAACTTACATTCACTAATATATATGCACATTTATTGTCGTCAATTATTTTATTGCCCTACTTAGTTCAGTGTCAGACTCTTGGTCCTCAGGTTGATTCCAATTCTGTCAGTTCCAGTACTCAAACTTTCTATGAACTTTCGAACAATAAAGCCATTCGATTATTTTTAATTATTTTATTTATCACACTTCTTGTCATAAAATAATTATTTTTTGGGATGCAAATTATTTTTAAACAAGATCTATATTTAATAACAAATATGTATATTTTATAAATGTTAAAGGGACTAAAGTAATGTTCAATGGATTTTCTCAAAATATGAAAATAAAGATTGATTATGATGAATTAGAAAAAGTTAACAGTTACAAATACCTTGGTCAGATTATTAATACAGATGGAAACATAATGTATGAAATGAATCATAGAATTAAACTTGGTTGGAGTGCTTTTGGCAGAAATAACTTGATAGTAAAAGGAAGGTTTTTAATAAATATGTTTTACCAGTTCTTACTTATGGATCTGAGACTTGGACACTTAATAGAAGAACAATACATAGACTTCAGACCACTCAAAGAAGTGTGGAGAGATGCATGTTAGGAGTAACAAAAAGAGATCGAAAATGCAATATATGGGTAAGAGAATAAACAGGTGTTATTGACCTCATTGAAAAAATTAAAAAACTGCAGTTGGGCTGGACATATTGCTAGAAGATATGATAATAGATGGACAATTGAAATCTTAAACTGGATTTCAAAAGATTGCAAAAGACCCAGAAAGAGACCACATGTGAAATGGATGGATGAAATAAGATAGTGTGCAGGGGTAATGTGGAGAAGAGAAGCTAAAGATCAAAGAAGATGTTTTGAACTTGGAGAGACCTTCATCCTGCAGTGGATTGATAATGGTTGATGATGTATATTTACTTTTATGGTTTATGTTATCTATTGCTTTTCATTTAACATATTTCTTGCAGACAACTAATTTCTTACGACATACATTTTATATTGCTTTATTTGCTAAAAAGCTATGAGAAAATTATGTGAAACTTATGGCTGCCCAAATTTTATAAAATATATATTTTTAGTTATATTTATAAAATGTATAACCTTCATTTTTTTAAATCCAAAGGCAAGAGCAATAAACACCATAATATTTTAATATCATTTCATAAATACAATCTTTCTCAGTAATGGACAAAAGAATTCTTCACTATATTAAAAGATTAAAGATATACAATTCATTAAAAACATTAAATAAATAAATTTACTCATTTTGAAATTAGTAATAATCAAATATCTGTCCATTTTATTGTCACTGTAAAATAAATTATATTTTCTAGATTCATTATTGTCATTAAAATTGTTTAGTTTAGTTTTTCTTTTTGAACAGAGAAGTGTATACATTTTATTTATTATTTTGCATTTCTTTATTGCACAGTATTTCTACAATCGACATTGGTAATTTAGAAATAAAATTATTAAATTTCTTAAAAGAAAGAATAGTATTTTTTTAAAAGTATAATCGGATTTATTTTAGATAATGTAGGTTATATATTTTTTTTCAAGTTAAAGATTTAAAAAAAAAAAAAAGATATAAAGAGAATAACAAAAAGTTACTTTGATTTTTGCTAAGATAAGAAAACAAATTCTTATTACAAAATTAATTAGCAATACTTGAAAGTTAAAATCACAGTATTTTTCACTGTAATTAAAGATGACGACCAAAGGGGGAAAGATGATTTTCAAACAAAAATAAATTAAATTTTGTCAAAGTTAACAGGTGTTAATAGGATGTGCATGGTAGACTAAAAATCAGGAGGACTATAAAAAGCAAACACTTTTTGTGCATCTGTTGTCTTAGATCTTTGTGTTCTACTGTCTGGTGTTATACGTGACCTGAAATAGCCATTTGATATAAATCAATTGTCTGTGCGAAGTCGTATAAAATGTGCCAAGATACTCTCACTAAGGACTGAATCATTGAAATATGTGCGAGTAGAGAAGATTTCGTTTGCCGATGTTTTCTTCATTCCTGAAGTCGTGAGTGAAGCCATTGCCTATCTGAAGCTTTGAGTCCTGGACTATCTACAACCTGTAAGAGGAGTGTGCAATGGATCCCTTTGAGGACAAACAAACCCATGCATGGTAATTCTATAAATGATATAATTGAACAGTTGAAAGTTACCAGTAAGAAACTTTATTGCATAAATTAGAAGTGATGACTTTCTTGAACTATAATGATATCAAAATGCTACGATGAGTCAGACTGCGAAAAATCTGAATCTTAAAAGCAATAACTTTTAATAATCAGTTAAATTTGATTTTCATATTTTTATTCTCTTATTAATGCTAAAATATTTAATTATAAATTAATAAACCTTATAAATATAATTTGCGTTATTGTATATTTAAGTTTATTATTATAAGATAATATTTAAATTCTATCATGTTATTTTATCAAATGAATTGCCAATGCCATATTAAAAAGTATAATCCTCCAGTGTGTTATAATCAGTTATTTAATAGTAACTAATAAAAATAGGGGTATAAGGCAGTGAATTCTTGTGTAGAATTCTGGCACCTTTCAAATAAATTAAAAGCTGGTTCTCTCCTCTCTATAATTCAAGATTAATTACGTTAAGCGGGGTTCTGTGACCAGGAAAAATAATTGCATTTGATAAAATTATCTGACATGTTTTAATGAGAGAATTAGCAAATCAAATGTAATTGGGTCACCGAATAAGAAGTAAATAATCTTATAAATCCTAAAAGATACCACTTGACAGTATATTATGTATTAGGTTTTTGTATGGATTCTCTTATGTTGGCCATCCAAATTTGGTAAAATTCATGCTATAACAATATCGATTATTTCTAGTTATTACAACATACATTTCATTCAGTTCTGTGTATTAAAAAGATATGCTAAACTATGAGAAATCATTTTTTTTGTTAATCCAATACTTAAACTTTTTCATTTGATTAAATAACTCTGACAAGCCTCTTTGTACCAATTTTCTTTCATTATAAAATGAAAATTTTGATGATATTCTTTATTCACAAAAAAAAAAAAAAAATGTTTTAGTTAAATACAGTCTATTAAAAGCAATATATTGTTTAGTTTTGGAAACACAAAAGCAAAACTCTTCATACATTAGCACCACTCAGTACAAATCAGAATAATCAATGGATACAGGAAGGTTTGTGCATAAAATCCCTATCCAGTGCCTACTCATCCAATATCTCCAGACTGGTTTCTAGCTTTTGGTTTTCATCAGTGATGAGCCTTGGATCTGAGTATCCAAGTGAGGCTCCTCACTGATGAAAACCAAAAATTAGAAACCAGTCTGAGGATATTGGACGAGAAGGCATTAGATAGGGATTTTATGCACAAGCCTTCTGGTATCCATTGATTACTCTGGCTTGCACTGAGTGGTGCTACTATATTGAGAGTTTTGCCTCTGTGAAAAGCAGCTTGTGAGAATGGTGATCATGTGATAGTTTTGGAAAACAGAAGTCTATTATTGCTGATTTTTTTAAATTTTTATCTACCTGGCTTTACCATTACTTACTATGGCTAGATTATTTACTTCATTTTTAAGTATACTGTCTTTTATAATGGGATAATCAAGTCTGAAAACATTACTAAGATAATTCATAATTTGGACTTTATTTTTCCATGAATGTTATATTATGAGCATTACTTATTTGAGAAACTGTAAAATTATTTGCAAGCTTGTCAAAAATCATTAGAATTATATTTTATTGCTACTTATGATTATGAAGTTTCAAAAATATAATTAGTGCCAAATCAACAATGTGGTATGAATGTAACAGCAGAAAAACCATTAATTTTTTAAGTATAATCAAAAGAGAGCACTGGTATTTATACAAAATTACATTTACATTTCTGCAATTAACATTTTATAACTATTTTCAATTATTCAGAAAGAAATAAACCACACATGCACTGTTTATTTATACTCTATTAATTTTGCATGCACTCATCAGTAAGTAAGTGTTTTAAAAGAATAAGTGAATCATTTGATCTTAGAGTTTATTCATAGATAAGCCAACCCATACTAATCATGCATTAACTCAGGGCTTGATGCTATTGTATGCCTGAGAATTCAATTGATACAAAGTTAATTCATCTGGAGAGAGAAAATTTCTTATTTTTAATCACCAATGATTTTAAATGTATATTAATTTAGAATATACATAACTCAATAATTATTCATCCAGCACAGTATCTATCTGTAACTATTCAGAAGGAAACATTTCTAAGTAATTTTATTTTTCATATTTTTAAAAAATATAATTTAATTTTTTGCTAATTTTTTTTTCTCTCTCTCTCTCTCTTTTTTTTCCCCGTAAAGTTATATTGTATATTATGATGAAAATCCTTTCATATTCATCAATATTCAAAATTTGGTTAAACTAAATTAAAAGTGAAAATATTTTCTCCCTGCATGCAAATATTTTCAAAACCAAATGATGTAAAAAAATTTTGTGATGGAGAATCGTTTTCCCGTTCTCCTTGTGGAAATTTTATTTTTATTTTTTTGTTAAACAAATCTTGATTAAATTATATAAACCAAACTAAAGTAATGCATAAGTTTTTCTTTAATTTTCTCACCTGGATGAGGAAAATGAGGCATTATGAAGGTAGGACGACAAAATTCATCTTTCCCCAAAATTTTTCTGAAATGCTTTAAGATGTCCATAAGCATTTTTTCTTGATGGCTCCAAAGAATATAATACTTTGTCATAACATGGAAATCATTTAGCTCTGACTAAAAAAAAAAAAAAAAATTAAATAGTATATTTACTTATTATACTAACACTGTATTAAGCATTAAAGTAATATAAAATAAGTAACGACCAATACATAATATAATATCAGTTAATATTAATTTTAGAATCAAATAAATTCTATATAAATTATTTATGATTAAATATTTACATAAATTTAATTATTCTTATTGTTATCAACTACATTTAATATCAGTTTCATTTAATGTTTAATACTATATGTGATACTACAAACATTGTAGATGCTCATATGTCTACTTTCAATTTATAATTATAATATTATTTCTAATGTTAATATCTCTTATCGGTAATAGTATAAATACTGAACCCTACCGTCTGATGGCGTTTTTTTTTTCCCAATTCACATCAATATACCGATTCACGGGCCGCCTGTTTGTTTACATAATATTACGGTAAAAAAAATTATTTTTTTTTTCAACCAGTTTTTATTATTTTTTCTTCAGCAATGGTAAACCACCAAAGTTTTTTTTTATTACATAATATTACGGTAAAAGTTTTTTTTTTTTTCAACCAGTTTTTAAATTTTTTTTCGTCAGCGACGGTAAACCACCAAAGTTTTTTTTTTTTCATTCCACCTGGATTTTTTTTTTAATAAACAAATACTTTGTTTTTAGATGGTCTAAGGGTGTTGGTTTGTTTGTAAATTAACGAATAACTGTCCATAGGTTTCTTTACATAATATTACTTATGGTAAACCAAATTTTTTTTTCACACGGTTTTTTTTAAGAAACAAACACTTTGTTTTTAGATGGTGTAGGGGTGTTGGTTTGCTTTTAAATTATTGATTAACACTCCATCAGTTTGTTTACATAAAAATACGGTAACAAATACTTTGTTGTTTTTAAATGGTGGGGGGGGGGGGGTTGGTTGTTTGCTTTTAACTTATCTTCCTTTTTTTTTTACGCTACAGAAAGCTTTATATGATAGCGAAAAGTTCTTCCTTAATTTTTTGGGCCTTTAATTTTAAAAAAGACATACACAGTTCATTTTTAAAGAACACTTTTTTTTAAAGCTGGGGGAGGTGGGGTGGCGGGGAAGGTTTGTTTTGATTTTTAATTATCGACTTCTTTTTGGATTTTCTTTTTGAACATTTTATTATGTTACCGCACAGTTCTTTATTATTATTTTATTTTTATTTTTTTTGGTGGGACCTTTTGAATAAACTCTTAAATACTTCTTTTTTTTTTTTGGTATAATAAAATATTACCTATTTTAACTGTTAATGAAACTTATCAAATATTACCTACCTACTTTATAATCATGTGAACAACAAAAACAACAACAAGTTTCCCATAAAATAATTTATTGAATCAAAAAAAAAATGAAACTTTGGATAAGTTGTGAAGCAAAACAAGTAAAAAAAAAAACACCACCATTTATGGGGGTATAAAAAACAGCAGTCAAAAGTAACACGCAAATAAAATAATAGGGAAGCCTCAAAGCTGTAAGTAATGGGATTTTGGAGCCTTCAAACCAACAACTTCCCTTATGCAGATCTACATAGGTACGCTTACAGGAGTTTCTCTTTCTGGAGAAACACAATATTGTGCATCCACTTGTTTGGCCGGCCGGCAATTCACTCAGCTTTGACCAATTTGCACAACTTGCAGACAACATTTGACAGTTCTCGCAAGGATTTGCACGTAGACAGGCGCAAGGATTTGCACTAGACAGGCATTTGCATGCAAAATCGGGAAAAACTCTGCTGAAAAGAACAACCTTTTCAAGTTGTTTGCAGTTGAAAAGCATAGGAAGTGTGTGTGATGACATGACAATTCTTAATATGGAATACTAATTCCACTACGCTTTCTAAAAAATTTCCGACAATGAATTTTTGCAGAGTTTCGTCTCTTACAAATATGGCCACCATCAAATCAGACTGTAGCGAGAGTTCAAGAGCACTCACTAGACGAATACTGTCACAATGCAATGGGCATAGTATTTCATTACATAATCGTAAAATACATCACCCTCAGGCGGCCTGTTATGGCTCAAAAACACCTCTTGTACTGTCAGCCATAAGTTAAGGCCGCTAAAACGGTATATTGATGTGTGTTTTATGAAAAACAGCACCATCAGACGGTAGGGTTCAGTTTTCATACTATTACCCTCTAATAATTAATTCACATAAAAAACACTAATATTTTAAAATAAATATGTAACAATGTAACAGACAATATAACAGCAGAATAATTGATTAATGTTGCAAAAAAATATTATTATTATTTATTTAGCCAATCATTTACAATTACTTTTTAATTGCATCGCAATTCACTTGTTGATTGTTTCATTTAAGATTTATATAATTTCTTAGTGGCTGCCAGTAATTAATCTATCAGGATTTAGCTTAATATTTTTTTTTACAAATAATCTACTTTATTTATTTTTTTATTTGTCCCCAAGTTAGATATTTAGCTAGATAATTAGTTATTGTTTTTCTAATAACGTGAAAGCTTAAATTTAATATATTTATTGTTTTTCTTTAAATTATTTTATTTTTTTATATTTTACATATATTTAGAAGATTTTTTAGATAAGCCTTTTTTTCTCTCTACTATGTAGTATATATACACATTATATGTATGAAATTGGTTTAAAGTAAAAATATATGTATTAAGGGAAGTTCATTTCAATATAGTTTTGGTAAGCATTTTTAAATAAAAAAATTCCAATTAAAGTAAAAATGTTAAATACTTTTTACTTAAAAAAATATTTTCATATTTGTAATTACTTATATATACATATATTATTATGAACACATACTAAATATGATAATTAGATGAATTTGAACTCAGGATTTTTCAGTCTATTCATTCTCCACTCCATCTCAAGCAACCGTACACATAACCACACACATGTGAAAAAGATACGTGATCTCCAATATATGTATTTCATGCAGAACCAGCACTCATCAGTTAGGCCAGATCATAATCTCCAACACATATATACAATCAGTGCTCACTTTACATTGAGATAACAATTCCTCAAACTTTAAGAGACAGTCTTCAGTCTACTCACCTTTCCAATTATTCAACCATCCATTTCATTGAAAAACCAATAATGGAATGCTCAAAGCCCTTAATGGATTTGATATTGTAGCCATACCCATGTAGACATTACATCAATCTAACCCCTCATATTATCAGACCATTGCATACCCATATATATATATTAATAGTAGAGTGATGGGTTGTATAAGATATAATGTAATTTACTGTACTAAATATTATAATAAATTATTATAATAAATAGATATATGCATAAGGGATATACATTTTAACTTATAACAGAAATATCTAGTGATATACTGTATATATATATATATCAACTGTAAGTGTCCAGTCAATTTAAAGTATGATATAGTTTTACATTTTCATTTACTGTGTCAATACTAAAAACCTAAAAATAATAAAGATAAAAATTTTTTTTATATTAAATGCTTTTATTTATTGTGTACTAAAAAATGAAAAAAATTTGCTCTTTTAACCACAATTGTGATTTTTAGATTTAACTTGAAATAAAAGCAGCGGGAGGGGGAGGTGTCTAGAAATTAATTAAATCAATCCTATTTTTTATAACAAGGGATTGACTTAATTAATTTCTGAAACCCCCATGCTTTTATTTCAAGTTAAATTTAACATAATTTTTTTTATCTCTATTATTTTACTCACTAACTACTTCCTATGTTGTTTATTTTTCAATTGTTTGGTCTTTGTTATTTGTTAATTTCTGTATTGATATTAGGCTAACTGTTGATTATTTAATTGACTTATTATTAGTCCTCTTTATTATATCAATTTACATGCAAAATATTTTAAAATATTAGATTTTGATTAAATTATAAAAACAATATAATTCTATTAATACTAAAAAAAAAATTAAGCTATTATTAACTGTTATATGAAGCCTAAACAAAATATGTATTTGTTAATAAAATTTTAGGCTAGGTTTACATTTCAGTCATTATAAGTCTAGTTTAGATTTTTATCAGAGTTCGGTTTTCAATCATTGTAATTGTAATATAAATATGTAGAATGTTTTATTTCAATATTTTCACTCTGTTATAAGATCTCCATAATGACTGACAACTGGTTATTTTACCTTGTGTTTTATTTTTTCCTACCTTAATATCTCTGCCATTATCATATATTTTTAATGTCTCATATAATTTTCAGCAGACATATTATTATTACATATTTTTCATCTTGTTATTAATGGAAGCTTAGACTTTCACGGTAATTGTTGATTATGCCAATATGTGGTGTCTATATAAAAAGTTTTTAAAACTATTTCTAAATTTTATTACATTACTTAGGATAGCACTGACTTTATTGTTATTACTTCCAATTGACCCATGTCCTTTCATTATGATCAAAATTATCTTATTTATTTATTTAATCTGTAACAATATTTATATAGCATTAGTATACCAAATATATATATATATTTTACAATTTTGAGTTAGTCATCAAATTTTAATATGAGGGAGGGATTAATTGATAAAGAGGAAAGCTATTTCTTTTTTTCACTCAGCTATTATGATTTGTAACATGTAAATGCATACACAACTTTACTACTGTATTAAAAAACCATCAAATCCTTTAACATAAAGAGTTTCTCTAATAATTTAATCATAAATATCTTTCGGCTGCAAAAAAAAATTTGCAGTTAACTGAAAGGAGACTTACTTGTTAATTCCTCTTAAAGGTCATAAAGAAACGAAGCAGGGCAAATTCCTAATGCTCATTCCATACGTTCTTATCATTGCAGCTGTTATTACTATGTGATTATTCGTATAGTATATTGTACATGGATGGGCTGCTCACTAACATGCATTAGCCAGCATGGTTAGTTTATTGGCTTTTTATCTCTGTTAAGATCAAGCAACACTATGGTCTTTCTTCTCAGTCGCCTGATAGCTCTTAACAGAAATGTCAGTTGAATTTCCTTATAAGGCAGAGTAAAAGGGTGTGTGAATGAAATTTTTTTTATATAAATATTTACAATCATGACAGACAAAAATAAATCATAGCCCTTATTCCCAGGAGGCTATAAAGTTGCAAACCATGGCAATGATTAATGGCTGGAGCTGGAGGGTGATATAATCCACTAATTGCGGATCCAGGCTGCCATTTGTTGATGACCTATCATTTAGGTACTTATAACTGCAAGTTACTTTCAGATAAAGGAAAATTGAAAGAACTGGAAGAAGAACTGTCTCATATTAAATGGGATATTATTGGATTTTGTGAAATTAGAAGAACTACAAAGGCACAAACACTGGAAATACAGGTGGAGTAGGATTCATTGTAAATATAAGATGGAAGAACAATATTGTGAAGATTGATGGTGTATTGGACAGAGTGGCAAGATTTGTTATTCAATTTAATAGCAGATATCAAATGCAGATAATTCAGGTTATCACCTCAACAAGTTCTCATAATAATAAAGAAGTAGAGTATTTTTATATGAATAAACAAAAGGCTTTTGATCAGACCAAACAATATTTTAAAATTGTTTTGGGAGATTTTAATGGTAGAATTGGAAAACAATTGAAAGATGAAAGGGCTGTAGAGACAAGATAGATTTGTGGAGTTTGCAGAAAAAGAAAACTTTATATTATGGATTCTTTTTTTTTTTTGAGAAAAATGTTAAATGTAAATGGACATGGAAACATAAAAATGAAGGTACAGCAGAATTGGATTATATTTTGACTAACAGAAAATACATATTTCAAGATTGTAATGTTCTTAATAAATTTAATACAGGAAATGATCACCGATTAGGAAGATGTAAGATACATGTTAATGCAAAATTAAAAAGGCAAAAATTTATTAAGAAAAACAATTATTCACAGTTGATGTTCCTAATCATCAGAAACATTCTAATGAATTTAAATTAGAACTTGCAAATCGTTTTCAAATATTAACAGATTTTGAACACATTCAGATTTGAATGAAATTAATAGGAAAATAACTGATACACTTTTAAAAACTGCAACAAAGATATCTGGTAGAAAACCAGTAATTGACCAATAAAATTTCTATTGAGATTAGAGAATTTATGAAGAAAAGAAAGCACATAAAAAAATATGAAAATGATGCATTAAGAAGGATTGAATATCTTGAATTTTGTAAAATGTAAAAAAGAGTTGATAATAATATAAAAAAGTAACCCAAGAAAAGCTATAGAAGAGACTAAGAGACTTAAGAGTATAAAACAATATTTTGGTATTGATAGGAATCTTATTTCTACAATAAAAAAAAGATGGAACTATTACTAAAAAAAGAGATGACATCATGAAATGGTTAGAAGAGTTCTATCAAGAATTATACAGTAATAAAGAATAAGGAAAAGTACCTCCTACGACATTTTCTGAATCGCCCAGGATTTCAAATGAAGAAGTGAAATATGCAATTAAATTTATGAAAAAGGGAAAAACTACAGGGAATGATGGAATTATAATCAATATCTTAAAAGAAGCAGATGAAGAAATATAAAATTTTTAGGTAAAGTTATACACCAAATGTCTACATGATAAAGATGTAGCAGATGATTGGAAGAATGCAGAATTAATATTTAAAAAAGATGATAAAAAAGATATTAATACTTACAGATCTATCAGTCTTTTATCAGCTTTATACAATTTTTTTACCAATATAATTACAACTCATCTGTAGCAAAGTTTGGATTTTAATCAACTAAAAGAATAAGCTGAATTTAAAAGTGATTTTAGTACAGTGGATCATATCCAAGTATTGAGAGAAGTTATAGAAAAGTCCAATGTTTGAGTTGCCATTATGCTTTGGATTTGTAGATTATGAAAAGGCATTTGATTCTATAAGCATTTCTTCAATGGCTAAAGCATTGGTCCATCAGAATATAAATCCTCAGATATTGTCATATTAAACAGGAAAAATTCTCCATACAGTAGTGCCACTCAGTGCGAGCCAGAGTAATCATTGGATGCCAGAAGGCTTGTGCATAAAATCCCTATCTAGTACCTATTCATCCAATATCTCCAGACTTGGCTAGCTTGTGGCTTTCGCCAGTGAGGAGCCTTGGATCTGAGAGCACTGCACATAGTCTGGGGATATTGGATGAGTAGGCATTAGATAGGGATTTTATGCACAAGCCTTCTGGCATTCACTGATTACTCTGACTTGCATTACTGTATGAAAAGTTTTGCCTGTTTTAACAACAGTTATGAGCAAGCATAAGAAATGGTGATCATGTGATATTGTCATATTCTGAAGAATATTTAAAAAATGCAACAACAACAATTAGATTACATAATGATACTAGGTAGATTAACATTGAGAAGGGTATACAACAGAATAAATCCATGACTCCAAAACATTTTACAGCAGTAATTACAAGAAGTATTTTAGGAATTAAAATGGAAAGCTAAAGAAATAAAAGTAAATGGAGATTATTTAAGTCATTTAGATTTTGATGATGATGTAATTGTTTTTGCAAATGCTTTAGAGCTTCAGGAAATGTTGCACCATTTAGCACATGAAATAAAGACTAAAATAATGTTCAACGGATTTTCTCAAAAGATGCAAATAAAGATTGTTAATGATAAATTAGAAGAACTTAACAAGCACAAATATTCTGGTTAGATTATTACTATAGATAGATACATAATGGATGAAATTAATCATAGAATTAAACTTGGTTGGAGTAATTTTGGTAGAAATAACTTAATGCTAAAAGGAAATATGCCTGGATTTGAAAAGGAAAGTT
This sequence comes from Epiperipatus broadwayi, assembly GCA_028023455.1. Lineage (NCBI taxonomy): Eukaryota > Metazoa > Onychophora > Udeonychophora > Euonychophora > Peripatidae > Epiperipatus > Epiperipatus broadwayi. The sequence continues at coordinate 6,415,874 of JAQFVV010012424.1, forward strand.
TTTAAAAAATGTGAGTTCTTACTCATGGATCTGAAGCTTGGATACTTAACAGAAGAGTAATACAGACTTCAGATCACTCAAAAAAGTATGGAGAAGTGCATATTAGGAGTAACAAAAACAAATTTAAAATGAAATACATGGGTAAGAGAACAAATAAGTGTCATTCACATCATTGAAAAATAAGAGGCAGAAGTGGAGTTGAGCTGGACATATTGCTAGAAGAGATGATAAATAGGTACACAGTTGAAATCTTAAATCAGATTCCAAGAAATTATAAAAGACCTTGAATGAGACCACATGTGAGATGGGTAGACAAAATAAGGAAGAGTGCAGTGGTGATGTAAAGAAGAGAGACTAGAAATCGAAAAAGATCAATTGAACTTGGAGAGACATTCATCCTGCAGTGGATCGATAATGATGATATATCTTTGCTCTAAGTCCATGCCCTTTAAATTAATTCACCTAGTTTATAAAGCATTTAACATTGAAAAATTTTAGTAAGCAGTATCTTGGAGACAGCATTTGTAAAAATTATATACTAATTCCTGATCTTACATATCGATAATGTCAAACATCTCATGGAATCTACAATTTCTGAGCTTTTTCATTTGTCATATCATAATCAGCTATTACTAAGAAATTTAAATTCTTTGTCCAAAGATCGTTTAAATAACTAGGCAATAAATTACTCCATTTGAACAATAACAATTATTGGTAGTTTGTGATTCTGCGCCAGTTCTTTAACACTATTTGCTTTTAGGCATTCTAATATTTAGAATTCCATAATAAATTTTAGTAAGATATTTGTAATTGAGACACATTTGTTTCCAGATAAATGTAGAATTCTAAGCATTTTGATATATCATAAAGAATACCAGCAATAACAAAGTTTTACATTAAAGTACACAAGTATTAAACCAATATAGAAATACTCAATTCTTCATTAATAATGATAATCAAATGGTTTATTACGTGAAGAGTTTGTAAGAAAAAAGAACAACGTGAATGATGGAGTTGAGTCCCAATCCACAGACCTTAATTTCCAGAATCTGCCACTCTACCACTGTACTAAACCAAGCCGGGCATATTTCTTCAGTGATTATTAAGAAAAGACGATTAGTAGCATTTGGGAAATTAAATAGATAGCTAATAATTTGAATTTATTTGCTTAACTACTTCATATATGCAAAATATCCTTCACGGTTTGGCACAATGGTAAAGAGTCAGTCAGGAATGTTAGACCCTAGGATCAATTCTGGCACTCAAAACTTCTTATGGACTCTCATCATGGGGAAGTAACTACTGCAACTAAATTATCTGTATATAGAGCTGTTATTTTACCCAATTTATTATACGGGACCTATCAACTCGATATAGAGGCATTAAAAAAGTTTCAGTTAAGAATGGTCCATAAAATTTTAAAAATACCAATGGCAAGATCATAAAATCAATCGATATGTTCTTCAACTTGTAGTGATACTATAGAGTCCATCCACTATTGTTAAATCACGTTGTCATTGAATCAGATACATAAAATAACAGAACAATGGAAGATTTCCTAAATGGGTGTTATACTTCAGCATAGTTTTTATGGAAGAGGTAGACCCCATATATGTTGTAAGAATTAAAGAATTAATGATGTGCAAGGTCATTTGTTTTTAATATGGCAGAGAATAGAATACATTGAAGAGCTACAATTAGACAAAGTGTTGATGTATTTTACAAAGAAAAGTTTTCTGCTGAAATAATTAAAATATCATATCCTAAAATATCAAGTAAACAGAAAAATGAATCGGCACATTGTATATGTGGACATATTTGTGATTTATAGATTGATTTACATACTCACTATAAAACACATTTCTAATTTTTTCTTCTATCTTTTTTCTTTCTTTTTGGGAATTAAAATGGTCTTATTCATTTATAAGTAGCTGTTTATTATCTTATTATATGAGAAATAATTTACCATCAAAATAAGAAAAAGGAAACACAGATGCACGAATGTGCCAATATATTTGAAAGTGATATATATAAAATCATAATAGTTATCTTTAACTTCATAAATATAAAAATAACCCGTCAAGCTTGGTGGCCTAGTGGTTAGCATCGCTTGCCGGTCAACACATTTAACACATGAAAAAAAAAAAACGACATAGAAATAACTTTTTTTTTTAAATAAATAATTTAAATGAATTTTTTTTTTACAATTTTAAAATTGTTCAGACAATAAAAAAAATTATTATTACATATAATAAACTAACAACAAATAAAAATAAAGGAAATGACTAATGAAAAAAACAAAACAAAACAAATATAAATAATTTATTGAAAGAGAAGTTAATTACTCAATTAACATTTAGAAACAGTAATAAAAAATAAAATATATATATATCTGTACATTTTTATTGTAAAAAATTAACTCACCTTTGGAATATGTTGAAAAGAATCGTAAGGCAATTTAGATCCTGTATAATTTGGAAATTCAATTTCTAAAGTTGTATGAATAAAAAATAAATCTCTCCAAACATTATAGGACACATCATCTACAATTAAATAATAATAAACACATTAAATATTATTCAATATTTCATACAGTCATTAAATAACAATACCATGCAATAGTTTAGGGCAATGGCAAAGTGTCAAAATCTGAATCTAAGATCATTGGATTGATTCCAGTTCTAGTCTTTCCAGCACCCAAACTTCTTATGAATACCTGAGGAATGAAGTCATTTGATAATTTATTTATTAAATAATAAACATAATGAAAAAGGTTTATTACTTGAGAGTTTGATAAACGTTTGGCTGCCGGAAGTGACAGAGCTGCATGCAATTCATGAATCTTAAGCTTCGAAGTCTGCCCCTTTACCACTGCAACCAAATCATGCAAGGCATAATCCATTCACACCTTATTTTTATAAACTGGAAAAAGTAACATGGAATCAAAGACAAAGTAAAAATAAAATAGAATATTGGAATATTAAAAAATGCAAAGAATGAAATACCAAATCAGCATTTTGGATAACTAACTAGTGAGATAATGCACATTTAAATACACTTTGTAAAACCAATGTCAATGAAACAAAAATAAATTTAGATTGAAAATAGTCCAAAATGCAAAATTAGTGTTTGCAAACTAATTAAAGGTTCAGATTGAATAAATTAAAAAAAAAAAAAGCAATCTGGCCAATTGACTATGACTGTTACTCTATGATGATTACTTTGATGCTTTAACAATTACAAGAGCTGTTGAACAAAAATAAAATAAAGGAACTTAAATATTGAACTATAATGACTGTTTTAATAACACGCTAATGCATTGAAGGTGAAACTATTCCACATAATTTATTTAGGCTGAGTGCTTTCAGAGTTTCGTTACTCCATAATCATAGCCTTGTAGATTGTCAATGACTGTTTTATTAAAAATATATTTATAATAATTTATTTTTATTTAAAACAGGATTATTTTACCATCAATTCATTGACTGGTGTATCATTTAATAACTAAAAATTTATTATGAGATTGGAAAATCATATCTGCAGAGAATATTGACTTCTCACATTTTGAATAACCCACAAATAATATTTAAATTAGGTGTTTAGTAGAGAAAACGGGTGTGAAACTTCATCCTCGTGATGCTCAAATAAATATATTTGAATGTGTGGATGGCATAAATTTAATCATCATCTTGGAAGATATCTAAAATTAGCACTTGTTCTATATGATGAACTTGGTTCCTTGAAATATTTAAGAAAACTGCAACTGAAATAAATCCATGAAAAATAATAACTGAATTAAATGACATAACTATCCTAATAATAATAGTCCTACCATTGTATTTCATATTTAATAAAATGCTAGTCCATTTGATCACCAAAGCAGTTGAAAAAGTACAAACAATAATTCATCTGGTCACATATGACATACTTTCAGACATTCCATGTCCAATCCTTATGCTTGTTGTGTCATAGCTTTTGAACCATAACATTCACATAGAAAAATAGTGACTTTGACAAATCACCTCATTTTAAATTTACTGCTAGTTTGGTAATATTCTGATGAGTATTGGCTTCTGTAGTGATCTGTTCCACTGTGGTTTTGTGTTTTTTGACTACAATTGTTTATAATAGTCATCAATTTGTTTGACTTGTAACGATTCTAATAATTTTCATTCCGACATTATTTTGAGTCTGTAGCTTATGAAACATTGAACAGTTTGGAAGTTTTGAGCACCAAAGCTTTAGCTAATCAGAAAAATTTAACCCCTTTAAAATCTGACAAGTCCAACATTTTTTCTGAGGAGAATCAATTTTCTGACAAGTATACTCGTCAACCATTTTTTTGGAGTTCTTTATGTAAATGAAAAATACTATGGGCATGTAATCCCATTTTCATTATAAAGTCAAAAATACAGTCATTTTGACCAGTTTCATTTTTATATATTTAGTAATAACATATTCAATATGGTGACAATGTAGAAAGAAATATTTGTAGTTCTTCTAACATTTGATAATGAAAGTAAATGATTCCTTTGATTTTAAATTTTTTAAAAAGTAATTTTTTTAAAATATAGAATACATATATAATGGTCTCTTTTTTTCTGGATAATCATTAAAAAATAATGAAATCAGACTACTAATTCTTGAATATTTATATGATTTTATATTATTGTTGATATGTATAAAATCTACATTATATATAGATAAAATTAGTAATAATCATCATCATTGAAGAAAAAAATCACATTTATATATAACTGCTATCTCAATTAATAAAACAATGACTTACATAGAAACAGTATTTTTTAAAAAGTTTAGGAATGATAAATGCAGTGAGGCCATTGAACTTGCATAATTGATTTCAAGGCTCTATATAGCTGACATGAATCTATGCATAATAGTAAATGCTCTACTGATTATAACCTTCCGAAAAGAAAAGAATAACAAGTACGATGACAACAAGCAATACAACGATGAGATTAATTAACTTAATACTACTAACATAAGATTTACTACTAGAAGAGTCACAAACATATAGGTTTTAACATTGAGAAGTATATGAAATATACTTCACAATGGTATTGCTATTATAGAAATTCTCCAGCTATCATCATGCTATTAGGAAAATCTCTACAATACACAACGACTAACATAATAATTCATGGGAAATAATTAATAAGATTCTCTCTTGTACTTATAATAATCTGTAAATGTTAAAAAACAAAAATTAAAGTAATCTGGTTGATTATTGCTATTCTACTGATATCTCAGGGAGAATGATTATTCCTTTAGTAAGCAAAATATTCATGTTTAACAGTTAGACAATTGAATAGCAAGTGGGATTTTATTGAAATCCAATTAACTGAAGAATAATTACACTCTCATTTACAAATACCAACTAGAACAACTGTTTGATAATTAATATAATTTAATAATACACTGATACTAATAATAAATTACCAACTTATTTTAAATTAATAATTAACAAAAAACTTTTTACTATTTACCCCTCTACTTCTACAGATAATTACCATTAAACAGAATAATCATTGACTGATAATCAAAACACTTATAATTAACCAAAATCTAATATTAAATAACTCAATTTTGAATACATTAATTATTGTATTAATTAATTATTTTATTTTATCTTTCCAAACAAACATTAAAATTGATCTTATTATTTTCTTGTATTTTGAATAATATATCAGTTAGGATTTACTTCTTTTAATAAACTTTATGATATTTTTATTATCTTATACTTTTATCAAATTTAAATAAACTTTAAATACACTTACTTTTAAAAATAATATAAATCTTCATATTGCTCTGAACATAAAATAACTCTTTAAATTCAAATTTCAGATAGTTATTCAGGTACTTCAATATTAAATAAAATAAATATCAATTGAATATTACTTTGATCAAATTATAAATTAAAATTGATAAATATTTGATTTGTTAAATTTAAATTCTTTATTAGAGTTCCATACTTAAAATATCCAATTAATAAATTTTATATAAAAATTTCATTATGCCATGTGTTTAAATGTATGACCTTGTGATATCTATGCTAACCATAAAGAAATAATACTAATTGTCAAGTTTGAATTAAGAAATACATATTTATTTTTAACAAAAAAAGATTTATAACAATAATTATGATTATACATTATAACATAAACAATTTATACCACTTACATTGGTATAATTACATATTTACAATTTTTACATTAGAATAACTAAAAATAAATACCAACCTCATTTCATGTGTTACCATTAGGTCAGTATCATTTAAGTAATTAAATGAGAATCGTTTAATAATATTAATACTTCTATTCAAATTATGAATTGATTTATCATTCATATTTTCATACATTTGAGTAATTTCCTTATTATCCTAATAATAATTCAGTGGCCAATTATTTTACACTTGTTTTTACTAAATTTATACCAATTTAATATAATTCAGTTTTAATAATCATTATACCAATATATTATTATTATTATTTACTAATAATAACTTTTATACTTTTATATTGTTGATACAATACAAATAATATACTTTAAATAATTAAGTGAATCAAGAATATTCCATGTTAAAATATTATACATTCATCTTATACACTTATCAAATATCTTCTTTTACAATCTTCATTATTGTTGATCACATGTTACCCTTCCAACAATAATGTCTCTTATCACATCTAATTGCATTTGTTTTGCATATGGGTCTTTTCCTTTTCTTTAGACTATCATTACAAACAGTAGAAAGAAAAACTAAAAACTCCTAAATAAATTACTTTCCTGTGATGCTTACTCTGTATTCTAATACCACAGATAATACTTTGGATAAAAAACTAATTTACTAAACCACCGTACAGAATAGGAATGGAGGCAACTAGCATTTATTTATTAACTTCTATAACTTTTGGGTAGTCATTATTACTTCAATGATTCTACCGTAAAAAAAATCCTGGCTTAATTCTAAAGCTCTTATGGAATATAATGACTATCTTTCATATAAAATCTCAAATTCCTCCTTTGGATCAAACCCACTATACATGACATTAGTTCCTCAGGATGACATTACATTATCCTGGCATTTTAAATTTATCCATTCACCACATAAATATTTTTCAGCATCAACATACATTAACTTTTTCATTCTAGTATATAACCTTATCTTCCTATCTTTTATGCATCTGTAATTATGATAGATCATTGGACAAAACAAATAACTTATTCTTATGACAAAATGTCATAGTATACTTTATTGATGACAATGTTTGAGATCATAAATCATCTCCTTAACTATTACATTCACTTTATTTCATTTTTCATTTATATTATACCCATATTGTGCATTAAATTTATCTTAACAGTAGACCTTTTTTTGACTCATAATTATTATTCCATCTTTATTATGAAATATACATCAATATAATAAATTGATAAACTCATATATACCACTTTTCTTATAATCAAACTACTACTCTTAATACATATTAAAATTGCATAAAATCATATCAAATTATCCAATATTATCTTTTAGTTTTTTAGTACATCAATACAAATTTTTTTATAACTAAGGATACTATACCTTGAATTTTAAATTTAAAATATAATATTTTTAAATTATCTTAATTCTAAAACATTAATAAAAACTGAGAAATTATTTAAATAATTTTTGTCTTACCATAAAAAATCTTATATTAATACAAAATATTAACAATAAAAAAAAAAATTAAATTGAAACATTTTTCAATCCTTTTTTTTTAAAAAAAAAAACCCTCAAAACTTTTCACCATTATTATAAGGACAATAGTCCACAGTTAAAACTTAAACGTTTGTTGTTTTCTCTCTCCTACCACTAGAAAACACTTATTGTTTAAAGAACAATATTTTAAGATAAAAAAAAAAGTATTTATAATTAATAAAATTTTCTTAAATTCTTGAGCTCTTTGAAATATCATTATAGGATCCCTGGAGTGCACTTTAAAATCTGAAACATTCAATAATTTTATAATAATTCTTCAAATATTAAATACTAGTTTATATCTCTCATTTCCCATTATTAAAATAAATGATTCTTTCTTTTAAATTCTCATAAGGTTGATGTTTTGCATCAAAATATATATCTTTTGCTAGAGCAAGAATTACTTTATCATTATTTATTTTTAATACCATATTTTAAAAAAAGCAATTATTCTAGCAAAATTCTTTCACCATTAATAAAATACATATTATTTATTTTTCTTATTCAATTTCAATTTTATTTCAACATATAAATCACTTAATCCAATATAATTCTTTAAAAATAGATTTATAATTACTATCAAGTAACTATCTTAAAGTTCTGTAAAATGTTTTTATAATTTTATAAAGACTGTATTTTTTCATTAAATAAAAGATCCTTAATAACTTAATGGTTAAACTCATTAAAAATAAAAAGATAATAAAACATTTTCTTACACAACAATATCTGCAAACTCCTTGCATTTGTTTATAATCCTTTCCCATTTTTTCCAGTAATAATAATAATGTATCTTTTTACTCTTACTAGTAACCACATATTGACATTTAAGATCGAATTCAGCTCCTCAGTGAAGAAATTCTTTTTGTTTATTTCATGGTTCTCTTTATAATCCTCTTAAGACATCTTCTATAATTATTCAGCTTATTGAAAGTAACTTTTAATTAATTTAAAATAAAATATGATAATAATTTTCTAATTTTTTAACTAAATAATAGTAGCAGGCTATTAGCTCTCACTTTTTAATCGATTCTCTACTTTTTTTCGTCTGCTATCACCTTTTTATATTGTAGATAGTATGATGTCAGACCATTAATTAAATTAATTTCATTGGTCATCTACTACTAATCAACTAGTAGTTTTTCTGCATAAATTAACTTTTGTCTACAATATGAAATAAAATAACTAAATATTTGAAAACTAAATTATTAAATTTAATTGTTTTTAAGTTTAAATTTAAATGCAACTATGACTATCATTCTTTATAATAATTATTTATTTTAATTAAAATATGTAATTAATAATTATATTTAAAAGATAATAATATCATTATTTAAAAATTGTAATATTATAAAATTTAATATTCCCAATTGAAAGAAAACATTATTTTCCAATAAATATATGAAATACATTTATTCCTGTTTAATAAGACTCTGCAAATATATTCACACACCTTTATAGAGCCACTGTAATAAAAATTCAATTAATATTTCATTTATAACTATTGTAAAGTTTAATAAATATTATAAATTTGGATAAGTATACTATAAACATGCTTGTAACTTTTAAATACTATTACAATGAACTAAATATGATTATTTAAAATATATATGACTATTTTGCAAAGGTGTTTGTTGACTCCATCACCAGAATTCTATATTTACAACCTATAAAAACGTTTTATACATAATATAGATAAAAAATTAATAGTTATACAATTATGTTTTCTACATTTAAAATTTTGACTATTATATAAAATTTACACCCTTCTTTAAAACAATTAGAAAATCAAAATGTTACAATATGTATTGCTAGAAAAGATAATAAATGGACAGTTAAAATCTTAAACTGGATTCCAAAAGATTGTAAAAGACTTAGAAAGAGACCATATGTGAGATGGATGATGAAATAGGTAAGTGTGCTGGGTTGATTGGAGATGGATTGAACTTGGAGAGACCTTTATCCTGCAGTGAACTGATAATGGTTGAAAATGATATATATTATGTAGATATTATAAAAATGCAAAAAAAACCCTCAAGTTTATATATATAGTTAAAATATTTTAATAACACATACATACACACACACAGAGAGAGAATGACTTGTATGAGATTAATATCTGTAAAAAGTTTCTGCTTAAAACAAAAATAATTATTAAAAACATGGATTAAAAAAAGTAATCTAAAATTATCTTTTCTTATTGTGTTTTAAAAATTCCAATCTCTTTTTTGACTGGACTTCTAAATTTTTTAAAAATCAATTTTGATTTTGGGAGTCTTATGTTCAAAAGAAGTTGCAGTAATAGAAGTCCCAAAATAAAAAAAGGGCACTTAAATAAATGCTTCTAATGCTATAATTAAATTCACTTACTACCATACAATTAACTGACAATGGCTACAATGTAGTTTTATAATGTTAATACTGCAAGGTTGGTTGGTATGGATACCGCTAATGAGAAAAGTATTATTTTATGGTATAATTAAGATTCCAATTAAACTATAAATAATTTTATAATGATTTTTATTTTAAAATAGAACACTTAACGCTTGTTTTTTTTTTGATATGCTCTATGTCAATCTGTCTACTACATATTCTGCAGAAATATTTTCCAACTGGATTGGATTCTGAAGACAAGTCTGTTGTCATTTGGATTCTTATCACTGTCATTATTATAGCTTCAGACCTTCCCAATGCTCATAAAATATGGACAAGAAGTTCATTTCAAAGGTTGCACAATAGAAACCTTTCTTTTATGTATGGATTTGTAAGAAATTTTGCTAATGATTTTAAAAATCCAGGTATTGAAATTTTCTTTGACTGCTTAAAATTTCGATATAAAATGCATGCAAACATTGCAGGGTGAATAATTAGTGCATTTATGATCAAGTCCATCAACTTCTTTTGTCAAGTTATATCATGATTTCCAAAGCTAGGATCAATTAGGTTTGAGTGGTGCATGAAAGTAAGATAACTGTTTAAAGTATTCATGAGACAAAGGAGTTATGTCATATTTCCAGGCTTTTTTGGCATATAAATTTTAAATCTGCATCTCCCACTAAATGTCATAAGCATTTCAACAAAGCAAAAATGTGTTCCAATGACAAATTTTCAATAAAAATTTCAAATAAGTTACTGATAAGAGATGCAGAATCATTTTTTCTCATTCTTTTTGATCATGAGAATTATCAAAACAAAGACAGCAAAGTAAAAATTCAAATCTTCTTCTAGGGTATAGTTGTTTGAAAACCTCATCAAGATCTATCAGTTGCATAGAGCAAATCAAGATTTTCACATGTAGTGCCACCCTGTGCCAATCAGAGTAATCAATGGATGCCAGAAGTCTTGTGCATAAAATCCCTATCTAATGCCTACTCATCCAATATCCCCAGATTAGTTTCTGGCTTGTGGCCATCAACAGTGAGGGTGGCCATCAGCAGTGAGGAGCCCTTACTGTTGATGGCCACAAGCCAGAAACTAATCTGGGAATATTGGATGAGTAGGCATTAGACAGGGATTTTATGCACAAGCCTTCTGGCATCCATTGATTACTCTAATTGGCACAGGGTGGCACTACTGTAAGGAGAGTTTTGCCTTGTTTAATCAAGATTTTCATGGAAAAATTTGAATATTTCCATGTAGATTAAATCCCCCAAAATGTTTTCAGTTCTAATGAGTCCATATCATGAAGATGAATATGATTTTGAATTTTATATTTTGTCCTTGCTTGGTCTATTTTTTTTTATTTGTCCATATTATAATTTCACCATACTTTTTCAGGATTTGGACTATCTCTTAAAGCTTTTTGCATTGTTTTTCCATCCTGGTGAAGCAAATTCTTTTAAATATTGGTGGAAGTTCTTTGGCCCATTTGAATTCATTATCATAGCCAAATACATGGTTGAATAACTTATTTGTTGTTAAATTTATAATAATATTGTTCGCTTCAGCATCAGATTCTGATATTTCAATATCAGTGCTATATTCAGTCTCTAATTTCCCTAATGGTATTACCTTCTGTGGTCTCATCAACATCATCCTCTTCATCATCTCAAGTACCATTCTTCAAAACTAGGATCAGTTGGATGTATTTTTTAAATAAAAATTTGGATCAGTAGAATGCTTTCTTTTACCTACAAACTGGTTAGACATGATAATGTACAAAATGTAGGAGAGAAATTCTTTACATTTAAAGTTTAAACTACAAATGGTATGACATACCACACCCTTACATTTAAAGTTTAGACTAGAAATGGTTTGACAATCCACTAAACTTCAGTAAAGTGACATAAAATTTACACTATGTAAGATCAATGGACACCTGTTCATTTAAAAAAATAATATGAAATTAAGGCATTTGAAAATTGACAGCAGTATCACATACCAATTGTAGCCATTGCAGGTTTAAAATAATTTTCAGAAGAAACTGCAAAGTGTTTTTAAATGGGAAAACAGTACATTTAAATTAGTGATGTTATTAAAATTATGTCTATATTTACAACTTCTTGCATAGACGTGATGAAAATAGAAGATGATAAAAACAAGAAATGTGACAGTCTAATATTTTTTTTATATTACTAATATCTAATTTTTATGTTATATATTTTTTAAATAATGATTGAATGAGTCAGTGGACTATGTACTATAATGCAAAGATGTGTTGTATAATCAAACAAGCTTATTTGAATATCAAGGGGATAAAAAATTTAATTAATCAATGACCCCAAAATTTCTTTAAATCAAAATCTGAAGGAAATAGGAAAAAAAAATTGGAATTAGAATTCAAAAATAATATTAAGGCAGTATGTAATTTGCTTTTACTGAATGTTTCTCACATATGTAAATAGAGGGATTTCTATTCAGGATTTTTGAGCCTATTCATCCTCCACTCTATCTCAAGTAACTAATACACATGACCACACACATGCGAAAAAATACATAAACCCCAATATATGTATTTCGTGCAGAACCAGCACTGATCAGTTGGGTGCTTGGTATATATTAAGATAGCAATTCCTCAAACTTTAATGGGCAGGCTTCAATCTTCTCACCCTTCCAATTATTCAACCATCCATTTCATTGAAAAATCGATGATGAAAAGCTCAAAGCAATTGTTGAATTTGATATTGTCAACATATCCATGTAGACATTACATCAATCTAACCCCTCATATTATTGGACATTATGTATCCATTTATATTAGTAGAAAAGGAATGGGTTGAAAGATATAATCTATTTCCCAAGAATCTTAGTATAAGTTCAGTCTATCCCTCTCCTATTAAGATATATGGGTATACAGTGTTCAATAATATATGAAGGGTTAGATTGACATAATGTCTAAATGAATATGATTACAACATCAAATCCAAGAAGGGTTTTGCATGTTCCATCATTGGTTTTTCACTGAAATGAATGTTTGATTAGTTAAAAGGGTGTGAAGATTGAAACCTGTCCATTAAAGTTTGAGAAATTTCTATATTAATATAAACTGAGCACTATATGAGTGGGAGATTATGATCAGGCCCAAGTGATGAGTGCTGGTTCTGCATGAAATATTATACTGGGGATCATATATCTTTTTCACATGTGTGTGGTCATCTGTATTGGTTGTGTGAGATAGAATGGAGAATGAATAGAATGAAAAATCCTGAGTTCAAATCCCTCTATTTACATATATAAGAAACATTCAGTATAAACAAAGTACATACTGGCTTAGAAGTACATAATGCTTGGGAAATAGATTACATTCCTAATATAAGTTCAGCCCATCCCTCTCCTATTAATATATAATGTCTGATTATATGAGGGGTTAGGTTAATGCAATGTCTACATGAATGAGTGTTCCATTTAGTTTTTCAATGAAATAGAAGGTTGATAATTGGAAGAGTGAGAAGACTGAAGCCTATCCACTAAAGTTTGCGGAATTGCTATCTTAATATAAATGAGCACTGATTATAGATTATGATCTGGCCCAACTGATGAGAGCTGATTCTGTACGAAATATATATATTGGAGATCATATATCTTTTTCATATGTATGTGGCCATATGCATCAGTTGTTTGAGATCGAGTAGAGGATGAATAGTTTGAAAAATCATAAGTTCAAATCCCTCTATTTACATATTAATAATAATAAAATAATTTATCTTAGATGAGTAACTGCTCTTTACTCTACTTATTTCATACCCATCGTACACAAAACTTCCATTTCTTATAGAAACTTCTTCCACCCGAAAAAACCATTGACATATCGATATTGTGATAGCCAGAAGGTTGGATATGTGATAGAAAATTGCTAGTGGTTTTAGAAAATTTGCACAATTTGCAAATGCAATAACCATAAAGCTAGATCCTGTCATATACAAAAAAACTAACATGAAACTTGGTTTTTTCAAAAAGGTAAAGAGACCTACTAAGTCTAAAAACAATCAAGGAAAGATTCAAACTACATGAAGAGATTACAAAATAACTGGACAGATTAACTCATACAATAGTTTTTTATACTTAACAATGGTATCACAATCAAAGTGTACAGCAATTTTAAAATTTCTCTTGAGTCAAAAAACAGGCAACATTATGAGTAAAAGAAAAATTAATGAAAATATTAGTAATATATAGGGTATATGAGCACAGACTTTCACATGACCCACCACTCTCCACACTATCCCATAACACTGATACACTTGAACATATATGTTGAAAAGATAAATAATCACCAACATTCGTATTTCATGCTAACCCAGCAATCATCAGTTGGTCCAGATTACCATCTCTACACATATATGCTATAAGTGCTCAGATATATATTAAGATAGCCAAACCTAATACTTTAATGGACAGGCTTCAATCTACTCCACCCTCCAACTCTTCAACTGTCCATCCAATTGAAAATCTGATGATGGAATGCTCAAAGGCCACCCTGAGGCTGAGATTCTTGTCACACTCATGTTGACCTAAGGTCAATCTGACCTCTCATGTACAGGACATAATCCATTTAATACATATACAAGGGATGGGCAGACATCTCCACTAGTAATAATTGAAACACACAGGCTTATTATATATCTGTGTGAATTAAAGAAGAGATATGTTACTTTTCAACTTTAAATAATAAAGAGCATTTTCTTTTTAACAGAATTCAACAAAATGGAATCAGAACAAAACACATAAATTCATGTAACATTTGCAGAATGTTATATAATTTACTTTAACAGCTAAAAAGATATTGCAATAGCTTGAAAAATGCTGATAAAAAAAAAATTAACATTACTTAAATATTAACTTTAAGATTTCAAATTCAGCAACTTTGGAAAAATCTGGAATAAATAAGATGAATTGCATACAAAAAAATATAGTATGGTGCAAAATTCAATAGAATGCAAAGAATAATACTTGAATTGCTTTTTTTGTTTATCATTTGGTATTTATGAAAAAATTACATAGCATATAAGAGTTGATATCAAGTTTTTTGTTATAATTAGAACTGGTTTTTGTATTAACTAAAACCAATATAAAACAATAGAAACCTCTTCATACAGTAATGCCAACCATTGCGGACCTTAGTAATCAATGGATGCAAAAAGATTTGAGCATAAAATCCCTATCTAGTGCCTATTCATCCAATATTCACAGACTAGTTTCTAGCTTGCAGCTTTCAATGGTGAGGAGCCTTGGATCTGAGATTACTGTAGCTAGATCTCAGGATCTATTGTAACCATCTAGCAGTCACACTTTACCCTTTTTTTAAGTTAACTATAAAGCTGAATCCAAAATGAAAATGATAATGTTTTCAATCCAAGGTCATTCACTTGTATAATCATAAAAATCTGAACCCAATTCAGTATCTATACATTTTGATGTCTTTGGTTCTTTAATAACCATAGTCACGATCATCCCATAGGCAGGGTTGGTATTAAACCACTAAATATCACCCAACCATCATTTTATATGCTTACACAAGCTGTTAAAACAGTAGCACACTCTGAGTGCTCTCAGATCCAAGGCTCCTCACTGATGATAACCACAAGCTAGAAACTAGTCTGGAGATATTGGATGAGTAGGCATAAGTGATTTTATGCACAAACCTTCCTACATCCATTGATTACTATGGCTTGCACTGAGTGGCACTACTGTATGGAATTTACTACTGTTTTAACAGCTGGTGTAAGCATAGGAAATAGTAGTCATGTGATTTAGTGGTTTATTAGAATCAATATAGTGAATTATGATGTCTGTCAAATGTGTAACAAGATAAATAGAAGCAGTTTTTGTAAAAAGTAATAGCTGGATTCACATAATAAGAAATGATTTAAAATCAAAGTTCATCAGCAATTATAAAGATAGGCTATGAATATGGAGACTTAAGTTCTCTGAAAGCTCTCAGCCATATAATTCTTTTCTAATATTACTAAGCTTCACTTTTTTGCATAAAGTGCAATTTAAAACTTATCACTCAAAGGTGAAGTAAAAAACAATGATTTTATTTCAATTATAAAGTAATTCAGTGAAATTATTAAAAAATGTATATGGCTTAAATATATTTATCAATTAAAAAGATATTGCGAAGAACACATTTAGAAATAACTTCACTGTTTTTGACATTATGGACTAATTATATATATATTGTAATCTTATATTTAGCCAAGTGGGTTAAATATAATCTGTAATATTAAAAAGTATTTTTCAACTTAAAAAACTTCATTGTTATTAAGTTACAAAATCTTAACTAAGTGTTCTAATTTATTAATGAAGCAGTTTATTAAATATATTTGAATATTAATTGCTTAAGGAATATTAATTAGCTTATTTTATATTTATTTAAAAAATTGAAATTTAATAGTTTGAACCTAGATAAGTTAGTTTGAAGTGTGTTGTGTTTTAATTAGAAGCAGTAAATAAAGTCTTATTGCTATTTGTAAAGTATGATTAATTTATGTTAAAGTTTCTATTTTGCTAGTTTTCAAAATAAAATACATTTAAAATAGTATTTTAAAAGATATTAGTTAATATAATATTTGTTTAAAGTTGGAATTTAAAAGCATTAAGCTTAAAGATAGCTAATTTGAAAGATGTTTTAATTTAAATAAGTTTTTATAATTAGTTTACTTTCATTGCTTTTAAAATATTGGTTATTTCCTAATATACATGTGTGTATGCAGATGTGGTTCATGCATGTAGAAAGATTGAAAAGTTTTAAAAGGGATTATTAAAAGCAATGGATTTTAAAAAGGGTACTTTAAATAATAATAATGAAAAAGAGTGTTTATTTTAAACAAAATAAGTTTGATTTAATTAAATAAATATTTTTTTATATTAAAGTTAAATAAATGGTTTATTTAATAATTGAATAAAATTAATAAAAGTTAATTATTTTAGTGACTAGACATCACATTTAGAAAGTTTTAATTAGTAAGTTCAATGTCAAAAATCCATAAATAAATGATGTAGATAATTACAAATGTTAAAAATACTCAAATGTTTAAGATCCCAACTTAATCCTTCAATTGGATTTGTTGAATTATACCATATGACAGAATTATGGTAAAAAAAAACTCACACAGGTGTATATAAAAAGAAAAACTGAAAAATAAAAAACACATTATCTTGAAAAAAATAACTTTATTTTCACTTAGTTTTAAAAGTTTTTAAGTTCATCTCATTTTAAATTACTTATTATTTTTATCAGTTTAAATGTTCCAATAAGCAGTTAAAGTTATCCTTGTGATGCTGCTATACCATGTGTGTTTCACCTATTCATGGAGTACAAACCACTGAAAGATGCAACAATGATATTATTTTTACAGAAAATTATAAAGCAACTTGAATGGAAAAGATTATTGGAAATTGATAAGACATAGAGATATGTGTATGTTTATTTTATGTAATTATAGACTTTTAGTTAATTCAAACCTTTTAGCTATTAACTATTGCCTTTAATACTTTAATGTATAACTTAAATTCATTATTGACACTTATTCTAATTATTAATGAATTTACTTGTTATATCTTGAAAAAGTTGACTTTGAGTAAATAATTATGTTGACAATATAATTAATGAAAGATAATCAATCTAAACTTATTTGAAATAATAAACCATTATATTTTACCAAACCAGAAGAATTACAATAATGAATTATCTTAAAAGTATGAACAGTCTTAAAAACAAAATAAAGTATGATAGTTTGAAACTGTGTTATATAATTCTAATGAAGGTCATAAGAATCGGCTTTCTCAATACGTTAGAAAAGACTGTTCATCTGTTTTTCTGCTAATGCAAATAAAATATTTTATTATTACAATTTATTAATCCAGAATTCATCTACCTATTTATTTAAAGTATATTTTTGTTGCTTTGTTCAAGAAAAGTAATGTTAACAAAATAATGTTTAATTTTATGTAGGACCTGTTTGTTACTATACTTGCTCTCAGCTCATTTCTCTTAAAATTTATATTTCAATTATGGGCAATACAGTCAAGGAATTCCTGCTCTGGACTGTTGGTGCATATTTACTTTATCTATCATAATGAAAGATGGTGTGATTGATATATTTCATTCATTAAATAACAAAAGGACTCCTCAATTAAAAGGATAAATTTCATTTTAAAATGAAAGAACTTTTAATCCTTAATTCAATTGGATAAACAAAATATAGCTATATTTATGTTTTATAAATGTGAAATTATCCTTATTATTATGTAATTATAATTTGACTTATTATTATCTATTATTATTATTTATGATGTTATAAAATATATTTATAATGGTGCACATATGTGAAATAGATTTGGCAAGAAATGTTTAGGTAAAAGGTTTATTTTACGAACATTTATCATTATTATTATTGAGAGTTCTCATCATTATTATTTCAGTATAATAGAATGCATTAAGTAAAAACACCTTATGAATGAAAACACCTTATGAATGAAAATGTTTTTGGAAGTCAGTGTGTAGATAGCATATAAAATTTTAATATTTAATATCCTTAAGCAATCATAATGTGTCTGTCGGTTTACACATATTGTTAGACTGGATATATGTGTTATTATACTTATAAATATGTGTGTGAACTGATTATTTATTTATTATTATTATTACTAAATTCATATCTTGTATGGTTATCAATTGGTATGCTGCTTGGAGACAAGTATCGATTTAGGCATTTTATGTGAATATTTTTATTCCTTTTGTATATGTTAAGCCTGTCCATGAAAGAGCATGGCTCCTTAGTTTTTGGAAGAACCTGCCTCCCTATAGATTTTCCATCATCCATTTTGCCTATGTATATTTTAAATATGTTAAAACATTTTAAGACATTTCCATGTTTGAAATTATTTTATTAGCTCTATTGCAATTTAAATTTAAGTATATTGTTAGTATTGAGCATATTTATTTCCTCGCCTCTCATAGGTATTAATATAGTTATATTGTTTTTAAATATTTTTGCTATCTTTACAAAATCCATAAGAAATGTGTTCCCACACTGATTTTCAGAGATCAGCGGCTCTGTAACGTATTTAATATCATACTAGTGGCCAGTGTATAGGCATATATGCGTGTTATTTTACTCTGCATACATAATACTAAGCGAGATAGTATCAAATAAAATGTGAGAACTTGAGTAATATAAATGCTTTTATTATAATTTTTGAAAGAATACTTCGGAAGGGAATATTTTATTGTAAAGTGTATCAATATTTCTGTTAGTACAATTTGTTAAATTAAAAGTAATACTTATTGTAAATATTTATTGTATTAAATATGTTATTTTGTATATAAATATTTTTGCAATTTATTAAATATGTTTCTGTTTTTGTTGCCATTATTATATTCATTTATCTAGAAAATTTAATTTAATAAAGTTTTATTATTCGTTATTTTATAAAAGAGTCTATTTCAATGGTCACAAAATTTATTTATCAACTTTGTTTATTACTTATTTCATCTGCATTGTAATAACATACATGCTATGTTAATTTGCCTTTACTTCAAATGTACTTTGTAATGAGTTGTTAGTATGAAATTATCCTTTCTATCTTCTGTATTATTTTATTTTTAGTACTTGGTATAAAATCATTTTTGAAAATAATAGAATTAAATATGTTTGTAGGTAATATAAATTAAATATTTAAATAAGAAAAAATTTCAAAATATTTAAAAGTGTGTTTTATATGCTAGCTATACATTATTTAAAGTGTTAAGATACTTGATTTTTGTATATTTGCACTTTTGTTTGCCTAAGATATAACATATCCTATGATAGAGTCATAAGAAGAGAGCTTAATGGCTGATTATTGCTATTACAATTTATAAAAACATAGCGCTATAAAAAAAAAACCCTCATTTACATATGTTTAATTTCAACTAGTAATGACGTATCGTAAATTCTAGAAAATTTTGTGTCATTCAAGCGATCGCTTAACATCTTCACACTCTCATTCCCAAATGCTTAAGATTTGCCCATACATAAACATTTGGGTTGAAAGGATAGATGGATTCATTCTATCCTTTCACAAAGAGTTTATCTTGTGTTTGGAAGTGAGAGTATTCATTTATAGTTAAAAATTCACAAAGAGCATGTGCATTAGCTTAATGGCTGATTATTACTATTAAATAGTTATTGTTATTAAGAGTGTTAAAGTGTATAATAAATCATTTTTCTTATATAAAGGAGATGTATAAATCCTGAGATATAGTTAAAGTATAAACTCTGAGATAAGATTTACAATTTTAAGGAGAACCTTTTAAATATTAACTTGAGATAAGATTTTAAATATAAGAAGAACCTGAGATATTTTAGCATTTGTAGTTAGATGACATTTGTTTATAAGAGGACTCATACTCTTAGAAAACCCATAGCTATTATAGTGACTGCTCATATGGCCCTTGTTCTGGCAACATTGGGTCATTGGTAAAGTTACAATATCAATGAAGACCTTCGAGACATGTTTGTAAATAGCATAACAAATATTTTTGTAAATTTTTGAGTTGCAATACATAATAAATTATAGAAAAAAAAAATTAAGAAATTCAGTGAATTAAGATAAGAAACAGGAAGTGATAAGCATCATAACTTGCATAAACTAGAGCTAACAAAAACTCCCAAATAATAATAATTATCAACAAAATCAATATTATCATAAGTACAAAGGCTATTAAATGAATCGTATATTGACCACAAATAGAAATATTAAATTTATAATTCATTATTAAACAGTTTAGCATAAGCCAATTACTAATTAAAAATAAAATTCTTATTAATCATCCATTCAAGAAGACTATATGAAACAGCATCACAGGACAGAGCAATATTATCAGCAAAAACATAAATCATAGCATGCAAAGATGAAATAAAAATATTTATGAACCATATGAATAAACAAAGTGTATACAATGAAATAAGTCAAATGCTTCAGATAAATCCAAATACATAAATTCAATTTTTAAAATCATTATCTAATTAACATGCAAAATCATATATATGACTATCAATAAGACCATATTGGTGCATGAAAATTACATTATTCATATTTAAGTACTAAATTATCTTAACCTTGCATCCCATCTCAAATAGCTCAAAAATAACTGAAATGAGTATAATAAATCCAAAGTTTAAATATTCAGGAAATTTGATTGTAACAGTTGAGATTAGGAGATATAACATTCTGAAGAAGATTGCTGGGGCAATCAAAATTGTAAACTGAAGGAAAAGGTGGATAATAAAGCATTGTAAAAGTAGTAAAGTGTTTGGTCAATTGAATATTATATGAAATAGAACAAGCTGAATAAAGTTAAATAAATAAACTTGAATCAGCATAAAAACAAATTTATTATTATAAAAATTTTTGAAATAAAATTATCTAAGCCAGAAGAGAGAACATTTTTTAAACAATTAAGAATAATAAATGAGTTTCAGAACCATCAAAACAAAAGTATCGGAAATATATTAAAAGCCAAGTCACCAATAGAAGCTTCCATTTAAGGCATATATATATAGAAATTATTAAAAAGATCAACATATTTTTCATCACTATTAACTTCTAATACATGATTATTATTTTATAAAATCAATTTAATTTGAGAATTTTTTAAATCAAAGGATAGTTTTCCATTTCACAGAAGTATTATTATTACAAAAGAATGTAATTTAGCTTCTTTAATATAAAACTTAATTTTCTTAATAACAATATAATAATTATAAAAAGTGCAAGCCTATATTTATTATAAGAATAAATAATTTATAATCTATGATTACTTTTTATGAAAAATAATACAATATGCTTCATATTGTAACAGTAGTCGGGTTCAAACCCTGTTACAAGGGAGTGACATAATCCCAATGGCCTAGGTAAGTGTAAGGCCAATAAATTGGCTTCAATGTGCAAGTATGTATATAAAGAATCATATAGATATATGTCGAAGAGAGAGATAAAGTTCGAAAGTTTTATTTTTATTAAAAATAAAAAGTGAGAAAAAGATGTATATAATTATAGTTGTTTATTTTTGAATACATTCAGAAAAATATGTGTTAATAAATTGTGGGAATGCAGTTATATGCAAATATATAAATTTTTTTGTATTATTACTTATTTCAAATGTATATTTTCCTTTAGTTTTATCGTACATAGTATTTTAATGAGAGTAACGAAAGAACTTTGATATATCTACCTTGAGGCAATTTTGTCTTTTGTTCCATTACTTAGCCACTCTAAATTCCAGGAAATCTTAAATAAATGTACGGCTAAAAAAAAAGAAAAAAAAACCTAAAAGAAAAATGTTAAAAGTATGCCTGAGAAATAAAAGAATTTGATTAATTAGTATGTGAAAAAGGACAGAGAGAGCAAGAGTGTTTTTCAGACAGAAATGTGGTATTAATATTTTTTTCTTTTTGCTAAGTTTACTAGTGTGCTATGCTTGCATTATAAAAAAAAAAAGAAATATTAAAAGTACTTCAATCAACCATCTTGAGAAAAAAATGGATTTATCAATATACAATCACTACAGTCGTAATGCTGGGGTAGGACAAATACATGTAAGGCGATCACCCTAAGCTCCAAAAATATACAGCTGTTCTTGTTCAATGCCTGCCCATCAAAGACCCTAAGGATCCTACCAATATGCTGCTAAAATAATCCAGGAAAAAATGAATCTGGAACCGTATACACTAAGAAAGCTTCCAATAAGACATCATTATTTTCTATATAAAGCAATACCATAAAATGGATGGTCATGACGGACTTCTGTCATTAACAGAAATTTTTTTCCATTCATAGAGAATAAAGAATCTATAGATTTCATTTGGATCACTGAAACAAGCTTACATGGAAATAAACTTATCCCTAATATAAATAAAATCCCAGGTACTCCAAGGTAAATATGACTAATATTTATTGCCTTAAGTGAACTGAAAATTGCCTATCGTTAGTCTCTAAAGGTTTAATCATTATGTAAAACTATATAATTTAATTTGTAATGTATAAATGCATTCTTACACATGCTGTTTAATTATGTTCTTTTATATTTAACTAATTTCATTTTTTTTCTTTTTATGTTATCATTTGATATGTAAATTATATATATATATTTCTCAATATTTAATTAGACGGAATAGTAATAAAATTGTATATTTAGTTTAAAACAAATTATTTGTCTATCATTAAGGAACATATTTATCACTTATATTGGCCTAGTTCCCTTCCTGACAGTATATATCTCAGAATAAATTGAGTATGCTTTTCCAAGTAAGCAATTATATTAAATGTACTTTTAAACTCCAAACCATAAATTTGATAAGGAAATAGATTTGTATTGAGGAAGTGAATGTTTAGAAGCAGGGAGTTCAAAGTAGTTAATTTTAAATGGCATGCAATCTAATATGAGAAGCATAGAAATCAAGGAAAGATCGTTCCAAATACACAAATTTATCCATTTACCTCCGTTCAGCCTGATAGGTATTGTTACCTCCTAGCCCTGGGATTTGAGCTAGCTAGAGGGCTGGGAACCTAATTAGTGATAGTTCTAAGATTACTTAGATAGGAAAGGTATAATTCTTACAGTACTAGTGAGATTGGCGCTTGGCGTCAGATTAACTGACACTCATAAATACACTTTTTCTGAAGAAATTGTTGTTTGTCCTTTTAATGGAATAATGGCCACTAGGTAGATTTTTTAAATTTTTTGGTTAACTTACATCCTTATATAGGATTTGTAAATTTTATTTCTTAAGATTTCATTAAGAAAGTGGATTCGTATTCGAACCCAATACGGTAGATAGTATTCAAATTCTACCTGCATGTGTTATGGTGACTAGACAGACATAGTTTTGCATTTATTACTCTGCATGGTCAACAGATCAAATTTTTTTAGATATTTATACAAACAACAAAAATTGATACTGGGGTTGCCTGTTAAAATGGCACCCAATGTGGGGCTTGATGCCGGTATCAATTTTTGTTGTTTATATAAATATCTAAAAAAATTTGATCTGTTGACCATGTAGAGTAGTAAACGCAAAACTATGGCTGTCTAGTCACCATAATACCTCTAGATAGAATTTGACTACTATCTACCATATTGTCAAATCCACTTTCTTAATGAAATCTTAAGAAATAAAATTTACAAATCCTATATAAGGATGTAAGTTAACAAAAAAATCTACCTAGTGGCCATTATCTCATTAAAAGGACAAACAAGACTTTCTTCAGAAAAAGTATATTTATGAGCATCAGTTAATCTGACCCCAAGCGCCAATCTCACTAGTACTGTAAGAATTATACTTCTCCTATCTAAGTAATCTTAGAACTATTGCTAATTAGGTGCCCAGCCCTCTAGCTAGCTCAAATCCCAAGGCTGGGAGGTAACAATACCTATCAGGCTGAATGGAGGTAAATGGATAAATTTGCATATTTGGAATGATCTTTCCCTGATTTCTATGCTTCTCAAATTAGATTGCATGCTGTTTAAAATGAGTTACTCTGAACTCCCTGCTTTTAAACATTCACTGCCTCAATACACAATCTATTTCCTTATCAAATTTATGGTTTGGAATTTAAAAGTACATTTAATATAATTTCTTACTCAGAAAAGCATACTCAATTCATTCTGAGAGATATATTGCCAGGAAGGGAACTAGGCCAGTATAAGTGATAAATACGTTCATTAATGATAGACAAATAATTAGTTTTAAAGTAAGTATACAATTTTATTACTATTCTGTCTAATTAAATATTGAGAAAAGAGAAATATATATATATAATTTACATGTCAAATGATAACATAAAAAGAAAAAAATGAAATTAGTTAAATATAAAAGCACATATAATTAAACAGCATGTATAAAAACGCATTTATATGTTACAAATTAAATGATATAGTTTTACATAATGATTAAACCTTTAGAGAGTAATGATAGGCAATTTTCAGTTCACTTAAGACAATAAAAATTAGTCATATTTACCTTGGAGTACCCGGGATTTTATTTATATTAGGGATAAGTTTATTTCCATGTAAGCTTGTTTCAATGATCAAATAAAATCTATGGATTCTTTATTGTCAACGAATGGAAAAAATTTCTGTTAATGATGGCACGAGCATGCATTTTATGGTATTGCTTGGATATACAAAATAATGACATCTTATTGGAAGCTTTCTTAGTGTATACAATTCAAGATTCATTCCTTCCTGGATTATTTTAGCGGCATATCAGTAGGGTCCTTAGGGTCTTGAACGGGCAGGCATTGAACAGGAACAGGTGCATATTTTTGGAGCTTAGGGTGATCACCTTACACGTATTTGTCCTACCCCAGCATTATGATTGTAGCAATTGTATAAGTTGATATTAATAAATCCATTTTCTTCTCGAGATGGTTGATTGAAGTACTTTTAATATTTCATTTTTTTTATATAATGCAAGCATAGACACACTAGTAAACTTAGCAAAAAAAAAAAAAATATTAATACATTTCTGTCAGAAAAACTCTTGCTCTCTGTCCTTTTTCACATACTAATTAATCAAATTCTTTTATTCCCCAAAATAGTTTATCAGCATTGAGATCTCTATTTCTCAGGCATACTTTTAACATTTTTCTTTTAGGTTTCTTTTCTTCTTTTATCGGTACATTTATTTAAGATTTCCTGGAATTTAGAGTGGCTAAGTAATGGAATAAAAGACACAAAATTGCCTCAAGATAGATATATCAAAGTTCTTTCATTACTCTCACTAAAATACTACGTACGATAAAACTAAAGGAAAATATACATTTACATATAACTGCATTCCCACAATTTATTAACACACATTTTTCTGAATGTATTCTAAAATAAACAACTATAAATATATACATCTTTCTCTCTCTTTATTTTAATAAAAATAAAACTTTCGAACTTTATCTCTCTCTTCGACATATATCTATATGATTCTTTATATACATACTCGCACATTGGCCTTACGCTTATCTAGGCCATTGGGGGATATTATGTCACTCCCATGTAACAGGGTTTGAACCTGGCTACTATTACAATATATAGAGATGAAACTGAAAACACTAAATATAAACTTTAATGCTTTTTTTTATACTGGGCACTCTTATCAAAAGGCAAACAATTATACTTAAAATAGAAGTGAAATAAAAATTTATATGTTTAAATATACAAATTCCAAAGCACATTCAACAATATTAAATTTTATATACATTACCGAGTTTATGTTATTAACGAATCACATCTCTTTAAATTTTCATTTCCAATCATTACATTCAGTACAAACCAACTGTAATTCTTTAGACTTAAAAGTATAACTAAATATCCCTTTGCTTTCTAAAATACTATAGGATTATTTTAGCTTTATTATATATATATATGCTGCTTTAACCTTACATTAATGTTAATTCTAAATTCATTGTAATAGCTAAAAGAGCAACTTAGTTCCTGTTGTTTAATTACATAAACAATGTATAAACATTCTCTGAGATCAATTTTATCCTTATTATTATTGATTAATTAGCTAAATGTATTTGATGGACAGTATCTTACATTATAGCCTTTTTCACATAATTTCGTTTTTTGTTGAAACAGAATATATATATACAAAAGAGTCATCCAAAATTTTATTATCAATAATTTTATTTTTCTTTCATTTTAACTTATCGACAAAGCACTTTATATGCTTAAGCAATGCATATTTGTCATAACATTTACCTCTTAACTCAATAATATACTTATCATCTTTTTTATCAGTTTTAAACTTGCATAAAGGATGGATCCCATGCAAAAAAACGTTTGAATCAGTCACATTTTTATCCTGTATATTATGGTTGATAGTGTGCTATCATTATGTTTTATTACAAATCGAATTACTTAATGAATTTTCTATTCTTATATTCAATAGATCAATTTACGTATGGATCTTTATTCAATTTTTCCAAAAGTATCCAAAATAATTTCTAATGGTCCACAAATAAAAATATCATCAACATCTCTCATATATATATATATTATAATCATTCAATATGATTTGCATAATTTTTTCTTCAATATTATTTACTGCTATATAGCAGATTTACAACACTTATTGAAACTTCCATCAATCATGAAAGGCAATAATATCTGTACTAATCCAATTGAGAAACATCAACAATAAATTTCTTTTCTTCCTCAAAATTCTTTTTAATGAGTGACAAATTGAGCTGTATCACAATCCATTCTTTTCCAGTAAATCAATCATTATTAGATCCAATACTTGATCTACATCTAAACTCATAGAAATTAAGTATGCTAAATTGAAAAATCTCTTTGAGTTTAGCACTAATGATTATAAACAATGTTAAAATATCTTTTTAGCCTACCAAATAATTTGAAAATTAAAATATTTTGGGATTCTACATTATTAACTATGGAATATCAAAAAATCTTTCAAATAAACATTGCCCGAAAGTTTGTAATGATGGTATTTTAGTAGCAATGCTATATTGGACTATTCCATCATCTAACATTAATTGTTACATGTCTTTAGAAAAAAAAACAAAACCTAACTTTAAACTTTCAAATACATTCAACTGTTAGCAATAAATAATCCGTATGACAGTTGAATATATGTGAAAGGTTGAAACAAAATTTGAATTTTTCTAAAGACATTTAACATTTAATATTAATGAGATAATAGAAATAGTCCAATATAGATTTCAAAGTTCATTTGCATGTGACTTATACACCAGCTTTCTATAAGGACATTAGCAAATTCTGTTTATTATTGACTTTTTATCTACTTTAACCATTCTCAACAATAAGTCAGTCTGTGATTTAAAGCTTAATCAATTTATTCCTGTAATAGTGTCCAGAAAAGTCCCAATAATATTGTGAATATGGCCAAAAAAAAAAAAAACCAGTAAAAATTAAAATAATGCAGAGGAATCACCACTCTACTGCTCAAATATGAACCCCTTTAATTTCCTTCAACAATGAAACCAAATAAATATTCAAACTGTTCAACATTTAAACTGCAAACAATTCAAGTCTAAAGCTACTACAAAAACTGTTATATATCTGGTGTAACATTAATAATAAGTCATTAAGGTACTTTGAGATTAGCGCTACTGTGACGTAATTGTCCAGCGATAATTATTCAACACTTTAATTTATTTTTTAAAGATTCATCATCATCATCAATGATTATCAGTTGACTGCAGGATAAAGGTCTCTCCAAGTTCAATCCATCTTCTCCGATCTTTAGCTTCTCTTCTCCACATCACCCCTGTACACTTTCTTATTTCATCCATCCATCTCACATGTGGTCTCCTTCCGGGTCTTTTACAATCTCTTAGAATCCAGTTTAAGATTTCAATTGTCCATCTATTATCATTTCTTCTAGCAATATGTCCAGCCCAACTCCACATCAGTCTTTTAATTTTTTCAATGAGGTCAATAACATCTGCTTGTTTTCTTACCCATATATTGCGTTTTCGATCTCTTTATACTTCTTTGAGTGGTCTGAAGTCTCTATATTGCTCTTCTATTATGTGTCCAAGTCTCAGATCCATAAGAAAGAACTGGTAAAACACATTTATTAAAAACCTTCCTTTTCAAACACATAGGCATATTTCCTTTTAGTATCAAGTTATTTCTACCAAAAGCACTCCAAACAAGTTTAATTCTATGATTAATTTCATCCATTATGTTTCCATCTGTATTAATAATCTGACCAAGGTATTTGTAACTGTTAACTTCTTCTAACTCATCATAATCAATCTTTATTTTCATATTTTGAGAAAATCGATTAAACATTACTTTAGTCTTTTTAACATTTATCTTTAGTCTTACTTTCCTACTTTCATCTGATAACTCCTGCAATTATTTCCTGCAGCTTGACAGCATTATTTACAAAAACAACTACATCATCTGCAAAATCTAAATAACTTAAATAATCTCTATTTACTTTCACTTCTTTAGCTTCCCATTTTAATCCACAAAATACTTCTTGCAGCACTGCTGTGAAAAGTTTTGGAGATATGGAGTCACCCTGTCTTACACCTTTCTCAATGTTGACTTTCCCAGTTTCATTATGTAATCTAATTGTTGCTGTTGCATTTTTATAAATATTCTTTAAAATATGACAATATCCTGGATCTATACCTTGATGATCCAATGCTTTAATCACTGAAGAAATGTTTATAGAATCAAATGTCTTTTCATAATCTACAAATCCAAAGCATAATGGCAACTCATATATCATTTGTCCTTTCTATAATTTTTCTCAATACCTTGATATGATCACCTGTACTAAAACCACTTTTAAATCCAGCTTGTTCTCTTGGTTGATGGAAATCCAATGTTCTCTGTAGATAAGTTGTAATTATCTTGGTAAAAATTTTGTATAAAACTGATAAAAGGCTGATAGGTCTGTAATTTCTAATATTTTCTTTATCACCTTTTTTCAATATTAATATTAATACTGCATTCTTCCAATCATCTGGTACATATTTATCATTTAGACATTTGGTATATAACTTTGCTAAAAAAATTTCTATTTCTTCAATTGTAATTCTATCATTACCTGGAGCCTTTTCTTTCTTCATATACTTAATTGCATGTCTCACTTCTTCATTTAAAATTCTGGGCAATTCTGAAGATGTAATAGATATAGGAGGTACTTGTTCTTTATTACTATATAATTCTTGCTAAAAATCTTCTACCCATTTCATGATGTCATCTCTCTTTTTAGTAATAATTCCATCTTTTTTTCTTATTGCAGATATAAATTTCCTACCAATACCAAAATGTTGTTTTACACTCTTGAGACTTTTATTCTCTTCTACAGCTTTACTTGCTAGTTCACGGCTATACTTTCTTATATCATTTTCAACTCTTTTCCGCACCATTTTACAAAATTTCAAGATATTCAATCCTTTTTAATGCATTATTTTTGTATATCTTCATATTCCTTCTTTTCTTCATTAATTCTCTAGTCTCAGTAGAAATTTTATTGGTCAATTGCTGCTTTTTTTAACCAGCTATCTTTGTTGAAGTTTTTAAATGTGTATCAGTTATTTTCATATTAATTTCATTCAAATCTGAATCATGTTCAAAATCTACTAATACTTGAAACCGATTTGTAAGTTCTAATTTAAATTCATTAGAATGTTTCCGAAGATTATGAATATCAATTGTAAATATTGTTTTTCTTAATAATTTTTGTCTCTAGTTTTGCATTAACACATATCTTACATCTTACTAAAAGATTATCAAACTTTATATTTAAAAAGTGAGTTTTTGAATTTAACTTGATTTTAAAAAAATTATTATGAATACAAAAGTTATAAGTTAATTTTAAAAATTATTATGAATACAATATAAATAAGAGATTTTTTCAATGAAAATATATTTGCAAAGTTACAATAATTATTGCAAGACAAGGACAATTATATCACAGTAGCACTAATCCCAAAGTAGTCATTAATCTTTGTCACTATCTGTTACAAGACAATTTTTTAATTAACACAGATTTAAATTTGATACTACTCATAATTATATGTTGGACTATATTTCTATTATTTGGAATTAATTGACAAATGTCTTTAAAATATTAAAAATTTATTTAAATTTTTAAAATAACATTCAGCTATTAATAATAACACAAAGATTAGTATACAACATAATGCTTTGGGTGGTAATATTCTCTCATCGTTGAATGTTGCTGGCTTGATGAAATGCAAACTAGAATGGGAATTGAACCTGGAATTTTTAAATTCATGAATACTGAATTTGAGATGACACTCCAATCAACTCAGATAAAATATCCCCGTACTAGTATGGGAATTGAACCAGGGACCTTTAGATCTATGCATACTAAATTTAAGGTGATGCTTTAATCAAACAGCCTATTTTGTTGAAAGTTCTAATTGGAGCACCATTTTAAATTCAGTATTCATGAATCTAAAGATCTCAAGCTCAATTCCAAGGCTAATACTGTCATCGATCAAGCCAATAACATCTGAAAAAGAGAGCAAAATATTAGCACTTAAAACACTGTGTGTGTTCTTTTATTCAATGCATTTGAAAACTTTAAATAAAGTCTTAATTTTTCTGAAGACATTTAACAATTAATTCTGGATGAGGGAAATAATCCAACATATAATTACAAGTAAAGTGCTATCATTAAGATAAACATTAATTATTAGTTATCTAATTATTTCACTGCTGCTTTGACAATAAAACAAATTTAAATTTGTAAAATAAATATTGTTTTTAGCTTCTAATAATAATTTTAGAGTTTAATAGTGGTTGTGTGACTTGTAGCATATTAATCTTTATAAAACTGAGAAACTTTTCTTAGACTACTGTAAGTTATAAATATATGTGCTGACACGCTCTCCATAAGAAAAGCTATAAATGCATGAAAGTGATCGAATATTAACACTTCAAAGGCATTAAATGTCCTTATAGTCATAGTCTTAGAATGTGCATAATTGTATGAGTATATATATATAGGTAATAGATTATTCAAAGTGTATGTAAATCATATTGTCCATTTCTTTGAAAGGGGGAAGTAGGATTCCTTCCAATTTATGGCATTAGTTGTTGTTAGCTGTAAGCCATGCCTCTTTAACCTTCTGCTTAGTCATTTCACTTGATGCATGCTATGTTGGTGGCTATGGGCGCAAAAGTATGGCACATCGTGTTTTGATGCTTGAGGAAGATCGTGTTTTGATGCTTGAGGAAGATCGACTTATACTTTAATCTGGCTCGACTGTAAATGTATGCAATTAATTGAGCTGTGAAATGAGTAGAATTTTTAAAACAAACAAAATTCTCTATACATATTGCCACTTAGTGCAAGTCAGAGTAATCAATGGATACCAGAAAGGCTTGTGCATAAAATCCCCATCTAGTGCCTAGTCATCCAATATTCCCAGACTAGTTTCTGGCTTGTGGCCTTCGTCAGTGAGGAGCCTTGGATCTGAGAGCACTGCACCTATATCTTACTATCTAATGCAACCCTCCAACAACCACCTTTTATCTCTACTTAACTACAAAACTATGAGTCTTAAATTGAAAACACTATAATATTTTCAATCCAAGCTCATTAGTCTATATAATCATGTAGGTCTGAACTCAGTAATAGGATAGTGATGACTATGGTTATTAAAGAACCAAAGTCATCAAAATGTATAGGTACTGACCTGAGTTCAGACCTATATGACTATATAGACTAATGAGCTTGGATTGAAAGTATTAGTGTTTTCAATTTAAGACTCAGTGTCGTAGTTTAGATATAAGGTAGCTGCTGGAGGGTTGCATTATATCCTAAGATCTAGCTGCAGTGCTCTCAGATCTAAGGTTCCTTACGGAGCCAGAAACTAGTCTGGGGATATTGGATGAGTAGGCACTAGGTGGGATTTTAGGCACAAGCCTTCTGGCATCCATTGATTACTCTGGCTTGCACTGAGTGGCGATACATATAGAGTTTTGCCTGTTTTAATAACAGTTACAAGCAAACATAGGAAATGGTGATCATGTGATGTTTATTGGATTAGAATTCTTATAAGTAATTGTTTATTTTACATTAGAAAAAAAAAGACTAGCAACAATATAAAACACAATCATTTAAATATTTCTTAACACAATGATAAAACACCTGTAATATCGGTATTTTAGAATTTAGGAATCAGTCTATAATTATTTTGTATAAGCAATAATAGATTTGGCTTCTTGCATATAAATTAGACAATTCTGGTACGCACACATACTCCTAAAAGTGTTATTTTAAATCAATTAAAAGCTTAACTTTTCCATTCTTTGTTATTTTTAATTAACTTCCAACTACTGTACAATTTTAATTATTTTCTTGCCCTCAAAATAAATGAATTATAATTAACTCATATTGTGAATTTAAATGCAAATTGAGACAAGTAATAAATTATCATATAATTATGTGCTGCGACCATCGCAAGACAAATGAAATAATTGTTTATTTCAAAAGATTAATATAAATCATTTTAAAAGGCACACAAAAAAGAATAATTACTGATAAATTATTAAAAAATATTTTGATGAAATAAAATCATGATAATGTTTTAGGTAATTCAATATTTTTAATCTATAAGTTACAGCAAGTAATTTTATTTATTTTAAAGATTTCATTGTCTCTACTCATAGGAACCTGAATAGGATTAGAAAAACTTGAGTCCATTCCAACGTGTAAATTAATACAATATAGTTGAACTGTGAGATTTTAAATTTCTATTAAACATTTTATAGACAGTTGAATGACCGTACTGTTTTTCATAATAATAAATTTTTTATTTTTAAATCATTATGTTTAAAATATGAATTTTTTCTACACTACAGGCTTTTTCATACCTGCACTTCTATATGTAATATATAGGGGATTTGAACTCAGACTTTCACATGACCCTCAATCATCCACACTATCTCATACCACTGATACACTTGATCACACACATGTCGAAAAGACAAATAATCACCAATGGTTGTATTTTGTGCTAAACCAGCATTCATCAGTTGGTCCAGATTATCATCTCCACACATATACAATCAAAGCTCAGCTTATATTAAGATAGCCAATTTTCATATTTTAATGGACAGGCTTCAAACCACTCCACCTCACAACTCTTCAGCCGTCCATTTTTGAGCATTCCATCATCAGATTTTCAATGAAATGGATGGCTGAAGAGTTGTGGGGTGGAGCCTGTCCTTTAAAGTGTAAAGATTGGCTATCTTAATATAAACTGAGCTTTGATTGTATATATGTGTGGAGATGATAATCTGGCCCACTGACGAGTGCTGGTTTAGCACAAATTACGTATATTGACGATTATTTATCTTTTCAACATATGTGTGATCAAGTGTATCAGCAGTATGAGATAGCATGGATGGTTGAGGGTCGTGTGAAAGTCTGAATTCAAACTCCCTATATCATTACATTTAATAATAAAATAAGCTAAGATTGCAATGCTTTTATACTTATTGTTTATTCTATTATAAATCATATTTACCAAATTAGTAAATAATTTAAAGGTGGATATGAAGAAGCATGATTAATATTACGAGTAAAGCATAGCTTTGCTTATGAAGCAAAATAATTGTGCTTGTTTCGAAGCCAAAAATTCTTAGTTTCATTCCACAGTTAAAAATTATTTCTGAGAAATTGTGTAATTAGTGGTCCATCTAGATACTTTTGAAATTGAAAAAAAAAAAATCAGGTTGGGCTATTTTTTATCATCAAGAAGCCGTACTATCGCCAATAACTATTACTCATCATCAAACTGCTATGATCATTCTGCCCATATGATAGTAACAAACACAAAAACTCATCAGAGCTCAGCCTTCTATGAGAATAGGTTGGAATACTAAAATGGAAAAAAAACTTTCCTCTCAAAGTTTAATTATAGTGTACAAGAAAAAGAAACAAAAAAAGCTAACACTTTAAGGGTCAGCGAATTGGGTTTTACTTTTTCTCCATATACTAGACATTAAATCTTTTTTGGTGAAAAATAAATTTCCTTACATAAACCTAAACAGTGTAAGAAGTTTGAGCACCAGAAGGGGAATTGATCAAAGGATTTTAAATTCCAAAGTCAGATCATTGCACCAAAACACCCAGTGCATGGAAATTATTAATACGAATGACAAATTTTCTTTAAAAAAATTTGTAAAAGCAGGTACAATCAGTGTAGATTGGAAGCCTGGACATTTGAATTACTTAAATTTGAGTTTTATTTGAATTTTAAATGTTTGACTAAATGAATTTTAAAAAAAAGTTTAATAAATAATTTATAAACAAAATTATTTAATTATGAATATTATGCTTGCAATCAACATTTGCATATCCCCCTGCCCTGAATAATAATAATAAAAAATAGCTTTATGATCAGGAGTATTTACATTGTAAAAATTCTCATGGTAAAAATATCAATTTTTTTAAAACTAAAAACTTTTTACTTGATCAAACAAGCATAGAATGATTGATTGATAGCAGTAAGATCAAGATCATATAGCATGTGAATATGATTAAGCTGAACAGTTTCCATATTTTTTGCAGTAATAGAGAATCTACATTAGCTTTGTAAAAGAAAAGCAACAATAGACTTTGAATTTGATGACAGTAAAGGATTTTGACATAGCAGAAAACTAGTTTGGCTAACAATTTTTACAATAATGTGTTTATTAGTAGCTGGTATAGAGATTAATACCAAGGAGTTTGGCTAGGTAGACATTCAAATATCAAATAACTTTGCAAGTAAATAATGACCCATATTATTTTAAAATCTTCGTGGGAGAGATTCAATTTTTTTCTGTATTTCTGAAATTATTAATCAATCATCATCACAAAGAATTCCCAAATGGAATATATTATTACCAAGTATTCATTATCACTATGAAAGGTTAACTGTAAGCTGATTTGGAATATTTAGATGTGATAGTCAAAATAAGATTTCAGTTAAATGATCACTCGATCAAGATTCAAGTTCTTTGAAGTTAAATTTATACACACTATTTAATTATTAGTAAACAAAACATAAAAGTGAAACTTATGATTGTTAGAATACTTCATAAATAGATAAGTAACATAAATTTCATGCATTTATAAAAGTCGTCCATATTTATTAAATTGGAACAAAACATTTTTAAATCCATAAATATAAATTTAAAAAAAACAACAACATACAATTTAATTTTTTTTTATCAATACTGTTTTGCTTTCTTCTTGATATGTTCCGAGTATCTAGCATTCTTCTTCAAGGTTTATAAATGACAATACATATAATATCATCATTAGCAGTCACTCATAAACAAATATGTCCATTTTAATTCCAGAAAAAACAAAGGGTATTTGTAAACTATTAACTGTGCAGCCTTTGGTGGCGCTGTTTCCAGTTAAAAACAGTGATATAACATTACTGGGCTGCTAGATTTTTTTTTTTATATATAATAGATCGTATTTTGACATATGGCTGTAACTTTTTTCTTTTTAATATATTGATGTTATTGGTTTGGACATAATTATTTTTTTTTTGGTTTTCATTTGATAAATTTAAAACTATAATGGACATTTTGACCTTTTTTTTGGATCTCAAAAGTACATAATTGTTGACATATGCCTTTTTTTTGGGGGGAGGGGGCGTTCCATTCTAAATCTACTGTTTCTTTTTTACAGACGTCTTTTTTTTTTTTTTTGGTTTGGATTCGATACATTTCAAAGTATAAGAGACAGTTTTAACTTTTTTTGGAATATCTCAAATATACATAATTTGCTTTACATACGACTTTCTTTTTTTTTTTTTTGCCTTTTAATATACTGTTCTTTTTTTTTTTAAACAGACGTCTTTTTTTTGGTTGTTATTTAAAATTAGAATTGACAATTTCTTTTTGAATTTGTTAAAAATGCGGGGGGTTGCTGTTGATTGATTTAGCAACAAAAAAAAAAAAAGAAAAACAAAGCTGTCCGACAAACTCCGCCTCAGATGTCCGTATTTGCTTATAAACGAAAAGAATTGTTTGGTATTTGGACTAATATATCGATTGAGAGAGTGGATTCTCTTCCGACCGAAAGCAGTGTCAAGTTGTCGATTGATTTGAGAAGATACGAAGCTGTCTGACCAACTCCGCCACACTCGGCTATAAAGCCCTACTCTTTGAACACTGACATTCTGGGTGTTAATAAATCGACTTACAGACCAAAAGAATCACAAACAAAACACAGATTCTTTTAAATCAAATAATAAATTTTATTCACCATGTAGGACTAAACCGAATCAACCGCATCATCTTTTTTTTCTCGCTTTTTTCGGACATCCCACGATTGCAAGAACGTGGCAGCCATTTTGTTCTTCTTTTGTTACTCTCGTCCGAGTTGCGACAGAAATGGCACTTTTTCGCCAACAAATCCAATCGTCTGACAGAGACGTTGACATACTTTTTTCGGGTTCCAAATAACAACAACCAGCAAAAAAAAAAAAGCTCCGACAAATCTCAAGAATATGCTGATAATTACTAGTAAGCCAAAAGATCTCAGTTGGGCAATACAGAAAATCCATGAACATCAACAAACAAACAGTTGCAAACCATTCTAGTGCATCCACTCTCAGATTAAATTCGAGCCAGAATACAAATTTGATCCTATGTGTAGGAATTCACGCCTGGATGAAATAAGCGGCAAACTAGACGATCATCTAGTGTTGTTACTTTAGACATAGGGTTAGGACCGCAGAAGTAATTGGCCGCGGATTCTAACCACTACATCTATTGTCTCTTGTTAAGCGGCTAATATGATCGCTAGCGCTAGTCGTGTATCAGCCATAAGGTGCGGCCGTGAAAGCGGTATTATTCTGTGTTTTTACACAGAAACAGCGCCGCCACAGGCTGTACAGTAAATAGTTTACAAATACCAAACAAAGATTAAAAAACAAAACAAAAATAACTTGATTAAGAATTAATTCATTAAAATATTATATTATCACAATTTCTTATGCTAACACAAGCTGTTAAAACAGTAGCAATTGTCACTGTACAGTAATGCCACTCAGTGCAAGCCATTATAATTAAATAAAATGATAAAAGGTAGCTGCTGGAGGATTTCATTAAATACAAAGATCTAGATGCAGTGCTCTCAGATCCAAAGCTTCTCAATGATGAAATTCACAAGCAAGAAACTACTCTGAGAATATTGAATGAATAGGTACTAGATAGGGATTTTTGAAGCACAAACCTTCTAGCATCTATCGATTACTATGATAGCTTGCATAAGGTGGCACTACAGTATGGAGAGAGTAGCTGCTGTTAGATTAACAATATCCCCAACCTCAGACTGGTTTCTGCTACTGGTGTCCTCAGTGAAGTGCTAGGATATTCAATCATTAGATTAAAAATACCAGGACAAGCCCAGCACTTTATCTAATGTAAAAATTATTAAGTAGAAAATCCGAAAATTTTCAGACATCCATATGTCTTCCAATCCAGCTATCTAATTTAAATAGCCATATGGGACTGAACTAAGTTCAGATACACCATATATTAATAGCTTTAGCAATATAAAATCACCAAAGCCATCATAGCAAAAAATAAAATTACAAAAAAAATCAAGTCAGATGTCACGTGACCTAATTTAATAAGCTTGTATTTACAAATGTTATATATAAAGCTTGCAAAACAACTTCTTAACAAGCTTTGTAGAATATCCCCAACCTCAGACCAGTTTCTGCTACTGGCATCCTCAGTGAGGTGCTAGAATATTCAATCATTAAATTAAAAATACCAGGACAAGCCCAGCACTTTAGCTAATGTATAACTATTAAGTAGAAAATCTGAAATGTTCAGACATCCATATGTCTTCCAATCCAGCTATCTAACTTAAATAGCCATATGGGACTGAACTAAGTTCAGATACACCATTAATAGTTTTAGCAATATAAAATCACCAAAGTCAATAATGAATGTATTATTTACAAAATAAAGAAGTTAGAATTTTGTAATTCATAAGTAAAAACACAATCAGTTTTGTTATAGGGTCATCTAGTAAACAATAATAACAAAACCTTAACTCTGTCCAACTCAATTAAGATACAAACAAGTTATATTAATAAAAAAGTCAGACAATAGATTTAAAATATTTAACTTCAATAAGCATAAATCTCATCTTAAGGAGCATAATCACCCAATCCTTACCAACAATCCAGATTGAATTATAAAACCTTATTATACTGGGTTTAATGTCAATAACCTTAGATATACTAAAAAGACCACACTTATAGTAGTAAAGAAAAAAAATTTCAAGATTCTTAATACAATTTTGTAATGAAATCTTTAACATATACTTAAATCTATATAAACACTCATTTAAAATTTCAAATGCCAAATGCTAAACTATTCATAATAAATTAAGTCACTAATTCACAATTAAATTACTAGCAAAAATTAAATTACAAATCCAGACAAACATCTTGAATACAAAGTAATCCAACACAAAACTCATAAACTATTCTATCTTCCCTTAATTTCAACTCATATTTCAATTGCCTTTAATATCAAATGAACCATTAACTAAGTTAATAGCTTCAGAATCATAAATCTATATTAAAAGATAGTCTTTAAATGTTCAATTCTTTTCATTCTATTAAAAGTTAAGAAAATAAATTTACTACATTAGGTTCTATGTTATCAGTTAATATCTTTCTAATGTTACTTAAAAAAAAATTAAAGGGGATTTAACCCAGATTTTCAAATTCCTTCAGTCATTCAATCCATCCTATACAACCGATACACACAACCACATACATACACATGACCACATACATGTAAAAAAGATAAATAATCTTCAATACCCATATTCTGTGCTGAACCAGAACCCATCAGTTGATCCAGATCATTATCTCCCACACATATATGTAATCAGTGTTTAGTTTATATTACAATAGCAAATCTTCAAACTCTTAACGGACAGCTTCAATCTTTTCCACTCTCCAACTTTTCAGCCATCCATATCATTGAAAACCTGATGATGGCATGTTCAACGCCCCTTGTTACACAACTTTGTTGTCATACCCTCTAATTACATCTGGCTTAAAAATATATACTATACTTGTATTTAAATATTAAAGAAAAATTATAAAAAAAACTAATCGCCACAAGCATATTAAAATAATAATAAAAACTAATCTATATTCAAAAAACAACTAATACCCACCAAATATACATATTTCATAAAAATATAATTATACTCCTTGTTTTGACCACTTTATTGCAAATATTTTATATATAAACTGACATTTCAACTGCCCTGTAATCTTCTTCAGAGCAATGATACATTAATAAACAAATAAAAAATAAAATAATATGAAACAAATAAATATATATATATATATAGATAAATTAAAATGTAAAAAATCAAAATATAAACAAAGTTAATAAAACCAGATAAAAACAAAATAAAATAAGATTGATTAAAATATAAATATTTACAGAATATATTGTAATGGATGTTTAAGACACCATTACAAAAATTATAGTTTTATAGAGGTGAAGAAAATAAAATAAATTTTATATAAGGTTTCGTTTGTAAAACTTGATTAAAAGTTTTTTTTAAATGCTTGTACAAATATATATGTATGTGCATGGGAATTATATTTTAATACCACAGTTATATTTGGTTTTTAATTTTAATTTTGAAAAAAAAAAAAAAGAAAACTAAGATTATTTTTTTTTTGTTAAATTTATGTAAAAGTAAAGTGTACAAATAGATTGCTTTTCAGATTTGGGGATTTAGATTGATAAGGCTAATTAAAAAGAAAGAAAACAAAAAGAAAAGAATTTTTCATTAGTTAATTCCTAGATCTGTAAAGGGCAATTTAGTTTGTTAATTAGATAAC
Source organism: Epiperipatus broadwayi (assembly GCA_028023455.1). Taxonomy (NCBI): domain Eukaryota; kingdom Metazoa; phylum Onychophora; class Udeonychophora; order Euonychophora; family Peripatidae; genus Epiperipatus; species Epiperipatus broadwayi. The sequence continues at coordinate 6,456,501 of JAQFVV010012424.1, forward strand.
TATTGTTATCTAGATCGAGAATTTTTAAATTTTAATTAAAAAGAAAAAGTTTGGTAATCGGTTTAAGAGATATGATTCAGATATAACAGGCTGAATCAGGCCATTGGATTATCTTTGACTAGCTTTCAATACTTGCATGAGCTAGAATACTTGCACCAGCGCAAAGAGACAGACACCCACTCTGACAGGAGAATTGCACAACTATTCCTGCCAAAAATACTTGGAAAGAACGATTCCTGCATATTCTGAAAGCTGATCGGAAATTATTCTACCTAGAATGAACATTAAACCTACAGCAAGAATATTTTCTTTACCATGGTGTGCTAAGCTTCTCGCCAGGACAGGTTCGGACATCCTGTGTCTCCATTAACTGCCTATAATGTCATAAGAACCGGCTCCAAAGAAACCACTAACCAACTCGCCCAAGCCTACCATCAGTGAATCCAGAGCAATGGACTAACCTAAGAAGTCTAGTGCACTAGCATTGAAATAAATTATTAAGGTACCTTACATTTTTGCAATTTAAATAATGTTGTCTTAGATTTGTTCCCTTTTCTTTTTAAATATAAATGTTTTTCAAGTTGTATCTTATGTAATTAGATTTCTGTGTGCTTGATATTTTTTTTTTTTAACGAGTGCTAGTTTCAAACCTATTACTGTCCGTCCTATTTAAGTCTTAGTAAGTAAGATAGTAGTTTATTTATAATCACACATCCCTTTTATTATGGAAAGCTGTCTGGATATTACAGACTATTTTAATTGACTTCTGGCTCGTGACCCATTTTATTATTAGTTCTACTTATGTCGTGAAACTTTATTTATAATAGACTATTAAGAAATATAATAGTTCTTAGTTTTATTTCTTCAAGCTTCCAATTCGTTTATTAGGGGCACGTATGATCGTTTTAACCCTCTCAATAGGTAGATCGTGAGCTCCTAGCCTGTCTCACTCAGGGGGAGGTCAATCGATTGAAAGTAATAACTTTCAACACTTTTTATTATTATCAATGTTTTGGAAGCTACTTTCTTATTTCTTAGACTATTAAGAAATATAATAGTTTTATTTCTTCAAGCTTCCACTTCGTTTATTAGTGGCACGTACGATCGTTTTAACCCTCTCAATAGGTAGATCGTGAGCTCCTAGCCTGTCTCACTCAGAGGGAGGTCAATCGATTGAAAGTAATAACTTTCAACACTCTTTTATTATTATTATTAATGTTTTGGAAGCTACCTTCGTATTTCTTCTGTTTCGACATAAATCTCTTTTCCTAACTATGGGTTATAAGCAGGAAGCTAACCTCCCTTGTCTGGCGTGAGATCACTGTATACTTACTAATACTTCTGCTACTGCCAGTATTTTGCACTCTTTCACGCACAGGAAATCGCTCTCAAAGCCATATAAATATTTTAGTTCAATTTTGACCAATGTACGTGTAATACATATTTTAAGTGTGCTTTAACGATTATTATTTAGATTTATGTTTATTTAATCATACTTTTAATAAAATTATTTTATTCATTTACTTAGTTGATTTTGTTTTCTGTTGCTACCTTTCCAACTCACTGAACAAAACATAGATCTCATTTGCTTGATTGAGCTAGTCTGGCGCATTCAATTCGCATATCCTGTAACCCCTTAAAAATAAATGTCTAGTTCCAAATTTCGGACTAGTGGCACCCTGGCGGTCAGTTTATGCGAGTCTAAAGCTTTTGTCCGGTATAATATATTGTGCTGAGCACTCTAAAAGTGCCACGCACAAAACGGCTGTAGTTAAAGCTACAGCTCAGTTATATTAAACAAAAGTATTAAATGATGTAGCTATGATAAACATAATATAAAATGGATGAAGTCAATCTGTGTACATATTTCTTACCCACACACACATGCTCAAAAATTGTAAATTGATGCATATTATTCTATATGCGTACAATATATTTTTATTATTATTTGTTTTTGTCATAGTAATAAATGTAAACATCTTACACTTATAATTTTCTTTCACTTTTCTTGTAAAAAGTTATTTACGTATTGGAACATGTTATAATTGAATAAAAATATACGAAATAATTAAAAATAAATAAATGTTTTAACGCGTCTGTATCTTATATATATATATTTTAATTAGCAAATTTTCTAGATTTAATACATTAAGAAAATTTAGATGGCCATTGTTTTACTAAAAATCAATGTACACTAATTAGTTAACGGTCATCCTGCCTTGCGCTCATATTTTTCTAAACAAAAGAGTTGAAGAATTCTGATGCCAAGGTAGAGATAAAAAAATCTTGTTTATTATTGTAAAGGTATTTTTAATTTCTAATATAAAGGAATTTTTTTTTTTTGTAATTAATTTTTTTAAAACTGATATTTATCAGTTGAGTGGTCTGAGTTCGCCTAGATAAAATTAAAGAAAACAATAGGATTAATTAAGAATAAAATTCAGTAATTGAAAGGAATGTGCTTTGCTCAAATTAATTAGCCACCAAGATAAAAGCTGGAGGTAATTATGCAAAGGGGAGGTAATCAAATTGACTAGGTATTGGAGATGCTATATATATTGCTTACCAGGTGCAGTCATGGATAGATTAGAATACAATTTTTGATGGAGAAACTAGCTGTTTGGAGGGAATGACCAGTGGTAAAAACAGTAGATCTGTTAATGCAGAAACCGTCAGTGAATATCCAGTCCAACAATCAATAATTCAAAGTCAATCATTCCGGCAGTAAATCGTTCCAGCAGCCATTAATCAGTCAGAAAGAAGAAATCCCCACATTTATTCATGAATCCAAAAACAAAGCAGAGGTTACCTATGAGGGTGACCAGAGCTTTGAATACTGACTTAATAATTTGATGGTGATGTTTGTGGTCAGTATGGAAGAGATTTAAGATTACTAAGTACTTGGTGTTGCTTTTGAGAGCCTGTTTCTTCCAGTTGTATGCTGTTTTGGCATCATAGTCAGGCCTTAATCCAGAAGAATACGTGGAACTGTTAACAATATATTACAATAAAAGAAAGAGCTTAGAACTGAATCACTTTTGAAACCCATTTATTATAAAGCAAAGTAGTAGTATTCACGTGTGTACCACAGGAGTAAACCAACTCAAGATGGAGAGAATTCCAAAGTCAGCTAAAGTGACAGCCATGGGGTAGAAGCCTGCTTCAGTGCACTGCTCCTTCCAGCTGTCGAAATGTAGCCACCCAGATCCAGTCAGTGAGGATGATGAAGATCACCAGACTAATTTAATAATGATGATCACCAGATTAAACTAATGAAAGAAAGAAGCCACTCTCGCCCTGTAAAACAGATATATATAGCATGTCCAGAGGTCAAGTCCGGAAGAAATCTCCAGACTCCATGGGGTAAAATTTATTTTAATCATTTGATATTGTTTCTTAAATACTATTTATATATTTATGTAGAAATTATAACAGATTTAAAATCTAATCACTCTGCAAAATTAATTGATATTTCAGTAGTGCATGTATGCAGAATTCTTTAAATTAATCATTCTTCCACAGTTAGCTTATAATTACAAAATACACCGTATGTGCATCTACCCTTATATTACATTTATGTTTCAACCATTTAGATATGCATCAATAAAGTCAAGATAAGATGCATAAAATAATGGTTTTATTTTATTTCTTTGCGTGCTTATGTGTATGATAATACACGATTTTCGAAATATTAAATTGTGGAAGGAATGCAGAAAGAAACATATATGTACGACCGAGTATTTGATGATAATAGTTTTTTTTATACTGCCTAAAATAAATGTGTGGGTATGGAACTCAGACTATTTCATCCAAACAAACATTTTTTTTATGTAAATAAATTAAGAGAGTACAGTTTTAATCACATTTTTTGATTTATTCTTTGTAATTGGTGATGGGTAAGAGGCTTTAATCATTATATATTTATGTGCGAATGAATAAATATTTTACATAAGTTATTTCATGGCATGTATATGTTTTGTTAATTATTCTTTGGTCCTTTTAATAAGAATGTATATTTCTGAGGGCAGCTTTAAATTTTTTTTTTATAACCTGAGATAAAGAGAGCTGAGCTTAGCATTATGGGACACTACTATATCGGGCAGGAGATATTTTGATATCCCAATAATTTGTTAATAAAACCTATTGGTATGATTTAATGGATGGGCGCTATGTATCCTTCCAAGGGAGGAATCTTCTCTCCTGGAAAGTGGTGCATAAAGGTATTCCAATAATGCCTTTCAAAGGTATACAGCGGCCATCCTAACATCCATTGGCATGGAAATGAAATAAACAATGCTTCGAAACCATGCTGAATTAATAGTATATTCTTGAAATTTAAATTATAAAATTTATATCTAGATTAAGATTAGTACCCAAACCTTATGTACGATATTTCATGCTTAATCTATACACCAGATTGAAATGTATGAGTGGAATTATGGGGGAGTGTCTTGTACAAAGGAAATGGTGCCTAACATGTTGGGCCTGATTCAACGTGATCAGTATATGAAAAAGATGACCACCAAACGTAATAATTAAAAAGAAAAGCTCACAAAATCGGAAAAAGTTTAAAATTAAAAAAAAAAAAGTTTATTGTATATTAAACTAAATTAAGCCTGATTCAACGTGGTCAGTATATGAAAAATATGACCGCCAAATGTATAATTAAAAAGAAAAGCTCACAAAATCGAAAAAAGTTTTAAATTAAAAAAAAAAAAAAGTTTATCGTATATTAAACTAAATTAATTGTTGGGAGAGAAAACAGATACTACGTGTTTATATAAACCGCACATAGATATAAAAATGGGCAGAGGACTTTAGTGAGAAAATATTTAGGTTGAATTTGTTAAATATATATATATATATATAAAGGGCAATCTCAGAAAATAATTTAGTCAATAGTAGCGTTAAGTTGAAAGTTTGTTCTTATTCAGATTTTGAGATATAAAATAATACAGCTGGAGCATAGTGGGGTGAGTGGAGTATGGAGGAGCTAGGTGCATGGTATACCGAATATTTGTAAGAAAACAAAAACAATAATATAGTAATAGTAAGTGAAATAAAAAATTTGGTCAGTTTTCTTGAAACAGTTGGGTTGGTAGAAAGTTTTAGTTTTAAAAGTAATAGTTTTCATTATTGACTTATAAGTATGCAAGTTAAGAATACCAATAAATAGTATATAAATATCTATTCATGTGGACAAGGTCGCGCTCTAAGAAAATGGAGCAGCAACAGATTAATGAAAGTCTTGAGAGTAATATAGAAGTAGACAGCATACAGCAAAGTATAATAAAACCTAAAGGGGAAAATGAGGGATTAAGACAACTAATGGAAGAATTTAAGTGGGGTGTGAAAGAAGAGATAGCTAAGGTACTACCAGATAGAAGACCTAAGAAGAAATATGGAAAGACAGATGTCTCAAAGAATAGATAATTTAAGAAAAGAAATAATAAGAGATAGAAACAAGATATCAGAGGGTAGAAAGCCAACACGAGAGGGATAGTGATATAAATAGGGGTGAATTGAATATAATCAGGGAAGATAAAGTAATAGAGGAAGGAAAGAGTTACTCAAGTATAGCAAATATAAATCAATTTCTGAAGATTAGAACGTTTGAAGATCAAACAGGGGAGGCTCCGTTGGAGCATATTAATAGTTTAGAAAAATATTTTAGCGTTAATCAAATGATAGAGACAAATAAATTGGCCATCACATGCAGTCACCTTCAGGGCAATGCACACGCATAGTGGGAGACATTATTCCACTATCCCAGAACATTTGATGAATATAAAGATGCACTGTTATGAAACTTTTGGAGCATGGAGTGCCAAGAAACGATTTTGTACCAGATCATGCAAGAAAAATATAAAGTGTGTGGGGTGAAAGCCATTCAAAGTTTTTTAGAAGGCAGGTAGCCAACTTGAGGACATTAAATGCTTGTCACACATCAGAGGGCCAGGTTATTAGAATCATATGTCACAACTTACCTTTCAGAATCAAACAAATGCTTATCATGGCCAACCCAAATTCCATAGATTCAGTAGCTGAACTATTAAATGCAATAGACATTAGCCAGGGAAATAAATTATTGGATGAGATATATGAAAGCAAAGAAAGGAAGGAAGGACCCTGTGAACTCTCGAGACACAAAGAGATATAAGAAGCCATTACAGATGTTTTTCAATCCAGGGATGATCTATCCACCTCAGGAGAAAAGAGTAGAGAGTCAAATAATGAAATGGGGAACCTGGTGTGTTCATGGGAAGATAGAGTGCCAGAATATGCACCTCAAAGGTATGCCACAAGGGCTAAAGCTGGAAGGGATTGAGGCCTCGGCTTTATTGGATTTGGGTAGCCAAATCTCTGTAATATCAAAGAAACTATACCAGAAGATCCTTGTGACCAACCGTCAAGTAGAGACTTTACCATTGAGGCTGCCCAAGTAACTCTAGCAAACAATCGGAAGGCTAAGTTTGAGCCTCGGCAGATACAGCTGCAAATGGATATACCCAATAAGGTGATATTCCATGTATTTTTAATAATGAGCAATCTAATTCATGAAGTAGTGTTAGGTTCAGATTTCCTGTATCAAAAAAGATGTAAGGTAGATTATGAAAAGGGGCTAGTAGTGTGCAATGGCCAACAGATTAAATTCCTGCCTACAGCATTACAATATTCAGGAAAGTATACTGTATTGGTCAGTCGGTCATAGAGATGATGGAAGAGAAGGTCAATCTGGCAAAACTGGTCTCTAAAAGTGATGGAGAGAGACTTAAAGCCCTGCTATCACTATGATACTATATTCTCTGATAGTCCAGGAATAATTAAAGAGTATGTGCAAAGGATCACGTTGAAGCCAAGAAAACCTTTTCAGGCACGGTCTATCTGATACCCCACCTGTTCAAAGAGGATGTAGAAAAGCAATTGCAACAAATGTTGGAATGGGGTGTAATTAGTAAATGCTCTTCCCTTTATTGCATCCCTTTGGTTGTTTTTAGGAAAAAGAATGGATCCGTAAAACTAAGCTTGGATGCCCGGCAGTTAAATAGAGCAACCATACCTGATTGTACTGTCCACCTCCTATTCAAGAGTTACTAATGAAGTTTCAAAGAAAAAACGTTTTTTCCACATTTGATGTAACTGCTAGTTATTGGCAGATTAAACTTTATCCAATGGACCATCAATATACAGCCTTCCGATATGGAGGGTATTCATACCAATTTAATTGGATGCCCTTTGGTCTCGTTAACAGTGGGCTAGTTATGATGCATGGATCAAATTTTGTCCCCTGGAGAAACACCTGTGACAATTGGAGCTGTTCTTCAGGGAATGTAAAAATAAGGGGATCAAGATAAACCTAAAAAAGTATGTTAGTTTCAGATGACATTGAATTCTTGGGTCATCTGGTAGGCCAGAATGGAATCAAGCCCCATTCTGATAAAGTGAAAGTCATCACAGTTTCCTAGACCTCAAACAAAGAAGCACGTACGATCCTTCTTGGGGCTCTGCAATTTCTATAATAGATTTTCTGATAAATTCACTGAGCAGATGGAGCCATTGCTAAGATTACTTAGAAAAGATACCCAATGGAACTATGCTGCTGAACAGGAGGAAGCTTTTGAAAAGATAAAGAAAAGTTTCATGCAGCAGGTGGTACCAGCTTATCCAGATTTCAACAAACCATTTCTGCTCCTAACAGACAGCAGTGGATATGGGTTGAGGATCACATTGTTCCAGATCCAATCTGATGGCCAAGTGGGAGTATTGTATTTTTAGTTGTTTATTAAAAGGGGTGGAACTTAATTACAGTTACAGAAAGAGGCTCTTGCTATAGTGTGGGCATTTCAAAAGTTTCGTTCCATGCCATTGGGTTCAGAGATGGTAGTGATCACTGACCCCATAGCTATCTTAACAACAGGAGAGCTTGTTCCTCTAGGAGTTTTACTACTCCGTAAGATATTGTAAAGAAGCAGAGAATATAGTTTCTGATATTCTTAGTCACCATCCTGTTCTGGCCCCTCAACAACCTTTAAGTTTAGATGGGGTGTATATGACAAACATAGCAGATAGTGATGAAAGTATGGAAAAGAAATTATCGCACCTGGCCAAGAGGCAACATGAAGATGGAACATTACACAGAATTATCATGCTACGCAAAGCGGATTCCCAGAGGAATGAAAAGGTCCCAAGGTATAAGAAAAAGGGGTGCTTTATTATCAGATCCAGGAAGGGAGAGATCAATGGAGGGTGATGGTACCACCAGCAACGAGAAGCCCTATCACCTATTATATTCATTGGTTGTATGGACATTACAGAACTCCAAAAACTGAATATTGCCTCAAATGATGGTTTTATTGGCCAGGGATGCATAAAAACATAATTATTACATTGAACAAGTGCGAGATTTGCCAATGAGCAAAACCTCAGAATAAAACATGTGCAAATCCTATGAAATCAATTATACCTAACTACCCAAAAGAAATCATGGCCATCGACTTTTACGGCCCATTACCATCCTTTAATAGAAAAAGATACCTACTAGTGATACATGACCTCTTTTCGAAATTAGTAGTGGCCTACCTGCTAACTAAGACCACAACTCGAGAAACCATCAAGATATTGGTACATTTTCCCCAAGTAGGGAAGCCGGGGGCCATCTTGTCAGATCAAGAAACCCCATTTAGATCCGAAGAATGGAATAAATGGGTTGCCAAGAGGGAAATTAAACATATCCTCTCATCCATTCGGAACCCTTAAAGCAATCCTTGCAAGCATGTCATGAGGGAGTTGGGAAGGTTATTCCATACTTACTTACCTACAAATCATTGAGGATGGGCCAAACAGCTGCTCCAGACACTTAATTTTATCAACTGGTCAGTAAATTAGCTCCATGGGACTTCCTCCAATTTGGCTGCACTTTGGAAAACCCATCCAAAATCTATTTAAGATAAAACTTCCGGGGAGCATTGAAAAACCTATTGACAGGGAGTCTGGTCAGAGGAGGGCAAAAGCCCAAATGCAACAAATGAGCATGATGAGAAAGAAACAGAAAGGCACCGTGATGCACCAGTTCAAGAGCGGGGATAAAGTGATGGTTCGGACACTCCTTGTAAGCATCCCTGAGAAGTTTAAATTTAGAAAATTTTGTAATCTCTATGAGGGCCCATTCGAAATCATCAAATGTTGTGGTGACAATGCATTTTGGGTGAAAACAGAACAGGGGATCATATAATGCATGATCACTGAAACCTTTATTGTGCGCTACAGCATATGGGACATTAAGAAAAAAAAATGAAGAAAAATTTCAACATATATATATATTGTGATTGTGTTAAAATGTAAATAGGTAATGGAGACATTAAATGGATAATCCCATTTGAACGTCTCATTGGAGAGGGTTTATTGTGCCAGGCACTCTAAAAGTGCCACGCACAAAATGGCTGTAGTTAAAACTACAGCTGTTATATTAAACAAAAGTATTAAATTATGTAGTTATGATAAACATAATATAAAATGGATGAAAGTTGGTCTGTGTACATATTTCTTACCCTCACACACATGCTCAAAAGTTGTAAATTGACGCAAATTTTTATTATTATTTGTTTTTGTCGTAGTAATAAATGTAAACATCTTACATTTATAATTTTCTTCCACTTTTCTTGTAAAAAGTTATTTACGTGTTGAAACATGTTATAATTGAATAAAAATATACGAAATAATTAAAAATAAATAAATGTTCCAATGCATCTATATCTTTTTTTTTTTTTTTTTAATTAGCAAATTTTCTAGATTTAATGCATCAAAGAAATTCAGATGGCCATTCTTTTACTAAAAATCAATGTACACTAATTGGTTAATGGTCATCCTCTTGGGGTCTTATTTTTCTAAACAAAAGAGTTGAAAAATTCTGACGCCAAGGCGGAGATAGAAAAATCTTGTTTATTGTTGTAAAGGTATTTTTAATTTCTAATGTAAAGGAATTTATGTAATTAATTTAATGTAAAGGAATTTATGTAATTAATTTTTTTAAAACTGATATTTATCAGTTGATTGGTCCGAGTTTGCCTAGATAAAATTAACGAAAATAATAGGATTAATTAAAAATAAAATTCTGTAATTGAAAGGAAATGTGCTTTGCTCAAATTAATTAGCCACCAAGATAAAAAGCTGGAGGCAATTATGTGAAGGGGAGATAATCAAATTGACTAGATATTGGAGGTGCTGTATATACTGCTCACCAGGTGCGGTCATGGATAGGTTAGAATACAATTTTTGATGGAGAAACTAGCTGTTAAACAGAGAAAGTAGATTATAATTTTTGGAGGGAACAACCAGCAGTAAAAACCGTAGGTCTGTTCATGCAGAAACAGTCAGTGAATATCCAGCCCAACAGTCAATAATTCAAAGTTAATCATTCCAGCAGTAAATCGTTCCAGCAGTCGTTAATCAGTTTGAAAGAAGAAATCCCCACATTTATTCATGAATCCAAAATCAAAGCAGAGGTTACCTATGAGGACTAACAGCGCTTTGTATACTGAATAATTTAATGGTGATGGTTGCGGTCAGTATGGAAGAAATTTAAGATTACTAAGATCTTGGCATTGCTTTCGAGCCCCTGTTGCTTCCAGCTGTATGCTGTTTTGGCATCATAGTCAGGCCTTAATCCAGAAGAATACGTGGAATACAGTGATGGTAACAGGTTTTAATCATTACATTTTTGTGCGAATGAATAAATATTTTGCTTAAGTTATTTCATGGCATGTATGTGTTTTGTTAATTACTCTTTGGTCTTTTTAATAAGAATATATATTTCTGAGGGCAGCTTTAAATTTTTTTTTATAACCTGAGATAAAGAGAGCTGAGCTTAGCATTATGGGACACTACTATATCGGGCAGTAGATATTTTGATATCCCAATAATTTGTTAATAAAACCTATTGGTATGATTTAATGGATGGGCGCTATGTATCCTTCCAAGAGAGGAATCTTCTCTCCTGAAAAGTGGCGCGTAAAGGTATTGCAATAATGCCTTTCAAAGGTATATAGCGGCCATCCTAACATCCACTGGCATGCAAATGAAATAATGCTTCGAAACCATGCAGAATTAATAGTATATTCTTGAAATTTAAGTTATAAAATTTATATCTAGATTAAGATTAGTATCCAAACCTTATGTACAATTTTTCATGCTTAATCTGTACACCAGATTGAAATGTATGAGTGAAGTTGTGGGGGCGGGCCCGGAACAATATATATGTATATTCCTGTCAATATACATATTTACAAATACTCATTAAATTATGTGTATTGTATATCTCATTATTTTTAATATCTTTGTTAGCTACATTAATTATAAAACTAATATTATAATTTTAAATCATCACTATATTTATAATCTAATGTTTATATAATTTTTTATGTAACATTGTTCTATTTTTTAAGTATTTTCTTTCTGTTTATTTTTGAATTGCATGTAATATCTGCAGGCTATTAATTTAATTCTCTGCTATTGATAATTAATATATTTATTTTTTATATTCTGCTAATATAAATCTTAGTTAGATCATAAATATGGTGACAATTTAAAATGATAATTTTACTGTTTTATAATTAATATAATTTATAATAAATAATAATAGTGAATGAATATTAAAAATAATAAGCTATACAATATATATAAATTAGTGAGTATTCATGAATATGTATACAGTCAGGAATATGCATATATATTTTGTACATATTTATATTTGAATTAATTTTATTTTGTTACCTGGCATTATTTTTGTTTATATATATTTATATTTTGTTCTACTTACTCTTTTTTATTCTATCATTTTGTCTTATTTATTTGTTTTATATTATGTTATTTATTAATGTACCACAGCTCTGAAGAAAATTGCAAAACAGTCGAAATTTCAATTTATATATAAAAGTTTGCAAGAAAATGTTTAAAGCAAGGAGCATAATTGTACTTATATAAAATAATATAGTAAAATAAGGAAATAAAAAGGATTTAATAACACTTTTATATATTTTTTCCCCTTTTCTTTCTTTGTTAAAATTAATATTAAAAACCCAACAACCAAAACAAAATACAAAAAATAAAATATTATTAAGACATAAGAATCTCTTTTAATAAAGATTCATGATTCTAAATCTATTAACTTATTTAAGAGTTCTTTTGATATTAAAGGCAATTAGAATGTGATTTGGAATTATAGGAAGATAGGATAGTATATATAGTGTTTTGTAATGTGTTACTTTTCAGTTGACAAAACTGGCTTGCCAAGGAAATTATTGGTAGTGAATTTGCAATTTAATTTTGATTAGTGATTTAATTGTGAATTGATATACTTAGTTTATACACACATTTAAATGTGCACATACAATTAAATATAAATATTTATGTTGTTACATATGCACATAGATATATGTAAATTTATTTATACATTAATGATTTAAAATATGAGAGTAAATTAAGTGTTAAATAAATTGTATTAATTTAAATCATATAAACACATTCAATGTTAATAGGAAAACATAATGTAATCCATAAATATATTTTTAGTATAAATAGTTCTATTAAATACTTGCTATTTAAACCAAATAATCAGGAATATATACATGGAAACAATAAGTGTATATATCCTACAAAATTCTATTTTCATTATCTTTGTGATTATTGTTTCTAATTCTGAATTTTCATCAAATTTAAACAACTTCATAAAGAATAAAAAGGCACAAAACAAAAAACCAAGCAAAAACAAAACAAATAAACAATTATTATTACAAAGTTAATTTTTTGTATTGACTGAATATCTACATTAACAGAGGTAAAACTGTATTACACTGAAAATAAAAAGTTAAAAAAAATGTAATAATTATGGATATTGCCAATTTAAACAAAAGTTAAAATGCTATATATATATAGTATTTAAGGAGAGTTACTGTTCTATAAGAAATCAAGAGAATAAATATAATTTGCCAAATGAATTATCCCCTAAAATACATAATTATCTGCATAATAAATAATATTTTACACAATTCTCATGCAAAGTAAGAATTGGTTTCTATCCTGTGGAGAGGTGTAATTATAAACATATAAACAAAGAATGTGAAAAAGATGTATGGTTACCAAGATGCCCATTTCATGCTGAACCAGTCAGATCATAATCTCTTAAAATGGGCAAAACTCTCCATACAGTAGTGTCACTCAGTGCAAGCCAGAGTAATTTCTTACACATATTTTTATCATTGTTCAGTATATACAGATAGCCAATCACTACAGTTTAAATGATGTGTCAAACTTATCGCCCTCACAACTTCTAATGAATGACTAATAAAAAAAATTATAATTATCTGCAATTTACTGTTCTAAAATTCTATAATTAATATTGATTATATTATTAAACAACCTGACAAAACTATACTATGATATTACAAAAAGAATCTGATATAATTTTTGATACTAGAATGCATAAAAAAATATAAATATCTATATGATTTCATAAAATTATAAATCACCAAGATTTGAATAAAATTATCAAGAGCGATATTATTTGTTGATGGTTATACTTAACTATAATAACTATATGCCTGCCTTCATGTTATCAATTCCCAATGGTTTGAAAATTTTTTTTTACAAAAGAAACTATTATAGACTTCTTCATTTTTTTATTTAACAATCTCATTCTTCACTATAATTCATCAATATTTGGAAATTAAAATTCAGAACAGCCATATTCAAGAGAATAAAGAAAAAAGTGGATCACAATACACATGCATATGATATATTACCATGAAGATAATTTATTCTTTTTTCCAACATTTCAAAATGTCAATATGATGCATATAGATTAAAATATAACAATTCATCAATTGCTAAAACAGAGAATCTTTAATAAATAATATAACCATTCCCAAACACTTTCAACTTCTACGAGTCCTTATCAAGGTAGTATAAAAAATCCTATTTTTCTCCTAAGCAATAAATTCAACATTTCATTGCATTGGCCAGGAACAACTAATCAGAAAGCTGGTTAATTTTGAATTCATAGCACAAGATGAATTTTGTATAAGATATGATTCTTTAATCTTGCGTTTTTTATCGAGTGTTTCATGCATTAACATTGTAAAATCTTTTGGACTACATATATGGCCTGTATTACTTTGGTGAACATAAAAGCCGAATAAACTGTATCGTCTTCTCTTGCTCTATTATATGTATATTTATGTTGTTGAAGGTGGTATTTAATATTTGTCTTAGTTTCTCCAACATACTGCCCTACAATTTATTTGTGGACATCTAATAGAATACACCACGTTGCTTTTATCCCTTTTACTTATTACTCCCTTAGAATTATTTATTAATCTATTAAGATTAGGTGGAGTCCTCCATGCCAATCGGAAATCTTGACTTAAAACTTTTATTATCTTTTTATTAATATTGGAAATAAAAGCTAATGACATCCATGGTCTATTATTCACATTTACATTACCATTATTATAAAGTTGTTTATAATGTTTCAATACAATAGATAATAGCCTTTGCTTATTATAACCCACTTGTACTTATTTACAATATGATGCATAGTTTTTTTAAATGAATGTTTTTTGTAAAAGTTATATTTCTTAAAAATCTTTTTTTATGTAGAAAAAAAGACAAAGATAATTCATATACAGGCAGTCCTTGACTTTTGTACCTAATTGATTCCTGAAACATGTATGAAAGTTGTAATGTACAAAAATAGAGCAATGTAAAAGAAAACATAAAAAGTGGTTTTAAAATATTTATTTTTTAATGCGATGTATTAGCATATACAGACAGTACTCTAGCTGTATTTTTATATTGGACTATTTCCATCATCTAATATGTATGTTGAATGTCTTTAGAAAAGTTTAATTTTATTTAAATATTCCAAATACATTCAACTGTTAGTAATATCACAGCAAACAGGTTAGTATATGTACCAACTGTTAATAATATCACAGCAAACAGGTGAGTATATCACCAACTGTTAATAATATCACAGCAAACAGGTTAGTATATGCACCAACTGTTAGTAATATCACAGCAAACAAGTTAGTATATGCACAATGTTTTGAGAGGTATTTTTCTCCTCTCTTCTTCAGGTGTTGCTGGCCTGACCAGTGACAGTACTAGCATGGGATTCAAACCTGGGTCTTTTGCTGTGATATTACTAACAGTTGGTGCATATACTAGCCTATTTGCTGTGATATTACTAACAGTTGAATGTATTTGGAATACTTAAATAAAATTAAACTTTTCTAAAGACATTCAACACACATATTAGATGATGGAAATAGTCCAATATAAAAATACAGCTAGAACACCATCATCACAAACCTTCAGGAAAACAGACAGTACTCTACTTTTTTTTTAAAAAAAAAAATCTTAAATTTTATTACACTGTTAATGAAATAATTAAAGTGATAGAAAGAAGTTAAATTATTTAAAAGTTTAAGTTATACAACTGTAGAAGAGCAGACACACACACACATATATATTAAAAATATAAAAATTTATGCAAAAAAATCAGTCAAAAATAAGAGTAAGATTAATATTTATAAAATTATTAAAAATGTATAAGGATATATAGTTATTGGATTCATTAAAAAATTTGTGTGATAAAAATATTTATAAGTAAATTATTGGAAGTTTAAAATTCAATACTCTTTTCATTTGGGTTTATTACTCTTATTACATTATATAAGTAAAGGGACATGTTAATTATTTGAAAATATTTTAAAATTTGCATAGACTTTTACTCCTATTCATAATTAAAGTTTAGATTTTACGTTTTAATTGGTCTAATCACTGATGATAGACAACCAAAACCCTGTTAAGTTTTTATATTCTATAAGAATAAAAATAATTGAAAGACATCTCAAATTAATAAAAATAAATTCATTACTATTTTAAAAATAAAATTAATAATACTAAAAAGTTACAATTTAATATTATATAAAAATGTAAATCATTATTCTGTATATATATGTAAGTGCTGATTGATGATTGCAATACAATAGATGTGCAGACAAGAACAAAAACTCAAATATACAATACATAAATAACACTTTATGGATTAGTATCAGGTGTTTTCTTTATAAATTTATCAAGAGATAGTTGAATTGTACTCTTCTTGATACAAAATTCCATAACATGTACTCTTTTTCTATTACCCTTTGTCCGAAATAGCGAATTGTATGAAAGTAGAATACACTAAAATAGAGGACCACCTATACAAGATTTTAAAATAAACTGATGCTTTCAGGTATATAAATTATTAATAATTAAATTTTTACATTACATTAATAGGAATTATCTCAATGTAAAATTACTTTTAATTATAAAATTAAGTTTATCACATAATATTGAGTATATTTAAAAATTTGCTGTATCAAGATATTTATAATTCATGTTTTGCATGAATGTATATTTAACACTTAGTTCATAATGTATAAAATGACCAAATTCATTAAGTAATTAATTATTGTTCTCTATGTTTTTTAATGTTATTACTAAATAAATATTTAAAAATAAATTAATATGTAATCTAATATTTAGTTTGCAGAAAAGAAACAGCTACAAACAGATGTCTTCTATCTAAGTCTGATATCTTGAAAAAACAACGAGATATCAATTTTTACGAAATAAAAAACAAATTATTAATAATGACCAATGAATATTTATAAGGCATTTTATTAAAATTTTTATAACTGAAACACAGGCTTGTTATATACCTGTGGCTATATATATGTAATATAGGGTACAAGCCTGTGTTTCAGTTATTACATTATAGAGATGTCTGCCCATCCTTGCATATGTATTGAATGGATTATGTCCTGTACATGTGGGGTTCAGATTGACCTTAGGTCAACATGGGTGTGACAATAATCTCGGCCTCAGGGTGGCCTTTGAGCTTTCCATCATCAGATTTTCAATTGGATGGACGGTTGAAGAGTTGGAGTGTGGAGTGGATTGAAGCCTGTCCATTAAACTATGAGGATAATCTATCTTAATATATATCTGAGCACTTATACTGTATATGTGTGTAAAGATGATAGTCTGGACCAACTGATGATTGCTGGTTTAGCATGAAATACGTATATTGGTGATTATTTATCTTTTCAGCATATATGTGTTTAGGTGTATCAGTGTTATTAGATAGAGTGGAGAGAGGTGGGTGGTGTGAAAGTCTGTGCTCATATACCCTATATTACATAAAAATTTTATGTAAAATTATTTTGAATAATTGAAAAAGCTCTTTTTTTAAAACCAATACATAAAAATTTATAATTTATGAATAAATTTAAAATTAATATTTTTAAAATTGTTTAAATTTTTTATTTTATAATGATTATATTTTCTTAGCTTTATTGTTTTTTTCTGCTGTTAGTTTTATGAAACATTTAATATTTTTTATTATGTGTTAAGAAGTTATGATGAAACTGTATCTTTAATCAAATACATAATAAAGTAACTATAGCATTTGCAATAATCAACAGGTTAAATTCCAACTGCCTATGAATAACTTCAATAATTATGGTTAAATATAGAAAAAAACCCTAATATTTACTTACATGTTTAGTTATACAATACTGTTTGTATCTGTTTAATTTTTGTTGAGAAGATTAGGAGAACTTTCAGCTTTCTTTGAAAGAGATGGACTATATAATTTAAAAAATAAATCATCCACTTTGTTTTTATTCAACCAATTCATATCTACTTTTAGTATTAACTCCCCTTCAAATTACAATTATAAATACCTATATGTTAATACTAAAAGTAGCCATGAAATGAATGAATAAAAACAGAGTAATAGTGTGAATATAAAATAAAATTTAAATGAATATAATATCTGGATAAACAAAGTAAAAAAAGATATAGTTTTAATAGGTTTTAAACCATCAAACATCACATGATCACCATTTTTTAATGCTTAAAAGCTGTTTTTCGCATAGGCAAAACTCTACATATAGTAGCACCACTCACTGCATCCAAATAATCAATGGATGCAAGAAGGTTTGTGCAAAAATATCCCTATCTAATGCCTACTCATCCAGTATTCTCAGACTAGTTTCTAGCTTGTGGCTTTCATCAGTGAGCCTTGGATTTGAGAGCAATGCACCTGGATCTTAGGATTTAATGCAACTCTCCAGCAGCCAACTTTTTACTGTTTTAGCTAACTATAAAGCTTTAAGTCCAAAATAAATACACAATAATGTTTTCAAGCTAAGCTCATTAGCTTGTATAGTTGTTTGACTGTGGTTATTATAGAACAAAATATACCAAAAAGTATGGATGCTGAACTGAGCTTAAAAACATTAGTTTTCATTTTGGACTCAAAGCTTTATAGTTAGCTAAAAAGTAAAAGGTGGTTGATAGAGGGCTGCATTAAATCCTAGTGCTCTCAGATCCAAGCCTTCTCACTGATGAAAGCCACATACTAGAAACTAGTTTGGGGATATTGGATGAGTAGGCATTAGATAGGAATTTTGTGCACAAACCTTCCTACATCCATTGGTTACTGTGGCTTGCTCTGAGTGGCACTACTATATGGAGAGCCTTGTCTCTGTGGAAAAACAGCTTGTGTAAGCATAAAAAATGGTGATCATGTGATATTTGACAACTTAATACCAATCCTGCCCAATAGGATTATGGTGACTATGGTTATTAAAGAACCAGACATCAAAATGTATGGATGCTGAACTGAGTTCAGATCTATACAACTATACAAGCTAATGAGTTTAGCTTAAAAACATTATTGTTTTCATTTTGGACTCAAAAAAGCTTTATAGTTAGCTGAAAAAGTAAAAGGTGGCTGCTGGAGGATTGCATTAGATCCTAAAATCTAAGTGCAGTGTTCTCAGATCTAAGACTCCTCACTGATGAAAGCCACAAACTAGAAACTGGTCTGGGAATATTGGGTGAGTAGACATGAGTTAGGGATTTTAAGCACAAACCTTCCTGCATCCATTGATTACTCTGGCTTACACTGAGTGGTGCTACAGTATGGAGAGTTTTGCCTCTGAAAAACGGCTTGTATCTGCCCAAAAGGATTATGGTGAATATGGTTATTAAATAACCAAAGACAGCAAAAAGTATGGGTACTGAACTATACAACTATGCAAGCTAATGAGCTTCGCTTGGAAACATTATTGTGTTTTCATTTTGGACACAAAGTTTTATAACTAGCTAAAAAAGGTGGCTGGTAGAGGGTTGCATTAGATCCTAAGACGTATGTGCAGTGCTCTCTGATCCAAGGCTCTCACTGATGAAAGCCTTAAGCTAGAAACTAGTCTGGGGATATTGGATGTGTAGGCACTAGATAGGGATTTTATGCACAAATCTTCCTGCATCCATTGATTACTCTGGCTTGCACTGAGTGGTGTTACTGTATGAAGAGTTTTGCCTCTGAAAAACCAACTTCTATCTGCCCAATAGGATTATGGTGATTATGATTATTAAATAACCAAAGACAGCAAAAGGTATAGGTGCTCAACTGAGTTCAGATCTATACAACTAGGCAAGCTAATGAGCTTAAACTTGAAAACATTAATGTGTTTTCATTTTGTTCTCAAAAGTTTTATAACTAGATAAAAAAAAAGTAAAAGGTGACTGCTGGAGGGTTGCATTAGATCCTAAGATCTACATGCAGTGCTCTCAGATCTAAGGCTCCTCATTGATGAAAGTCCCAAGCTAAAAACTAGTCTGGGGATATTGGATGAGTAGGCACCAGATAAGGATTTTATGCCAGAAACCTTCCTGCATACATTGATTACTCTGGCTTGCACTGAATGGTGTTACTGTATGGAGAGTTTTGCATCTGTGTTTAATAGCGTTTATGTGAGCTTGCCATATTTTTACTATATATTATGTTAAAAGGTTGCCTTGACAACAGTTTGAGATTGTTGATTATTATCTATATTAGGATTGTTTAAGTGCTGACTGATTTCTAATGGTTAAATATATATGTATGTTTGCTGACAGAGATATAGTCCTTCTGAAAATCTTTAATTAGAGATTTAATTCAAATAGATTTATCAGAAAGATTGTTTATTTGTCAAACACATAATGGTCAAAATCTCTACAAAGATGAGCTATATTTATTTTAAAAATATGAATCAAAAGTTTGGCATAGAATTATTTAAATATGCAGTGAAGATTGATATCATAAAAAAATTAATTTATACATTATATTAAAAGAAAGCTGACTTGGAAAAGTTCAAGAAGAAAATGATAAATAAAATTTTATAAAATTCATTAAATTAAAGTAAATAACACTCATTAATTATCAGATATTTAAAGTGGTTTTTTAATAAATAGATGTGAGAAGTTTGTGATTAGTAACGACTTAATATGTATTTATAGCAAATGATATATATATAAAAACCCTGTAAATTAAGGCAGACATGCTTTGTTAGTCTATTAATCCAGTTGGTTAATCTATTGTGCTAAGAAATACTATTAACTAAAGAGATCTCAAGTCTAAAGTGATCAATAAATTAGAAATAGCTTTCAGACAATATACTGGTTAGTACAAACATGACTGATGTTACATTGTTAAAGGAATAATTATAATTATACTTTCCAATAACTACTGTGGATAAAAGTGATGCAATGTTTGAAGACAAGATAATGATTGCAATTTGAACATACTTAGAACCTATTAAGAAAAGCCCAATAAATTCCTGTAATTCATTTGTCATTATGGAGAGATGAAGATAATCTGTAAACCTTTTGCTAATTTATTGAGATACTAAAATATGCTAAAAATCTGAAGAATAGTATGATATTCAAAATTGGATTATCCCAGAAATAAAATAGACAGGAAATACTATTTGAATAAAGTCTTGAAACAAAGCTTTGTATATTTATTATACAAAGACATTGAAAATAAAAAGATGCATTCTATTTTGATAATCCAAATATATTTTCTATTTAATATTTCTATTAATATATTCTAACCTTCTAAAAAATAGTAACTATAATATAGTTTAGTTCATGCTAAATGCATCAATCGCCTCTATAGTTGGGCGTCCTATTTCTAACCTAATAATACAGTATTAAAGTTTATTGATTGTGTGATGATGCCATCTATATCTACTATATAGTCGGTTATTCTTTTCTAACCTTGTAAAGTATATTCAGTGACATGCGAACGCACCAATGTACATACTCGGCTTAGCTCAGTGGTCGGTTAGTTATAAAAAGATTCAGCTGCAGAGATATGCAGTTAGGACAAAGAAAGGAATTAAAATCATAAAATAAATTATCATCAGTAAAATAAATATCTTGGGAAGAAAGAGAAAACTGCCATCCTTCCTAATTAATAATTTAGGATAAAATAACATCCTCTCTTTATCAAAAACACATTCTCTGAGCTATAAGTATTTGCACTTTTCAACAATGATGATAACTTCTCATATTATTGTTAATGTTTCTAAAAAAAATATCCATTATGTAAATCATTTGCCAATATGATGTGAAAATACCTTTCTTATAGGACAATTGAAAAATTAAACTCTTTTATGCCACAACATTGCTGTAGTATTAATGATAATCGATCACTTCTTAAATAAAGAATAATGATAATGATAATAATAATCTCAAGGTTTCTTTGTTTAATTTAGGAAAATACTAGTACTGTGCTGTCCCACATGACTGGCATTCTGGTCGGCTACAGGAAACATTTACTTTACTTCAAAGTCAATGTGTCCTCATATCTCATAACAATTACTATATTATTTAAAGGGGTGATAAATATGATCAACAGTGACATAAATAATTACATAAAATTTTGAATAATACCGACTTTGTATCCAGAATCTCAGTCAGAATAATAAAAAGACAAGGGTGCTTTTTGTATCCTTCCATCATCCATGACAACACAATAAATTAACTAAGACTAATTAATTCAATAATTTAATTAAATGTAACTGGAATAATGTGCAGTCAGAATTAATAACTTGGAAATAAATTCATTTTTACAATTAGATAATGTTTAGTCTGAAGTTTGCAATTTCATAAATAATTATCATTAAAAATAAAATGAAATGTTTAGATCTGCACAAGTTTGTCTATCTGGTATATTAAGCTTTTGAGAGTTTGAAATGATTTCGGACTCAAGAAAATGTTTTGCAAATATTGTGCAAACACACTTATATTTAGCATACAAAAGAAAATAAATTCACGACGACGATTTAAAAGACTACAATTTATTACTAACACAGAACTAAATAAAACACACAAATTTATTAGATAGGATCACACTGATACTAAATATAAATCAACACTTAATCTGTAGACTGTTCGGGTACAAATTAAAATTATAAATTAATACATGTTGAAGGTCACGCTAGTGCATTGGATTAACTTGCTGAAACATGAATCTGATCTACCAATACACTAATCTGTAAATTTAGTAAACTTTCTATCAATCTTTTACTTTGAGTTATTGACTATTAATATTATAATATAAAGTACGCAAAATAACTACATATGATTTATGTCCTTTAATAAAATGGGTTCAATACAATCCTTTTTAAAATATTAACTCTATTACTAATAAAGTTAAATAAGTTATGGTTTATAATTAAATAACTTATTACTAGTTATGGGTCATTGATCAGAAGTCCCACTCAGGATTTCATGCTTAACTTAATGTCCACCTACATTATGATAAATATTCTAATTATAAATATCTCAATTCAAGCTAAGAATAATTCTTAACTATTAATTAATACTAAATATTCTGTTTGAGCATTCCCTCAATAAATAAGCGTTTTAAAATACGCAATTTTAAATTAACTTTCTCCATTGGCTTGCTTGTGAACTACCAGCAAGGCTCGGTAGCACAATACAGATATTGATCTCAATTACTAAGGAACTACTGATACTAAAGTGCACCTTGAGGAACTAACACATCAAATCTAATATTTACCCTTGCCATAACTTTTAAAAGAGCACAATAATCAATGCCTTCTATGGTGGAACTATCTTTAATTTCACATGAGGAATGCAGAATGACAGCTAATGTCTGCAGAGTAAAATACTACACTGAAGTATTTGGTGGTTTCTTGCCTATTACTCAGGCATAAAACATATAGGTGTAGAATCTATATCCTCACCACCTAAAGAAACGAACACGCACCAAGTATAATCCTCTTTTGGGATTTAAAATACCTTAAGTATACTAAATATTATATCAACTCTTGATCATTCTATTCATGAGAATCGATCACATGGACTATCAAACATACCATCACCTTATATCAAAAACTATTCCTCTCATGGAAAAATAAAGTATTTTGGGGAGAGCATTTTCATCCCACAAAATAAAATACATTATAAGTATTAAAATATGCTGAGATTAAGCATATACCAACTCTACCCTTAGGCAAAATAGTAAAACACACTAATTAGAATAAACCTATATTAAATGTATACTTCAATCAATATCTGAAAACAATGAATTTAAAATATAGAAAAGTACAATAAATTTAATTCTAATAAAGGAATATTCAAAAGCAATAGGTAGCATACCAGCTTAAACTAAATAAAGTGGATGTGTTATTAAAGAATAACTGTTACTAAATTACTTAATTAATATAATATAAATTGTGTTCAAACTTTAAACAAGAAATATCTTGTTATAGCATTTTTTTTTTTTTTAGAGTTACTTCTGATAAATTTAAATATTTATTTTACCCATTAAATAAATATAAAACATTTTTTTTTTTTTTTAAGTACCAACAAGCAAAGTTCATATCTTCAGTAGCATGTAATAAATCAGATATATTTTATAGATTTTACTTCATATTAAATACAAATTTAACCCAAAGTAATGATAGCAAGACATACCTTTGTCATTACAAGATCCTTAAATGTTGCGTGACAGATATAAACCCTAACCTATATTCATATTAAAAAAAATAAAATAAAATTTTACTTTTTTTTTCTTTAAAAAAAAACATTAAATAAGCAAAATGCATATTATCTCATTGGCCGAACTATTTTTCTGTGAGCTGTTTGTCCAGGTGAAGATTTTTCATCCGGTCACATTTTTACAAAGCACTGAAAGTAATAAACGCTTTTTTTTTTCTTTCTAATGAAAAGTTTTCTTTTATTCAGCAATTATAATAATAAACATGTAAAGAAAAATATAGTAGAACTGAAGATTAATTCTCAATTGGACTACAATAACAAAATCTGGATCCAAGAAGAAAAATGAATATTATAACAGACGATAAACAGACGCATTATTTATTGACTACACATACAATTAGCTAGCTTATTTATTGAGGAAAATGCGCATTTTTTCCTATAAATTAGTTTGATAATAACTGCAGTTGACTTATATAATGGATGAAGTTATAAGAATTCCACCTTGCGTATAGTATAATATATAATTTAATTTTATTCTTAAGTCACTAAAGATATTCAGTTCTCGTTCATAATCTTAGAATTTTATTTTCTAATAGTAATTTTTTCCTTAAAGAATGCACGTATTTAATTTCCACATTTATTTCAAGAAAGTTGTTCTTTTTCCTTTTAAAAAAAAAACACATGCAGGTGTATAGCTTAGTATTATTATTAATTTTTTTTTTGTTTTAGACAATTCTTGGTGAATACAATATATTCCAATGTATAAAATGGCATTATTTAGAAATGCAGACAATCTACTTAAAAGAAGCGCAAAAAAAAAAAATGTTTCTAGTTTTTCTTTCCTTTCTTTTTAATATTCCTTTTACTTATTTTTCTCCTACATCAAGAAAATATCAATAAAGAATAATAAGTCATTAAATAATTATTTCCCACTTGGAAAATATTTGTTTTCCTTAATTTAGATAAAATAATAAATTGATTAATATTCTTAGCTAATTTCTTCATTTTTCTTGGTTCTGTTTAAAAAATCCAACTTTTAAGATGCGATAATTATTTAATGTAGAAAGTTTTCAAATAGAAAGATGGCATAGAAATTAAAGATATCTTACCAAAAGGTTCAGCAACACATTGTCAATAGAACTTTCCTTAGATTATACATTTATTTCTGCAAATTTTTTAAAAAATTGTTACCAAATTTCAACACTGTTATCTCTTTGAAATACAGAAGGCAGACTATCTAAAAAATGATTTGAGTATGAAATTGGTCATTCCTTTAACTCTAGCGACCTCTTCCAAGAAAAAAAATAATCACTTGGTTATGACATAAACAAAAGAAAGAAAAAAAAATTATTACAATCATATAGTTTTCAGTATTATTTAAATGGATTACAAAATAGTTTAATAATGAAAATAATAAGTACAATCAAACCAACAATAATTATCTGTGATTTTAATTACACTTAAAATTATTTTCTTCAAATGAATTTACCAGAAGTTGCTTTTGCTTAGAATAAGATGATCTTAAAATGACTTAATTGATATTTATGATTGTTTCTTCTTTTTATGACCACTTAAAACTAACTACAGTTTATTGTATTTGTTTTAAATTATATTAACTTGCTCTTATAACAATATCTTACTTAAATTATTCATGTTCTTTTAAAAACATGATATTGCATTAGGGAATATATCATTTATTCACACAAACCATGTCTAGGCACACTTTACTAACCAAATATTACCACTTTTATTTTATCTTTTTATTTTTTTTAAAGAATAGCATAGATTTCATGCAGAAATAATGCTAAATAAATCCAAGTGCCAAAAGCACTGGGTTACAATTTATATATTGCAATTGTTTATCTACTTTTTTTTACTATTATATCAGTAACATTCGTTATCTATGGACCATTTTTTATTTATATAATTTATCAAATTGCACCAGTCAAAATGTTGAATTAAAAATATTTCGAAAACTTTGTAAAAGTTGAATTTACTTATCTTCAGGCTAGTATAATGTATAATATTGATACAAAATATATTTCATTTTGTTTTCATGCTGATAATGTAATTTATTCTGATAGTGCCACCATTATTAAATTTGTTTATTATTTAATATTATTATTTAAATTAACTTCTTTATTTTTGTTTGAGCATTCCACACCTGGTCATATTCGCTATCTATATATGAAACTGTGGCTATACTCACTATATATTTTGTTCCTACTTTTGAACAGTGTTAAGCAAATCAGCATGACAACAAGAAAATAATAATATATAAGGTGAAAGAGTTAAGTTTGAAAGTCATTCCTTTTAGGATTTAAAAGATGGTAACTCTGAATCTTACATTTATCTTCAAAATAAATGAATGATTTCCACTTTGTAAATTATTAACATTTTGCACTTAATAATAACAACATATATAAAATATAAAATGACAAATATTTACACTAGTTCAATATAATAAACTAAGCACACCACTTCACAATTAAATTACCTGTCAAGATTAAATTACTAATCTACTACCAATGATTTTCCTATCGGACTGCTCGAACACAAAATAATACAACACAGAACACATATATAGTATCCTACTTTCCCATAATTTCAATTCACACTCCATTTGCTTTTAATATCAAAAGAACTTTTAAACAAGTTAATAGCTTTAAATCATAAATCTTTATGAATAAGAGATTCTTTAATTAATATGGAAACCCAACATGATGCATAACCATTATCATTGTGCACTTTCTAATAAATTAGAAAACCTATTAATATGATCAAAAAAAGATATTTTCAATTTGATGTTTCAGCTTTGAATGAAAGTCAAGTCTAATTTCTTCAAATGTGTTTTTGATTACTATTTATTTTTTTTACATCCATCTATTAGGATATATAAAATGTTAAACTGATTTTGAAACATGTTAGCCATCTTCATACCATCCCATATACTGTTACATTTTGGCTACCCAAATATGAAGCACGATAATTATTGGGTCTTATGGCCAGCAGATATATATAATCTGATGTATAATGATCTCAATATCAAGAAAAAATGCCTATGAGACACATTAATGATGAGCACAATAGAAATAAAATAGTGAATAAAAAACAAAGTGCATGAATCAATCAGATTAAAAACAGGTGAAAGAAATAGAAAATGAAGTATAAGATCTAAATAAATTTCAATAGGCTATGAATATCCAGATTGATGAGTCATGAAAAAGACAGAACAGTTCAAATTGAATGAAATACTCAACAATCGAACAAAAAAAAAAATACATCAGAACAGAGAAAAAAAAAAAAAACTAAAGTAGAAATGTTAGTGAAGGCAAAATTAAGATAGAAAAAAAATAATCAGATGCTGTGAATGACATAGGAACTGGAGGCAGAATACACTAAGAATGCAAATACTGATGGTAATACTACAAATGACTTAGGTGTAAAAGAAGAAAGTCAGAGACAGCAACCAGACAAGGAAAGGATGCATCCAGCACAGAAAAAAGTAGAAATGTCCCTGGCATGATTGCATAAGCATGAAAGCAAGATTGACAGTAAATAATGATGCAAAAAAAGATATATGATAGCAAGGCTTAGAATAAAAAATAATGGAAGAAATTAAGGCTAAAAGTAAATTAACAATGAAAAAAAATTGAAAGCAAACCAAGCTAAAAGTAAAATAATGACATAAAAAATAAAAGATATCAGGACTGAATGATAATAGAATAAGTCACTAAGTAAAAATAGGAAAATTTGAACAAAAATAAAAAAAGAACAAAATTTTAGATCAAATAGGGAGATAGAAGAGACTATACAAAAAAATATATAGGAAAGCGTGATAAAAAAAAAATGAATAATACCATTTAAAAAATTATGGAAAAAATAGAAAAAGTACACTTAAAGGAAAAACAAGAATGAAAAAAAAAAACAGTTCAAATGGATAAAAACTGTAAGGAATAATGGATAATAATAATAACCAGAAAAAAACACAAAAAGAAGCTAGATAATATAAGAATGATCAAGAGAAGCATAAGTTAACCATCTACACATCACCTCATATTCAGTTACATACATATATATATATACAGTATATTTAAATGTTCAATCATAAAAATTATTTGTAATAATCTTATTTTACCTTGAAGATTTTTCAAGAAAATGTTCCATAGCTATGGTAACTAGAATTTCTTCATAACACTAGTGAAAGTTATGATTAACAAAAGGTTTGAATATTTTCTGAAAATAGAATTTTATAATTTTCTTTTTCTTTCTTTTCTTATGTATTGATTTCTACTTTTTCATATCATACTATTTACAATTTTCTTAAACACTTCAACAATACTATCTTTTATATCAAAAAATTATTCTTACAGTTTTGACTGTCCTGCAGTCATCATCAGAGCTACGATATCCAAATATATAATTAAATACACAAATAAAACATACATTTTAACTTGACCATTATAAATAATCATTTTTCATTTTCTTACTTTACTCTTAATTAATTTTATCCACATTTATTTTATATTATTTTATTTTAAAAACTATTTATTATAATTTTAATTTTTTGGGGATAAAACAATTTTATAATCAATTACTTAATAAATTGTTTTTCTCTTCACTAGTAAAAATTGTAATTATAAATGTGACTTTTCGCATGCGTTAGTGAAGCTATAATTATACTATAATGTGTAATAGGTCTGCTTAGTGCTTTCGAGATTAAATGTTCGAATCTCATACTGATAGCTTGGTAAATGAAAACTGTAGTGATTTATTGTACACATATGCAAATGAGTTTGAATTTTTAATTAGTCCATTGTTTGGAGAGAGCATACCTCTTTTCTATTAATGGCACTGAGATCATTTGCTATGTAAAAAGCTTCGTTAACTTTTCTTTTGGCATCACTCTTCTCTGTACAAATTATTTGGGCAGAACTGGATTTGAATACATGGCCTGTAGCTGATTGCTAATGTAACTTCAAATATTGCAAAAAACTTGTCTAACAATTTCAAATTTAGCTACAGAACACCTCCCAGTACTAACTGACTAATAAATAACTCCAAAGATAAAATAGAAAAAGATCAAGCCCCTCGTGATCTATAAAATGGCATGCCCTCAATTAGGCTGCCAGGTATCTTACTATGGTGAGACTCGAGCTAACCTTAATACAAGAATTTACCAACACAGGTATGCACACAACAGAGTTAAAAATAAAAATGAAGGAACATTAGTATTCTGGGACCACCAAGCAGCTAAAGGCCATGTATTCAAACCCAGTTCTGCCCAAATAATTTGTACAGAGAAGAGTGATGCCAAAAGAAAAGTTAAAGAAGCTTTTTACATAGCAAATGATCTGTGCCATTAATAAAAGAGAGGCATGCTTTGCTCTCTCCAAACAATGGACTAACTAATTAAAAATTCAAACTCATTTGCATATGTGTACAATAAATCACAAGTCTTCATTTACAAAGCTATAAGTATGGGATTTGAACATTAAATCTCGAAAGCGCTAAGCAGACCTATTACACATTATAGTATAATTATAGCTTCACTAACGCATGCGAAAAAAGTTGCATATTTATAATTATAATCAATGACTATTAATAATAATTTGAATATGAATAAGGTTAAAAGAATAAAATTGAAGAAAATGATGATAGAGGAAGCTTTTAGCAAGTATAAAAATTTTGAAAATTTTGGGTTTTAGAAATAGGATTGTAAAGAGGTGAGTAATTTGTAACATACAAATTTAATTTGTAATGTAAAAAAAGTTAATTATAAAATATATAATAAAAATAAGAAAAATTAGAAGTTGATTGAAAATATAAGTAAAAAGATAATAATAAAATAATTTTTTAAAAATTAAAATTATAATACATAGTTTTTAAAATAAAATATACTAATATAAAATAAATGTGAATAAAATTAATTAAAAGCAAAAATGGAAAATGATTATTCAGGTTAAAATGTATGTTTTATTTGTGTATTTAATTATGTATATAAATATGTGTATAAAATGTATTAATTGTATAATTATATATTTGGATATGGTAGCTCTGATGACTGCAGGACAGTCAAAACTATAAGAATAAAGTTTTGATATAAAAAATAGTATTGTTAAAGTCTTTAAGAAAATTGTAAATGGTATGACATGTAAAAATAGAATTTTAAACATTTTCATTTATGAGCACACATTTTTGAATTTAATTATAAGAAAGCAGATACACAGATAGAACATAAACAATGATAAGCATTTCTAAATAGTAAAAACCTAATATGCTTTTAAAATTAAATAAATTAATGGATCTATAAATGTGAAACAACGTATTATTATAACATTATTGAAATGATATATAGAGTTAAATAATAGAAATTTTGATTTCTACATCAGATCTTTTCAAAAAAATCATAAAGCTAAGGTTTTGATGAGCTCTTACATTGGATACAATGACACCTAGCACATCCTATGTCAGCCGCACATTAGAATGATCACAAGTATCATAATTATATCTATTTTTCGAGAATCAAAATTGGAAAAGAATAAATATCTTTATGCTGTTCTTCCATAAAATAATCAGAAAATAATAAATTCTTTACAACAGCTATATAAACATCAAATTTTTTTTATAAATTAAAAGCCTTTTTCAGCACCTCATTTGGTGCCCTTTTCAAATGTTAATAATAGTTTTAACAAGGCTGTAAACCTTAGCAATGAGCGTCTGAAAAAATCGTCACTAGGGACCTCTGTAGGTCTTTAAAACACATGCTTATGAACTATTTCAGATATAAAACCATCTGATGATCAATAATGAAATTAAAACAAACAATAACAATATAAATCATTAAAATAAATCAAAACCCACATATGTTAATCCAGTAATTATAAAATGATTGACTATATCATAACAATACCATAAATAAAACAAATTATAAACATTTATTTTATTTAAAAAATGAATGGAAAATTATATAAATTGACACATATATAATTGTAAAAAAGAAAAAATGTATGAAATTTATTTTATTTATTGTATTGTTATTATATAGTCAATTATTTTGTAATTACTGGATTTATGTATGTGGGTTTTGATTTATTTTAATGATTTATATTGTTATTGTTTGTTTTAATTTCATTATTGAACACTAGATGGCTTTATGTCTAAAATAGTTCATTAACATAATAGATTATTAACATTTGAAAAGGACACCAAATCACATGCTGAAAAAGGCTTTTAATATATAAAAAATTTTAATATTTATATAGCTGTTGTAAAGAATTTATTATTTTGTGATTATTATTTTTGAGGAATACGTACATGATAACTCCTACAGAATGTTGTGATATTATATGGCACACCTGGAAACAGTATATTACATATACTTAAAATATTAATTTTAATCCAATTAATTTTAAATCTCTAATTGATAAAACTCATTTATATATGCATTATTTTTTTAAAAGAATTGACTGAAGATAAATTAATTCCAAAAATCTTTTCCAGAGTAAAAAGCTCCATACCTCCTAGTTTTGATCAATCCTGCTACATTCACTTGAATCCAGTAATTGGCAGAATCTGGGAGTGGTGGTGCGGGTTCAGTGCTATAAGACCAGGACCAATCAATATAAAAATGAAAATTCTACAAATACTAAAACCTTCAAACATTGTACAGCAGCAATTTCTTTGTGTACCTATATTCTCAACAGATTGACCAAGTGATAAAATCTGACATCATCAATACTTTGCAATTTCTTGGCAATAAGGTAATTTACTTTAGGATCTCAACATTTATATCATAAATCTTTAAATTATTAGCACTAAAGTTTTTAACTATATGCCAAATGTGTAGCTTCCTATTGCTACAAATGTAGCTCACATCATTGCTATAAATCAGTCCAACAATCTAAGTTTAGTTTCTCTTGTAATTGCATGTTGGAATCAATTCAGGACCCCTCTTCAATTTTATATCCAACTTTGAACTACAATTGGACCAATTTTTATCAATCACATTAACAAAAAACAAAAGTTTGTTTCTATTAAGTTATTTACACTTAGTAATTTTCAATCTTACTATTTTCAAGATGGAATGTCCCATAGAAAAAATTCTTTTGACAACGTTTTACAAACTTCATTGGTTTTTCTAGTCTATAAAATTTTTTTTTTTTTTTTTCTTGCAAAATATTTTTGTTATACATTGTTTACTGAATGATGATCCAACCATAATAATTAAGGTCATTCATATTAGATCTTTCAATTGCAAGACAAACTATAATTATCATACAGCCCTAGATTAATTTAAAAACCCATTAAAACAAATGAAGTTGGTCATTTTTATTACATATGTCAACTTTCTATGACTTGAAGTAAAAAAATTATTTTTTGATTGGTTACAAAATGAAATTATTTTTGATATCAATACATTTGTTCATATGAATATTATATGCAAATGAATGTCTATATAAATATGACAACCAAAATGTATAGATGCTGAACTGGGTTTGGATCTATATGACTATACAAGCGAATGAGTTACGAATGAAAACATTATTGTATTTTAATCTTGGGCTTATAGTTTTATAGTTGATTAAATAGACAGAAGTGGGGGTGCTGAAGGGTTGTATAAGATCCTAAGATCTAGGTGCAGTGTTCTCAGATCCAAGACTTCTCACTGATAAAAATGGCAAGCTAGAAACTAGTCTGGAAATATTGGATTACGAGGCACTAGATAGGGATTTTAAACAAAAATCAGTAGTCATTGAATAGCCACCATACCATTGCTAAACAAAAACGATTCAATACAACATTCCCTGGCGCGATATGTTTTTTTCATGTTATGATTCATAGCGCGCAATTTTTTTTTCCAATAAAAGTAATCTTTTTTAATAAATGTGTTTTTAATTTCATTTATTTTAACTAAAAAATAAAGCTTTTTTTTAAATATGTGCTTTTAATTTGATGTTTTCTATCTAAAAATAAACTTTTTCTGCAAATCTGTTGTTAATTTCACTTATTTGAAATAAAAATGCACTGAGTGGCACTACTATATGGAGAGTTTGCTACTGTAAAATGAAATGAGTAAATTCATATATATTATATATTTCAAATAATTTAATATATCAAGCACAGAGTTCTTCTTTTCAAAATAGTTCATAAATATCCAAAATAAAAATAAAACAAATGAACTCCTTCTTTTTAAAACTTGTTTTTTATATGACTATAATCATGAAAAAAAAAAAAAAATCCAACGTTTCGACTATTTTATATAGTCTTTTTTCAAGGCACAATAAAATAAAATATATACATAACAAATAAACACATATTCCAAAAAAAAAAAATTACAAAATATATTCATATCTAAAAATTTACCTTATCTCACTCCCCTTTCCTATTACCAACAATCACAACTCAAAGAGAAACAATTTCCTTTTTTTTTTAAAAAAAAAAATCTATATATATCCTTTAAAACATTTAATTAAAAACCTATTATTTTCTTTTCTGTTTATCTATTAACATCCTATTTAATTCTGGTTTTATTTCATTAATGTATACACTTTCTTTTATCATCCTTTCATTATGTGACTTAATACATTCCAAAGGCTTTATATCAAAATCCCCATGCTTAAATTTATTCATGTGAATGTAAACAGAATTTTTTTTTTTTTAAGTGTCATAGCATTGGCCGGGACGCGAACCCGGGCAACTGCCTGCAAGTGCAAGGCAGTCGCACTGAACTCTCGACCACCAATGCAAGACAAGCAGAATTTTTATCACCTAAATGCTGTTTTAATCTAGTTTTTAATTTATTCTTACTAGTCCCAACATATGTCATTTCTACAATTTTTTCTAAAACAATTCAAACATTTTATCAAATAAACTGAATTTATAATGTCTAACCTATTATAGTCCCCATTATTATTAATTAAAAGATTTAAACTTGCTTTCTTTTTATAAACTGGACAAATTGAAACATTATATTTCCTATTAATCATTTTAACTAATTTCTTAACTTTAATAAATAAATCTTTAGATATACTAAAACCAACACAAATAATCTTTTCTCTATTCCTACTCCTATCTAATCCCATTCTATTTCTTATTTTATTTATATTTTTATTAGAAAACAAATGTTCAACTACACCCCTAGGATAATCATTCATAAAACATTCATTCCTAATAATATCAATCTCATTCCCAAACAAATTACTATTTGAACATAACTTAATTGCCCTAATAATTTTATTATTAACAATATTAATTTTACTATGATTATCAATATCTGAAAACCAATTATTTACACCCCTAGGATAATCATTCATAAAACATTCATTCCTAATAATATCAATCTCATTCCCAAACAAATTACTATTTGAACATAACTTAATTGTCCTAATAATTTTATTATTAACAATATTAATTTTACTATGATTATCAATATCTGAAAACCAATTATTTGATGATCCAAAAAATGTTGGATTTTTTTTTTTTTCATGATTATAGTCATATAAAAAACAATTTTAAAAAGGAGTTAATTTGTTTTATTTTTATTATATATTTCCTATGTAAATTATGAATAAAGTGTATTACTCTATAAAACTGATATCATTAAACATAAAAAAAATATACATTCTTAACCAAAGATGTTCATCCTACATAGAAATAGTGACTGGATCAAACTTCGTCTATCAGCCGAGACAGAATGGTTTATAAAACTTTGGAACAGGCTCGATTTTTTCTAAATTGCTAGATTGACTTCTACTGAAATACTTCAGATTTTTATTTGATGAACTTAATCCCAAGAAACAGACAGTCTTTTATGTTTTCTTCCTATTAATACCCTTCCTCAAATTTTATTTTCATTATTAGTCACTTATGGTCAGTTGCTATTTCAGTTTAGATGCACAATAGTTATTTTATTTTATAAATTTTGTAGTTGATTTTTTTATATTTCTATTATCTTTTTGTGAATCTGTTTTTTAGTAATGTGTCTATTGACAAAGATTCCTTAG
Source organism: Epiperipatus broadwayi (assembly GCA_028023455.1). Taxonomy (NCBI): domain Eukaryota; kingdom Metazoa; phylum Onychophora; class Udeonychophora; order Euonychophora; family Peripatidae; genus Epiperipatus; species Epiperipatus broadwayi. Next base: position 6,491,417 of record JAQFVV010012424.1, read on the forward strand.
GACAAACATATCTAGTAGCACATTCTTTTTTTCTCACCATGTTTACGCCACCTAGTGTAAGCTTTAATAATTAACAGATGCTAGATGGTAATCTTTAATAAACCTCTATCCAGTGCTGTTCTATCCAATATCCCCATACTAGTTTCTGGTTTAAAACTCTCAAGAGTGATAAGATTTTGGAACAGTCAGAATTGTTATGTCATGTGATATTGGTTTTATGATAAATATATCTATTTATACTTTCTGTTTTGTATTCAAATCTTGATAATAACAATCAAGTCACATACACAAAATTATAGACATAGTTATTGTCGTAATCCTGAATATTTATATATTTCATATATAAAAATTCGTACCATGCGAAAAAGGATTATTTTAGTTTTCTTTGTTTAGAAATATATTGAAAATTCATTTGTTAGCTGTACCTAAATACAGCATTAATCTTGCAAAAAAAATTCAGTGGCCCAAATACTTTCTCAATTTTTCTATAAAAATATACATACATCATCTAACAAAGATTATGTAATTGGTTCATTAAAACTATTAATTCTTAAAGATAATATATAAATTTCGTTACAGTACATCTTTTTCTTTTTTAAAAAATCTTTTTTACAAAATTCAACTTTATGTACATAAAAAAATGGAAAAAAAATTCCACTATCATTTTGATTTTCTTTAATTCTTGTTAAGATATGCTACAGAAATTTATCTAAAACATGAAATAAAAAAAAATATGGATCAAACAATAATAAGGCAAAAAAACATGCACACGTATATAAAATATATCAAAAAATATAACCCTAATCTCAAAACAGCCAAGTATGAAATCATTATTTGTTGTTCCATGAATAGATTTACATTATCATGTTGATAAGCTGGAAGTTATTTTTGAGTTTGTTAAAATTAATATAATCAATATATATACATATATGATTTTATTTTATATTTCTGATTATTTTCTCAATTTTATCTTTAGAAAGATTACAGAAAATAATGAAAACATTAATGGATATTTTTCTTTGTAGATATATAAAGTTAATGAGTGTTTCCAATCTGGCTTTTAAGAAAAAAATGGAGAAATCAGGAGGACCCTCATACGTAACCACGTAAAATTCTCTACTGACCATTGCTTTTGACAGAATAATCTAGATAGTTGAACACTGCATCAAATTCAATGATCATGAATCTAAAAGACCCAGGGTTGATCCCTCTGGCAGAATTGTCACCAGTGAAGCCAGCAACACCTGATAAAGAAAGATGGACTAACAGTTGAATGTATTTAAAAACTTTATAAGAAGTTTGAATTTTTCTAAGAACATTTAACAATTAAGATAATGAAAATAATCCAATACATAATTACAACTACAATATCACATTACAAACTTTCACATTACAAACTTTCAGACAAATATATGTAATGCCCTTCTCCACTTCCAAATATTTCTTAATAATTTTATTCAATCTTGTTGCACATACAACGGTACATCAGGTTTGAAATAATGTTATATTAATTCTCATATATTTTTTTTGAAAACTAAATGATTAAAATTTCAAGAGTAGCAAACGTTCCATATAGTAGTACCATCCAGTGCAAGCCAGAGTAATCAATGGATGCAAGGTTTGTGCATAAAATCCCTATCTAGTGCCTACTCATCCAAATCCCCAGACTAGTTTCTTGCTTGAGGCTTTCATCACTGGGGAAACTGGATAAGTAGGCAATAGATAGGTATTTTATATGCAAACCTTATTGCATCCATTGATTACTATGGCTTGCACTGGGTGGCATTATTGTATGGAGAGTTTGCAACTGTTTAAACAGTGTGTAAACATAGGAAATGATGATCGTATGATGTTTGCTGATTTAATTAAAATGTCACTAGGTAGCTTAATAACTAATTTGTTGATTATATTGTCAAAATTTGATCAGTATTCTTCAGCATATCTGGACTCTTAATTAAAAATGATTATCAATCTATCAAAGCACAACAGCTAGGTTAAACATTTTCTAAAAGTTATTTGCAAATTTTAATTAAAAAATATAAACCACCTGATCTATCAATTAACTGTAATTAAAAAAAAAATAAATTATTTCTATAAATAGAAAATAATGCAAGCAGATAGAAGAAATTTTTTGTCAAAATTTTCTGATTAGGTAGACAATCCACTCAATCTTCAACATGCGATAAGTCTCAATCATTAGTTGTATTATGTGCTTGGTTAGAATTTAAAAACCAATCTTTAGGTTTTCTAAATGAAATTTAATATTAAAGCTAATTTAAAGCATAATGAACATGTGTTTTACATTTTGGTAAAAAATATCTTAGATAAAACCACTTCAGAAACAAATTTTTCAAAGATATTGATCTCAAAAGGTCTATCTCAAGTGTTTTTATCATCGAATCAAGAATTTTTATGTTTGGCTGTACCTCACTATTTATTCAGATTTTACTCATAAATCTATTGAAAATTCCATGGTTACTCATTACTAAAAAATAATCTACATTTTCATGGTTTGTACATTTAAATGAACTATCAAAAGTTTTATAATCTTATTCCTAATTGCAAAATCAAGATTAAAGATCCAATAAGTACATGAACTTCCAAACATTTTCAGTGTTCAGTGAGATGCTGAAAATTGATTCAGCTATCCCTATTCATTTATTGAAAATGAAATGCCTTTTACATATCAACTTTATAATTGGTCAACTAATTTTATTAACTCCCTTTAAAACTTTCTGAATTCCCATTGTATATAATTCTTTGCTTACCACATGATAAATTTGATTATAATCCTCCATTTATTTTTATTTCACTCATCTGTGCAAAAAGCTTTTCCAATATTTTCTATATTAGACAATGAAAATCACAATGTGAATAATATAAATTAGTAAATGAAACCAACTGATAGTTGGAAAACTATATAGGATACTGAAATTAATATCCAAGAGGAAAAAAAAACATGGCTGATCAGTGTTAAAAGCAGATAAAGAACCAAAAAAAAATTCCTGGAGTAATAAGAAGAATGCTACTGAGTTTTAAAATGCACAAATAAATCATTTAAATTATAATTTGTAACAATCGTTAATATGAAGGACCAGATTTTATAGTAATAATAATAATCAGCCCTTGTTGCCACTTCTAAACAAGTATAGTCATTCTAACATTAAAATTAAAAAAAAGAAACAGAGAAAAATAAAAACTACACTACAAATGAATTTTGTGATAACTATAAAAAAAGAAAGGTATTAGAATCAGAAATTCTGAACATGTAGTTAAGGAATGGAAATGTTGTTGTAAAAACATAAAATCCCACAATAACATGTTTATGATCTAAATGTAATATAGATATTTAAGGATATGTATTTAGTATAAATGTAATAGTTATATATAGCGGATTCAATGTACAATTGGTTATAGCGTTTATACAATCTATGTTTATATAGTCATAACTCTGAGAAGACTGCTGGTCACGTGCAACTTTAAATTTGATCAAGTAAAAATTAAAATAAAACATTGTAAAAGTGATTAAAGAAAGGAGAATTTGTATGTCCGATAGCATGAGAAGGTCATGATGACGAGTGTCTACAGTAATGTAAATGACTGAAGAAGAAAGAAAAAAAAAACTGTATCAAAAGTGATTAAAAATTCTTACATAAGATATTAAAATAACATAAATTATTAATGTGAACTTCAGCTATCCAACAAATGGCTATTATTTGGAGAAAAATAAAATTAGCAGAAACCTATCAATAATTTTGGGCTTTATGCTCTGCTATATCTCAGTTTCAACAAATACCAAATTAAATTTAAAAAAAATCCAATTATTTTACTAATCTTAAGGAGGAAAGTTTTCTCTATTTTTTTAAATTGTTGGAATGAGTCTTCTTACTCTACGGATTCAACTCAGATATTGGCTATTATAAATCTAGATCACACTTTTTGAAGTTGTAGTATGTAAGAGATACAACTTTAATCGGTGTTGTTCTTATTCAGTTTTAACATATCATGCTTTATTCTCAAATTACAAATTACTTGCATTAAACTAATAACAATTCCTCAGAATGTCCTTTATTCTTGAGATCAAGGCTGAATTGATCAATTGTCACTTGATGGAAGCTTTAAAAATTGTGTCTTTTTAAAATTGTTTTGAAGGATCTTTTAGAGCAGAGATGGCACCATGTCCTCAACCTGGAGTTCAAAGTCAGACCAAATGAACTCTTAAAAAAGCTTAGAAATTTTTCTCTCAAGTAGCTAGCCCTAGTTATCAATCTAGCTAACTACCTAACAGTAATCAGTAACTGAATGTTTAGCTGTCCACAATTAAGGGTTGAAACAAGAATAGAAAAATACTCAAACCATCACCATCCACTGAGTGGAATCCTGATGAAAACTCCTTTACTTTGCTGTTTCTCTATTAAGAACTGTTGCAAAGATGTTTAACATACAGCAGCTAATTATTACAAGATTGTTTTTCTACTTATGTAAAATGATCTACTGAAGAAAGTTATGGATAATTAATACTAATAAAAAATATGAATTAAAAAAAAAATATATATTTTTTAAAAAACTCACACACACAAAATTATAAAAACTAAAAAAATGCAGAAAAATGAAACAAAATACATTAAAAAATTTAGAATCCCAACATTCTTTGAGATTTAATTATAGAAAATAGCTTCTTTATAATTTGTCATTTTAGATATAGCACTTTTTATAGAAGTTATCGCTAGATCATTTAATTTTGGGACATTGTTGTAAATAATTTAAAAAATTTTTAGTTTAAAAAACGACTTTGACCGAGACAAGATTATATACATATATAAAAATATTTACAAATAATTCATTAAGAATTTAATTTCTTGAATTATATAAAATATTTTGAAAAAAGAATTAATAAAGCTTATAAAAAATATAATTGTGAATTGGCAAGAAAAGCTGCGGAAGAAAATAAGTCTCACAAGTATAAAATACCTTGATATTGGAAAGAAAACTGCTTCAGCAAGAATACTGAACACTTATAATAAATAGAGATGGCTTTATAAAATGTGTGGAAGAGTTCTATAAAAAATTATATCATAATAAAGAACAAGAAAACAAAAGACCCCTATAATTTCAACTTATTCTGAATTATCAAGCATTTTAAATGAAGAGGTGAGGCGCTCAATTAAATCTAAGGAGGAGGAAAAAGCTTAAAGAAATGATACACCTACTACTGATATTTTAACAGAAGCAGATGACTTAATAGAAAAATTGTTGGCAAAACTATATATCAAATATCTAAATGATAAAGATGTACCAGATGATTGGAAAAGTGCAGTAGTAATATTTATATTTAAGAAGGGTCATAAAAGATATTACAAATTGTACATTTATTAATTTTCTATCAGATCTACATGTGGTCTTTACTAAGATAATTAATTTACTCGAATCAATCAAATGAAACAACTGAACTTAAAATAGTTTTAGCACAGTGCATCACATATAAATATGGAATGAAGTTATAGATCAAAACAACAAGTTGCCAATATGCTTTGGATCTGTAGATTATAAAAAGTCATTGCCATAGTGATAAAAGCTTTAGACCATCAAAATAAAGCCAGAATATTTTCTTACTCTAAAAAATATTTATCAAAGTATTACTGCAATGATTATATAACATAGTAGCAATAAAATTAACGTGATAAAGAATATGACAGGGTTGTTACATATCTTTAAAACTTTTTATAGAGTTTTATAATAAGTATATTGATGATTAAAATGGGAAGATAGGAAGATGAAAATACATAGAAATTATTTAAAATTGTAATTAATAGTTTGTAAAGCGCATACTCATTATGTAAGTAATATATATTAAGGCTATAACCTTAAGACTATGTGCCTAAAATGCGACAGTAGGGACCTCTACAAATCTAAACACAAGATTAACGCTCTTGTCTTTTAAAGTCATTAATTTTATGTTTAGATTTGTAGACGTCCCTACTGTCGCATTTTAGACATATAGTCATAAGATTATAGCCTTAATATATATTAGAAATTATTTAAGTAATGTAGATTTTGTGGATAATGTGATTGTTTTGATTCTTCAGAGCTTCAGGAAATATTGCAAGGTTTAGAGATTGACGGTAAAAAGAAGAGGATTAAAGATAAATGCCAGAAAGGCAAAATCATTTTTATCGAATTTTTCTCGGAAAAAGAAAATAAAGATTGTTAATCATGAATTAGAAAAAATTAACAGCTACAAATATCTTGGCCATGTTTTAATACAGATAAAAAACATAATGGATGAAATTAATCGCAGAATTAACTTTAGAGAAACATTTTTGGTAGAAATGATATTAAAAGAAAATATGACTAATGTGTTTGAAGTGGAAAACCTTTTAATTACATTTGCTTTACCATTTCTTCCTTATGGATATGAAATGTGGACACTTAACCGAGTAATTCAGAAATTTCAGACCATTCAATGAAATTAGCAAGAAAGATCAAAAGCTAAATATTTAGGTGAGAAAACAAACAGACGATACCTTTTACATCAGCAAAAGAATTAGGAAACTGAAATGGAGCTCGGATGGACATATTTTTATAAAGGATAAATAAAGCTTACAACTGGATTCCAAAGATTGTAAAAGACTTAGAAACAGATCATATATGAGAAGAATAAATGAAGTAAGACAGTTGTGCAATGTGAAGAAGAGAAGATACGGATTGGTGAAATTATCAAAGAGATCTTCATCCTTCAATAGATCGTTAATGGTTAAAAATAATGATGACAATCTTATATTCTATAAAATTACTCATAACTATCTAAGTAATAAATTTTTCTTTCTTTTTATTTCATTTTGAAGTTAATTAAAAAAATCAATTTACCTTTATAAATTTATTTATAGATATCCAGAGAATAATCTGTTTTAATTAAAGTAATAAATTTTGAATAAAATATAATTTTGATTAAACATTTAGGTCTACCTACTAAAACACAGCCCAAATAAACATACAATGTATCATTGACCTAAATAGCTTAACATTTTATTTTGAAAATATATTTGATTATAAAGAATATACTGTATAATACTAAATTGTCCATTCACTTTACTACTGTTACATAATGCTTTATTTACCACTCTCTTTTACAGTTTCGATTGCCCCAGAAATCTTCTTCAGAACTTTATATCTCCTAGCCTCAACTCTAAATGTCACACTTTTTTTACAGTTTACAGTTTCAATTGCCCCAGCAATCTTCTTCAGAACTTTATATCTCCTAGCCTCAACTCTAAAATTTAGAGTTGAGGCTAGGAAATATAAAGTTCTTAGAGTTGAGGCTAGGAGATATAAAGTTCTGAAGAAGATTTCTGGGGCAATTGAAGCTGTAAAAAAAGGGTGGTAAATAAAGCATTGTGTAACAATACTAGGAGATATAAAGTTCTGAAGAAGATTGCTGGGGCAATCGAAACTGTAAACTGTAAGGGTGGCAAATAAAGCATTGTACGACAGTAGTAAAGTGAATGGACAATTTAGTATTATATGGTATACATTTGGCAATGCAATAAGAAAAAGTAGTTATTATACTTCTTGAAGAAGATAAAGAATATAAATGGGTGTGCGCATGTATCCATGTACATATTTAAAACATGCTCATGAAATCGAAAGATTTTATTTTAATAAGAATTGAAAATAATGACAATAATAATAATAAATTTAATGGAGAAAATAAACCCAAATTATATTCATTTAGTTAATAATTTGTTTTGGAATTTAAAAATAAGTAAAGATGAAATACCATATTTGTTTTTAAAATAACCACAAAATTATATTTGTAAATTATTATATTTGTATTGTTTTTAAAACCTTGTTAAAATGTTTAAATATAAATAAATTTATTTTCTTTTTAAATTTTATTTCATCTGCATCATAATATTTACCAATAAAAAATCTCAGAAATATAAAACAGAAAGAACAAAGTGGTTTCTTTTTGAAAAGTATCTCTTGCTAGAGATTGAAATATTAGGCATTTATTTTAAACGGATGATATTATTATATGTGGTATTTGCTTTTGTCTTAGGTTATTTTTTTTAAAATACTTTTTGTTATTCAGTCTATATTTGACAAGAATAAAAGTTTTGGTAAAAGAAAAAAAGATTTAATGACTATTATTCCTCTAATAAGTATAATCACAGTAGAGTTAGGAATGTAAACTTCAATACCAATAGTAATTTAGTTGTAATATTTTTAATCTTTAATAGTTATAGCAATCCTACCTAAGGGTTTTGTTAAATGATATCCAGATTTTTTTCTGATTCAACAATCCATAAACTACTGTTAGACAAATGAATATTAAATTTCTCTTATATTCTTTTCAAATATGTCGTCAGTGATTTTATCTTTACAGTGTTCAAAAAAACGTTTAACAAATTTAGTTTTTTCACTAATTACTTTTCAATATTGCTTCATATACTTAAAAATTAAAAAACAAATAATCAAATTTTAAATATATATTCCATATAAAACTGTTTGTACCACAATTTTTAAGCATAATTTTTTTAAAAATTTTTTAAAAAAGATTTAAATTAAAAAAGTAAAAACAAATCTAAAGAGAAATTAAGTTAATTTGTTATTTAATTTAATTGATTTATGTATATTTTTACAACATTTAATGAATTACTTACAACAATGAATTTTTTAAATCAAATTTAGCAAACTTGAAGATAGGTTTGAAAAGATGTTTAAAAGATTTGTCTTGTCTAATCATACTATAGTGAATATAAAAAAAAAAAAAATTGAAGCAATGAATCATTGCATGTATTTAAACTAGTAGGTTTAATATAGTCTGTCTGGCTCAATAGGTTTAGTGAAACTATATCCTGATATTTAAAAACAAACCTGTTTTGTTTTAACTTATGATTGTGAAACATGAAATCTGAATTCAAACAATGAAATAAAATATTAAATAGAATTAAGTGAAGGATAACAACAATCACATGATCATTATTTCTTATGCTAGCACGTTACTGTTATTAAAACAGGCAAAACTCTCCATACAGTAATGCCACTCAGTGCCAACCAGAGTAATCAATGGATGCCAGAAGGCTTGTGCATAAAATCCATATCTAGTGCCTGTTCATCCAATATCCCCAGCTTAGATTGAAAATATTATTGTTTTCAATTTTATTCTCATAGTTTTGTAGTTAAGTAGAGATAAAAAATAGCTGCTGGAGGGTTGCATTAGATCCTAAGATCTAGGTGCAGTTCTCTCAGATCCAAAGCTCCTCATTGACGAAGGCCATCAGAAACTAGTCTGGGGATATTGGATGAGTAGGCACTAGATAGGGATTTTATGCACAAACCTTCTGGCATCCATTGATTACTCTGGTTGGCACTGAGTGGCACTACTGTATGGAGAGTTTTGCCTGTTTTGATAACAACAAACCTATAAATAAACATGCACCCAATCTAATACTAGAATGTGAATGTTAAGATTACGACGATGAACTGACCATATAACAAGAAAAGACAATGAATAAACCAAACTTTCATGGGATATTAGAAACCAAGGTATAAGCTTCTAGTAAGAGACCTAATTTATGATAACAAGATTGTACAGTTTAGTCAAGCGTTGGTGGCTTAGTGATTAGCATAGTTGCCTTCCAAGCAGCTGGCCTGGGTTCGCTTCCCGGTCAACGCTTTGACATATATATATAAAAAAGATTGAAAGTTTATATTTTATATATTAAAAAAAAAGAGGATTTTAATACTCGAGAATAATAATAAACAGCTATTCATAAATTAGTATGGCCATTCCAACTCCAAAAAAAATCTTGAGTTTTGCAATGATTACACAAACCAAGACAATCTGTGAACCATAAATATATCCACATTAGTACATACTGGTCCATTTTTCTGTTTGGCATTCTACAATATTGTCTTTCAATTTTTTGGCAGAAAAGTTTTCTCTCCGAAATATTTCAACATCATATCTAATTGTAGCTCTACAGTGTATTATATTTTTTACAAGTAGACGGACTTTACTCCTCCCAAGTTCACCATAAACACACTCTTAGGAAGTGTTGCATTGTTTATTTATTTTACATATCCAATCCAACAAAGATGTGAATTTACAATAATAAACTCTCATCACATGATCACCATTTTTTATGCTTGCTTATAACTGTTATTAAAACAGGCAAAACTCTCCATACAGTATTGCCACTCAGTGCAAGTCAGAGTAATCAATAGATACCAGAAGGCTTGTGCATAAAATCCCCATCTAGTGCCTACTCATCCTAAGATCAAGATGCAGTGCTCTCAGATCCAAAACTCCTCACTGACAAAGGCAAGCCAGAAACTAGTCTGGGATATTGGATAAGTAGGCACTAGATGGAGATTTTATGCACAAGCCTTCTGGCATCCATTGATTACTCTGGCTTGCACTGAGTGGCAATATTGTACGGAGAGTTTTGCCTGTTTTAATAATAACTCTGTAGTATCAAACCAGTAAATAAAACATTGATTGGTTTTATAATCTTGTCATTGTACTGTACGAATAGCATGACCAAGTTTCACTTCCATATAACAAATTATGTAAAATAACAACTCTATATACTGCTAACTTATTTACAAAAGTTATTTCCTTGTGATGAAATACTCTATTTTTAACTTGTTAAAAGCAGTAGCAGCACACTGGAGTTTATATTATACCCCAATATTTAAGTTCATCTTTCTACTAATAAAATTTAATTTATTTAAACTGGTTTACATTCTAATATTGATAATTATCCAACCTAAAAGTTGCTGAGGATTTTTCTTCAGTCACAGGCTCACCTAATAAAGAACTTGAACATTAATTAATAAACCCTAGTATTTATATGTTGCATTCAAAAACATTTGTATTCTGTAAATTGGTTTTTCGAATTGAAGTAAAAAAAAGCACAATCATCAGCATTTTATAAATCCAGAATTGAAGTAATTCTTGTTTTAATTTTTAATCAATTCAAATTAAAAAATTCCACCATAGAACCTATATTATATCTTGATCATTATTTAATTAAGCCACCTATAAACAATTCCAAGATTCACTGTCATAAAAATTGAAAACAATGTTGGGAGATAGTACACCACACCAATTTTCCTTTCAAATGTTTCAATTTTTCCACCTGCAGTAATATCTCTTCCTCTCACTTCATCATGTGTATAATATGAATAAATTTTGGTGGACAATCAACTAATTTCAAACAATGCCATAGACCTGTGCTATTAACTGAATCATATACCTTGACTAAATCATGCAATATATAAATCACTCCTTTGTTGCGAATACTTTTCTTACATTTGCCTGTCAACAAAAACTATGTCTATAGTGTTTTTTGATTCTTTAAAAACACACTGAGTCTCTGATAGTCACTGATCTACAATTAGAAATAATCCATTCAACAAAATTCTTGAAAGTGTCTTTGCTGAAGTGGATAATAATGATATCCCATAATAATTATTGCAATTGTGTATATTCTCTGTGTTTTTTAAAACTGACACAATAATATCCTGAAAATCAGGTGGCACAACTTCTAAATCCATATATTCCTAAAAAAATTGCAATATTTTTGAACTAGCATATCAATACCATAGTTTAACACATCTCCAGATATTTCATGAGGATCTGCTGTCTTTTTGTTTTTAAGATTACAAAGAGCTGTTTTGACTTTTTTAAGCTGAATATTTTTGTCTAAATCTAAAGGAATAGATAAAATACAGAGATGATCAAAATACTCTTCTCAACTGTTCAAATTATCATTGTCATCATATAAGAAAGTACCATTGCTGGATTTAATAGAATTATGATACTACATGTTGCTTTCAATCTACCAAAAAAGGACTTAGAATGATCATAATTAGCAAATGACTGTATCTTTTTTGCAGTTTTAATCCATTAATCATTTTTAAGCTTTTTCGACATGCACTAAACTTCTGCTTTTCACATTTAGTTTATTATTCTGTCAAGCACAAAATATCATGCTTCCTTTTAATCAAATCACTAATAAGATCATTGTCACAAAAGCAGCCATTATTCTTTTCTTTTAGTGAGCTTAAAAATAGATTTACTTGTATCCATAACATACTCTTTAAGAAAATTCCATGCTTCAGTAATATGGTGGTACAGACAATCCAAATTAGCAATTTTTGTAATTAATAGCTGCTGAAATTTAGTATTTCTATTAGATTTGTCTAAAGATTGACCATCAATTTTCTTATAGAATAATATCTCTTCTTTATTGCAACTATAATTTTAATCTTGGAATGTATTAATCTATGACTTGTCCAACATTTTCTTCATGTAAGTGCTTACGTAATATGAATTTCTTTTGCATACTGATTCCTAATTATAAAACAATCTATAAAATGCCATTGTATTGAATATAAATGCACCTATTTTCCTTTATAGCAGTTTTTCTTCCTAAACAAGGTGTTTGTGAGAGTCAATCCATGTGTTACGCATTGTGCAAAAGAACCATAATAACATGCCATTTAAATTTATTAGCACGAATACCATTATTTCCAATAAATTTTTGCCAAACTTTTACTACTTATACCAATACATGCATTAAAGCCTCTAAGAAGAAAAATTTCAATCTTTTAATGGTATATTACTGTAATAATGCTATCCAACAAGGAATAACAGTTTTCTTTATCTGGATTTAAGGCTGGAGCAGAGATATTAATAAATCAAGTACTAGTACTTTTCTGGAGTGCAAGTTTTAACACAATTAGTCTTTCATTAATATGATAAATTCCAGCAATAGAAATTACTAGACATTTTAGCAAATCCAACATCATACAGTCTTCTTTCACTAACTGACTTGCTTTCTATCTGTTTTAAGCTTCTTTTCTTAGTTATATCAATCTTAAATCTTAACAGCTTTTTAGACACCAACACAATCCTCCATTCTGATCTTGAAGAGTTCATATCAAATAAACTTTGCACATTCCATATACCTATATTTAGAAAAAAATCAGATTTATAATACTTATCTTTAGTACTAACACTGCCTCCTGCGTAACCCCTACTACTACCATTATTATTACTACTGATATTATTTCTACCATTGCAATAAATAATCCACCAGGTGTAACAATCTAGCCGGACAGAGTGAGTTAGGCCATTTTTAGATTAAATTTTCTAAACCCTTCCATTTCCGTGGTGAGCAGGGGAATCCCTAAATAGGTCTGCCTAACCATACAATCTGTTTCCCAATAGAAACTCCTGTCTTTCTGAAATTCAGTTTTAAACTGATTCATTAGTGATTGTGTGTTTCAAGAAAATATCATAATCAGGAATTGCCAGTGTATTAAGCCTGTCTTGATAATCATTTTTTTAATTTTTGAAGCCTTGAGCTAAAAAAAAAAAAAGGAACTGGACTAAGAAATACTTTGAATATAACGTAAAAGATAGACATGTTGCACAAATACATAATTCCATTGTTACATTTAGTATGACACACAATGACCAGGCCTTAAAATAACTTAGTTACTGAAGAAAGAAAAAAAATATAAAGCTTTTGATCCTAACTTACAAAGCAAAGTGAGTTCATGATTGGGTGCTGTTTATTTGCTATTTTTATTTGGTCTTCATATCTAAAGGTCATTTCATTATCCGTCATCTGCGGAACCTACCAGTAGCCCGAGCACAGGATAGCAATCAATAGCCTGACTATATAGTTGAATCTGCTTATGGCAGCAAATGAATACATATAATCAAACATAAAAATTATGAGTGGCATTACAATAGGGAAATAATGCTTAATCATATTTATTTTGAATAAATTAAAAAAGTTGTAATAAATAGTTTAAATAATAAATTAGCAAAACATTTTTAACATTCACAACTAAAAAGATTTTTGTTTTCTTTGTATGAAATGGTTTCTTTTTCTTAGACACAATTGAGTGACTTTCGGTATAGTTAGTTACTACATATTTATTGTAGTAATTATAAACAAATTTAGCCTCCCATAAATATTCTATTACAAAGCAATTATTAACCTTTTATTATTATTTCTTGCAATAAGACTTACTGCATTCTATAAAAATATTTAATAATAACTTATCATTGAAACAATACTCAGCAAAAATATAATTTATGTCAGCAGACTTCTATGATTTTGAATCCTCCCTTTGTCCAAAAGGCATTGTATTAACCATTCTAGATATAACAAACATGGATTATTCATACTAAAAATTCAAACATTTTGAATCCAGACACCCCCCAATAAAGCTGTATACATTTGAAAAAATTATTTCAGATATAAATTGAAACCCGATTAATGTTAACCATACTTTGGTGGCTTGAATTAAAAATTTTTTAACATCTTTTAACATCAAAATCCATAATGTAGGAAGTAATCATCTCGACCTAAACCAGTAAACATCACGATTACCATTCTTTATTCTACTATACGGAGAGTTTTGCCTCTGTACATATCGACTTTTTGGAATTTGTTAATACAATCTTTCATTTGACTAAAGTAAAATAGCTTGAAACCAATTACAAAATCTGCAGTTATAAACAATGAGGATTGCCAATTCCTCAACAAGTTTTCTGATAAATGCTTAGCTAGAGAAAGCATTTAAAATATCTCTGTCAGGACTCCCTCCCCCAACCTCTGACCATGGTTTTGTGTTTTAGAGAGGTGTTAAGGTAGGTTCAGACACTAGATCTAAAAATACCAGCCCAAAGCCAGCATTAAAATAAAAGTTATCTATTGAGTGGAATTTTATAAAGGGTGCTTTCTTTATTATTAATAAAAAGTGACAATATTTAAATACAGATTTTTCAAAAAATATATTCTTCTACATATATACATAATGATCAAAAATGCTAGAAACAACATTGAATGATTATATGATGCTTTATTCAATTTACTTCAAATAAATAATAGCATTCAGTAATAAATTATTTTTTCTATATCTACGCTTATTTCTAATAAATTACCTTTAAGATGTTTTAAGAAAGATGGTTCCATTATCTTGCTGATTAAATGAGTAGCATCTATGTTTTGATAAAGCATTGAAGCTATAAGTTTAATAACATTATCCGGATGATTAAAGAATTCAGATTCTCGCTTAAACAGTTCGGTTTCTTGCAAAACTATTTTGTAAAAATTTGCTCTGGGTTGCTGAAAATTCAAACAGGATAAACTCCATGTAATTCTTGCTAAATCTTTTAATCGAGCAGTAGCAATATTACAATATAGTTTTTCGGAAATTATACTAAGTAGCCTGTCATTACACACACCATAATCATAGGAAAGCCATGATATATGTCCAAGACCCATGAGAGTTAAATCCAATGCTAAAGGAATCATAGCATTAAGCAATTCTTCAACAGATTTAACAACATTTGCATTGCTACTTTTCCTCAGTGTTTTAATAATAGATGTTAATAAAACATCATCAACAGTATTTAAATTTTTTTGTGTTTTTTCAATAATTATATTTAAAATTTTATCAGAACGAATTGCATATTTTGTTTTAAAAAAACCCATGCAAACAATTCCTACTTCATTTATACTCATTTGAGGTATATATTTTAAAAAATTTTCTTCTAATTTTTGGATATCAGTTAATAAAACTTTTCTTTTCAAATTTAAACAAAACATTAAATGAATAAATTGTGAATAATTTAAAGAATCGCTTTTCGAAATAAGTAAATTAATAGCCTTGTCACAAAATTTCATTTGTGGAACAATCTGAAAATGAAAAAGCCAATCGAAAACTTTAAGTAATGTATCAGACGACCAATAATCTGACCTTTGTAGACAAACATCATCTAAATTTGTTTTTATTAAAATATTATTCAATATAAACGGTGAAAAGTATAGTAATGAAATAATTTCAAACAATTCTGCATCTTTTACACAGTTAATGTTATTAATTAAAAAATATGTGAATTTTTTAAATTCACTTGTTTGAGAGAACTCTTCTTGCTCAGTACCAGACAGTTGACAGATGCAACTGAAAACATTAATTAAATTATTTAATTCTGATTTAGAATTTGTATTTTTAACAAGATGATCCACTTTATCCTGAATTTCCTTTACAGATTTTCTTTTACACTTACTGAAGGGAATACGTAATTTAATCACTGAATTTTTATATTGTGGAAGATTTTCTAAAATTGTATGTGCTCTTTTATTTTCTGTCTGAGGATGCTTAAATAACTGAAAATGCTTATCATTTGTAGAGATGCTTGAATTGTTTGATATTTTATCGATAGGAAGCGCTGTATCTCCATATGAAGTACAAAAATGATTTTTCCACCAATTTAAACGTATATTAGGCTTCACTAAAAATAATTTTTGTTTACAAAAGTTGGCTAATACTGACTTATGAATATTTTTACTTACATCAAAACGAATATATTTTGGCATAAATTTTGAGACTAATCCTTTAAAATCCGTCATACTGATGATATTCCGTTTAAGCACTTTGGAATTTATAAACAAAATTAACATTATGTAACATGTAAAAATGAATTAAAAAATAAATATTCCTATATGTCTTGTGAGAAAATACTGTTCTCAAAAAAGGTAGTAAATTTCCTGCAACGCTTATTTTTGCCACAAATATCTCTCACGAACATTAAGGGAGCCATTTAAAAGCACAATCCCGCACATAATCAAACTTGCTTTTTTATTGGTCAATATATTCATTCCGCAGTCCAATTAGCTACTGCGCTATCTAGAGTACATCATTATCATATTATTAGCCTGATTTTAGATCTAAATTTGGAGTTAAGAGTTGCTGAAATTTCATTTCGTTCAGCATGTCGTATACATACAGAACAAATGCAAGGCATGGATATTCCATTCAGTTTTCTCCATTTTACGAGAATAGAGTTGCGTGTGCTGCTTCACAATATTTTGGAATTGCTGGTTCGGGAACTCTATTTATTTTGGATAAAGGCGATCACGGTTTGACATTGTTTAATAGCTTCGAGTGGAACCAAGGACTTTTTGACGTAGCCTGGAACGAAAGCAATGAAAATGTGTTGATTACTGCTAGCGGAGATGGAACCATACAAATGTGGGATGCCCTCCAGCCCGAAGGTCCGTTAAAAGTTTTAAAAGAGCATTCTAAGGAAGTATATAGTGTTGGTTGGAGCTTGACCCGTAATGAGCAATTGTTTACAAGTGGCTCGTGGGATAAAACAATTAAACTCTGGGACCCTAATAGGGATCATTCGTTATGTACCTTTATCGGACACGAACATTTAGTTTATAATACTGTTTGGTCACCTCATATACCGGGTTGTTTTGCATCTGTATCGGGAGACCGCACATTACGGATTTGGAATATACGTCGTCCACATATGGCCGCACTTATCATTCCAGCTCACGATACGGAAGTGTTAACTAGTGATTGGTGTAAATATGATCAGAATGTAATTCTTACTGGGGCAGTTGATGGGTTAGTTCGGGGCTGGGATCTTCGCAAACCCCGCACACCCTTTTTACAGTTCAGTGCCCATCAATATGCAGTTAGACGTTTAAAATTTTCTCCTTACAAAGGACCTTTATTTGCCTCGTGTTCTTATGATTTTACTGTTAGGCTATGGGACATAAAATCTCCCGGAAATCCTATGGAAATTATTGAACACCATTCAGAATTTGTTTACGGACTAGATTTTAATCTTCACAGGGAAGGTGAACTTGCTGATTGCGGCTGGGACGAACTTGTCCACGTTTATCGTCCTCCTTGTTATATTACGTAATAATATATATTATATACACACACTTTGTATATATAAAAATACTTTATCTTTTGCTGCCAATTTTAATGTAACGCGGACAGACTCAAAGGGTGAATTATTTATTTTAAGAAATGTAATTTATAAAGTAAGTTTAGCTTTTTAATAATTCTTTGATATACCCCCTTTTTTTTTTTTTTTGGTTGGTTATTTATTTTGTTTTAACCCCAATAAACATTTTTGTTTTTGATTAATTATTTTCCTCGTTGTTGTTGACTTATATACATTATAACAAAATTAGATAGGTGAAGAAAATATGATAAAACACAAATATCTTTATGGTATAAAGGATTGATTAAAATTTATGATGTAACTAAATACTGGAATTTTTAGATTAAATTGTATTTTTAAAAATGACAATCAATACCATGATAATCAAGTCTTATCATTGATTTCACCTATCTGTTTTCGGATTAAGAATTTAATATTATACATAAGGCTTAGACTTCAAATAATAATATCGTTCTTGAGTTTAGTCAAGCGATAAATTATATGGGTTACAGTCTGGCTTCCATTTCAAATCTTAGCTGCCGCGCCAGAAAGAAGGACCGCCGTGTAATTTAGAGACTATAAGTAATAATTATAGTTCGTTTCCTTTCACCGATGAATATTACCATTGCTTTAATATAATACTATATTTTCAAGATATTAAAAAAATGTTTTGCAATATATATATATAATCTGTGCATATATATATAGTGAGAGAGAATGTCATATTTTCACTTTTGCAATATATATGTATATGAAAATTTTCCTTAAAAAAATTAAAGTACATAAATATAATGCATTAAATTGGGCATGTGGTACAGAATTATTAGGCTAAAACAGTCGATATTTCATCGTATGAACTGATGAATTTAGTTTTAATTGCTTGCTTCTAATAAATCGATTTACATTTTTGAAATTAATTACATCCAAAAAAAAAAAAAAAAATTGTTAGAATTTGACGGTTGAAATTACTTATCTTGATTAAAATAAATAATATTAAGCTGAAATTCTAATAGCAATTAATTAAATGACAATTTCGAAGTTAAAAAATAATCTTTTAATATGTTATCATACATTTTAATATTAATAATGTTATTAATTTTTTTTTCTTAAATGAGATTTTAATTAATTGTATTAAAACGGACTTATTTATTTTAACTATTTGATGTTAGCTAAAACATACAATTTTTATTGAAATATTTTTGCAAAAAATATAAAAACTAAATTTACCTGGATCTTTATCTTCATGGGAGCTTGTTTTAGTATTTCAGTTGCATGTGATGTTTTATAGTACCTAAAAAAAAAAGGAATCTAAAACTAAAGGAAAGATGAGCCATTTAAACTTGCAATTATCATTTTCATATAAGCAGGTTATGTAGATATCTAGTAAATTGATAATTAGTATATTAATTGATTTTGTATTGGTTTGGTTATACAGACTTCTTATTTAAGCTAGCCTGCTTTTTTCCATTTAGAACTTTGTATTGTCAAATTTCATCAATATTCAATATTTATTGATTTTATTAATTAA
Organism: Epiperipatus broadwayi; assembly: GCA_028023455.1. Taxonomy (NCBI): domain Eukaryota; kingdom Metazoa; phylum Onychophora; class Udeonychophora; order Euonychophora; family Peripatidae; genus Epiperipatus; species Epiperipatus broadwayi. The sequence continues at coordinate 6,510,727 of JAQFVV010012424.1, forward strand.
AGAGTACCCTCTCTTCTATTAACATTATACTTTATTCAATATTAAGTAAATTATCTTCTTTTCACTTTTAATTTCTGCAAAGTTTAAATTTTATTAAATAATGTTGCCATTTTGATTACATAACATTGTTTTGTATAGAGCAGAATGAAACTATTATATATAAAATAGAAAGAAAAAAATTATATTGTCATATAAAATATAGGTTGTTTGTATATATGTGCAGATATATTTAATATATTGTATGTAGGTATATATATATCATTTGTTATAACAATATTTCATGCTGTAAATTCAATACTTATACACATATTTGTATTATAATTAAATAATGTTAAGGTCATTTTTTGAAGATTTAAATTATAATGAAATATGTTATATATATATAGCTTGATCAGCTGGTTTTGATTGATTTTTGCAGCAAAAAACATTATGACTAGAATTAAAAATAGAATCCTCATTTATTCAAGTATTTCACAAAAAACATTCAATTATCGTATATATTGTAATAGCACAGTAAGATCAAGGATACATATAAAGGTAAGTAGGTTGATGAATACAAAGCATAGATATATCTGTTTTATTCCGACTTTATGTAAATATATAAAATATTAATTCAAGGGAAGGGTTATTATGACTTTTTAGAAAACAAATGTAATTACATTAGAATGTTCATCAAGCTATTCTATACTTTGACATATCATGTATCAAGTTACAAGTTTGTTCCCAAAATTACACTTCCAATGAAGATTTTACATAATATATGTTCAAAACAGTCAACTGATAGAAAAACTATTTCTGATATAGTTTATAAGATTTCTTACAGATGTCATAAAATTTATATAGGTCAAACTAAATTAATGAAAAAGTTAAAATTCATAAGAGTGGATTTAAAAATAGATATCATAACTCAGCTTTGCACATTCTTGAACTGAATACAGGTCATAAAATATTATTTGACTATGCAGAGATTATCTTTTCTGATGATAAATTTACTTGGGCTATCAATCTTATGAAAACATCTTTTGATATTAAAAGTGTAAAATATTCAATTTATATTTAATGAATTTCGTTATAGTCGGTAAAAGAAAAATGTTTAATTAAGCTAAGTTAAAAAATAAAAGCTTTGAATAGAGACAAACAAAATAAATGTATATATTAATTAATTTTGTAGATTTGAAAAACTTAGATTATAGTGGTAATAAATTCCTAAGATAAACAGGGAATTAGTAATTAAAGGTAAGAGAATTTCATTGTATAAAATAACTTGATTTACGGGCAGATAAAACTCTAAGTCTAATAACAGTTAAATAGTTTTAAGCAGAACTAATTAAAGTAAAAGTCAAGAATCCCTCTCCACACACACACACATACACACACACTGGATTGTGCGGAAAAAAAATTAATTAATTACTCCAGAAAAAAAAGTAAAGAAAAAAAAAGATAAGAAAACAAAAGAAGAAGGATATATAAAGCTAGAGAAGAAAGGACTGAGTGTTCTTGGTGGCTGCCTGCTGTTCTGATTTCATGTGTAGGTTGCAATGAAGATCATCTTCAGTATACTACATTCCCAGGATCTCTGCTCCTGTAGGTAACCAAGCCGATTAGGAATTTTAGCAGACCATCTGAGTCTTATTATTATTTTACGAAACACCTCAAGAGACTCACCAAAGGTTTTGTGTTTAAAAGATATAAACTTTGTAGTGAAGATAAAGCACCCCTTCATTTACCTAGACTGTTTGAACATTTTTATTCAATTATTCATTTTGTTAGCTGATTAGTTATGCTTACATAAGGGCAGACTTATATGTATATTGAAGATTTAATTAGTTAACTATTTTAATTGCTAATAAATTGTCTTAATACTACTATTTACATTGTTGTCTGTTGACGTCAATTGTATATTCATGTTTGCTGGCCATCCAGTTATAGTTGGGGATGCAGCAAAAGAAAGTTGGTTTTTGAAGTGAATGATGGGAAGGATATTTTGTTATGTATATATAAATTGTTTGTATCTTGTCAAATTTCACTTGAAAAGGATTATTTGTTAATAGATGAAACTATGGTCGTGGAAGAATTTTGTAAAATTTTTTTTTTTTGGCTAGTATTGTAATGTTATATGATTTTCTATTTTATATTGAAACAGTCTATCTTAGTTTAAGATTGAGTTTCACTGTTCTACCACAGCCTATATTTCATCGAGCTCCTTTTTTTTTTTTTGTAAAATGTATGTAAACTATACATATATTTCTGAGAAGCGTCTATGAGATTTGTAAATATAAATCTTAAATAAAAATTTTATTTAATTATTTTAAATATTAACTTTTATAGATGCGACTCAGATATATACATATATTACAGGAGCATATATATAATTAAAAATACTAAATAATTTTATGTCTTTTAAAATTGTATTTTTTTTTACTTTTATTTTTAATACTTTGTAATTATTTTTTTGTCATAAAACTACATAAAAATTCAAGATGGAAGATGCAGTCATTAATTGTCCAGGAATAATTAAAGGGGTGGGAACATTAGTTTGTTTCATGATTTAAAAGGAATTTTTAAATTAAAGTTAAGGAAAGTAAAATCTAAAACAAAGCTAATTGATTTTAGTTAGCTATTAACATTTTTATCAAATCCATTTCCAACCTGGAAATGGATTTGAATTTATTTTGGACAGTTATCTCACAATTGCATCTTATCAAATCCATTTCCATTTTGGACAGTTAGTTCACAATTGCATCTATACTAACAATAGAGGAAAGATTTTTGTAAATTAAGGATTAATTAGAGTCAAGAAGTTTAATTAAAACAAACATTTTTTAAATAGCTAAAAACTGACATAAACAGGGCTAAAAATCTATTGTGTCAGAGTTTGGTCAATTGTTGCTAGCCGACTCCATGTCTGTTTAATTTTTTGAGGGGCCTAAGCCGCCTTCCCCTCTGTCTTCAGCTCCACTCTTCACCATGCAGAGATGTAGCTCCTATCACTCAAGAGTGCCCATGCCATCAAAGAATGCCACCTGCCACAGAAGATTCATCAGTACTTCATAGAATCCTCAGGTAACCAACCCAAAGACATTATAATCATGTTAACTAATTCTAACTTGTAACTTTTTAAAATTAATGTTTTCTTTATGTTTAATTTTTTTTATAACTCGCTAATTGGTATGTTAATCTTTTTGTAATCAATTCTCTACTATCCAAATTATTGTTACTACAAAACTTTTCATCCAATTTTCATCCAATTCATGCTTCTTCTTATTTTTATAATTTAGTGCGCTTATAATTTATTTTTAATGATATTTTTCTATTTTCACTTAATTTTATTTGTAAATGCCAATCAAACCTAGTCTTATGAACTTCTATATCCCACTGTGGAATAGAAAGGGGGGAGGGAATTAATGAGTTCTTGTAATTTATTTCTAAATATCTCATAAGATTGGGTTTGTATTTTAAATGAATACATGCTTTTAAATAAATGTTTTATCGTAAATTTATACAAAATGTATAAATACTTTGCAATCTGGGATGGATATTGGTGTCTGTTAATTTAATGAATTTCTTTATTGATCATCATTGCCAAAAAGGCTGGCGACTTAAATCTATTTTGTTATTTGCACTTTTAAGTGCGTGAATTTTAGTTTTTTTATATGTTAAACCAAATATTGATTCAAGAAGGGGGAGCAATATACGCTTCATTAATTATAGTTTAACTTATGATGAATGACTATCTTACATGGGTCATTATTTTAGCATATCATTACGTATTTGTTAAACCATTTAAGGCTTTACTTTAATATTTAAATTCAGTGACTTTATATTTTTATGATAGCATTGCTAGCATATGTCAAATTATTAATAAGCCACAGAGGGCTTTGATTTCACCTGTACCTCATTCCAGGGAGTCATGATCATCTTTGTTCATCATTCTTCTCCAAGTATATATTTATATACTGCTTTTATTCACTTGTATCGCATGCTGAGGATTCAAAGCCTCCCATATTTTAGGATTCTCATTCATAATAGAAGTCTACTCTGGATCATGCCGGTTAGTATAGATGAAGCTCTATATGGCTATGCCATGATCCGGCTCATAGAAACTTCCTGTCTACCTTTTTCTTTTGGTACCGCTCTAGCATGAAGTTGGTGTGTATCACCTTTAAAAAAAATTGGAGAATGATCTTGTTTTGGCCAAATGTGCCATTTCCTCTCTCTCACTGACATAATGCTAGCACCGCAATTTCTTATAGTTAGTTTTCTAGCCTGTATAACAAAATAAATCGTAATGATATGTGATAATAAAACATTTTTCTCTTTGTAATATTTTTCATTAAAGTTTAGATCCAAATTCTCATGGTGCTCACCTCCCCTTTAGTGAAATCAGCTGTTCCCATATTTATAGAGTTTCGCAATATTCTATCAAATGTCGAAAAAGTAAAATAAATAATGTTTTTAGTCGACTTACTCTTCAGAATGTATCCTTATTTTAATCATTGTAAATAAAGTCTATAAATGAAAATAAACTTATGTATCAAATGCCAAAGGCATCCTACTAAAATTATATAATCAGCAAAACTCTATTGTATCTTGATATATATATTTTTAAATGTATAAAACGTCCACCAAACCATCCAGAGAAATTTGTTTTGGTCATATTGAATAAAATCCTATTTTTAAATATACGTTCAGTATTGTAACTGCCGCACTAAATTAATATTTGTTAAAATAAAAATCATTGTATCAAGTTTGTTAAATGTTTATAATGAAAATAAAGTTTTAAAGGTGTGAAGTTGATTATATATATCTATATAAAACTCATCTTGAATTTTGCCCAAATAAATATTTATATTTTAAACTTTAATCCAATTGTTCGAATCTCCTTAATATATTTATTTTATGTTTTTTTTTTACTTATATCTCGGGTTCACTCAATCTCTCATCATCATCATCACCAGTTAAGTTCTCATGCGAAATGTTTAGCACTGGGACGAGATGGAATGAATTTATGTGGTATCATCGTAAGTGTTATCCGTAGTGTTATAGATTTAGGAAATGGGCAAACAGGTTAGAATTCATGATTGCTCCTGACCTGTGTATCTCGGGCATGATTGGATTCGAGGTACTTTTGCTCAGATTCTAAATCTTGTTGGATGGTCATACATTTTCGACCGGTTCAATATATGCAAATAATATTTAAATTACTATTACTAATAAAACAAAAATTTACAATACCCCTTTCTCTTCTGTTGAATTAACCTATCATTATATTGTTGATTAATGTTTTATTATACATTGCTTGGATCTTGGATTACATAGTTTTTATATTATTAATCTCATCTAAATCAGTTGTTTAAGAATTAAGATTCATCTGGCTTGATTTATAAACACAAAATAAAATATTTATAATTTTATATCTGATTTATAAACACAAAATAAAATATTTATAATTTTATATCCTAGTATAGCAACCTCAATTATTCGTTGTAATTTACAATGGCCTGGTTCTAGATGTTATTTATATCATAACTATAGAATATGAATTTGTATCTTTGAACTAGTTGTTAAGATATAGAATAGAAAAAATCTAATAAATAATATAAAAAAATATTAATAAAAAACAATAATATATATGCAGTTGAAATGTCAAACTTCATGACTAAAATCTATAAAATCTAATTTGGAAATCCTATATACCTATCCGATGAAAAGCAATATTTAATACTTAATGTATGAATGTAAATGCTATATTACCATTTAGAATTGTTGATAACTATTCTTTCCGTAAATAAAAATATCTTTATGATATGTGCATCCTATATGTATGATTAAAAGAATTTATATATGTTTGCCTTTTTTATCGAGTTGTAACATTAAATGTTTGTTTTTAAATCTACTAAAAGTATTATAAAATGCTATTAACTATTATACTTTAATTTATAAATAAGTCTCTGTTCTATCATATATAAAATTAACTTAATCAGCTATTTCTTTATTAATTTTAATCAGGATTATTTTTTAGTTCTATTCTTAAATTATTTACTTACTTGTGCTAGCCCTATAGATAATCTGAGTTCAAATAAGGGTCAATACTAGGAAAACCATATGTATGTTTAAAATGTTATATTTAAAGAGTGTGTGGTTTATATGGAAAAAGAATATTAGATATAGCAGTTTATAGGTCAATATTAGTTAATTAAATATATAATCTATTAAAATCATTTATTTTCATCCTCTGTAGAAATTTATAGAAACTTAAGACTTTATTTGTGGCAATATTTAATGAAAAATCAACTAAACATCCTGTAGCATATGTTTCTATCAATCAAACCTGATTTCATTAACTGCACAAGAGATCAGATGAGATCATATCAAACACAATAACTCAGTTTCCACTTAAATAGAATTGCAATGCTCAATTAGATTGTACATTTCTGAACATGTCTTTAGAGCAGGGGTCCCCAACCCTATGCCCGTGGGCACCATGGCGCCCACAGACCATTTTACATGTGCCCGCCACTATCCGAACATGATAAAAAATGATTTATCTGATGCAAATAAATTTAATTATTAAAATTTCTTATAAATTATTGTATTATATTGTAATCAAATTATAGGGCATACTATATTTTTACAGTGTAAAAATATAAACGTTAATTACATGTTAACATTTTATTTTTGAAATAAATATTTTTTTGTACATTATGTGTATTATTAACAATATCCAACTATAAATTTACATTGAAAAAATAAACAGCGCCCACCACCTGGACAGTATTATAGAATGTGCTCTTAAGTGCAAAAAGGTTGGGGACCCCTGCTTTAGAGGGTATATCTAAATAATGTGAATACATATATCATATCATATCACTCCAGCCAATGCTTAAAATTAACCAATAGAATATCAGCAATCTGTTGGCAACAAATTGCTGAAATTCTATTGGTTAATATTAAGTATTGATGGGATAATGTGATTTACATATAATAAGTAATTATTTACGTGCACTTATCGTTTAATATATATATAATAGACTTAGATATACAGATTATAAAAATTAGGCAATATTTTGATAATAACACAATATGTCAGTTTTCTATTTAGGTTTTTGAAAAATATTTTTAAAAGTCGAAACATCGATATTATTTTCTAATAAAATTTAAACACTGAGAAAGTTAAATGAAAGAAATCTTGATATAAGACTAATATATCATCAGATGCTGTAAATTATTTTTAGTATTACTGCATTAAACTTTTTTTTTTTTTTTTTATAGAAGGCGATTGTTGTGAATGGATACATCTTTGTAGTGAAATAGTTCTTCTTTGCTCCCTGAATTATTGTTGAAAGATAATTATAGCATTGACTCTTACCAACAAGATTCATTGCTGACCTCAGATTATTAATAGTACTGCTTATTACCTACCATCTTAATATAGCATGTTACTTTCAACATAATTTTTTTTTTTTTTTCTATTAGGAATTTTCAGTTTTACTCATTTTACAATTTAATCATTTGCTAATCACATTAGAAAAGTTTATTTTTTAGAGTTATTAATCATTTTTGAATTACTGTTTGTTGATATTATTTTATCTGGATAATCACTTTGATCTTACTTATATATATTTATGTATGAAGTTTTAGTTTCTAAGCATTTTGAATTATACATTGATGTTATTAAACCATATGTTCTTATGAATTAAAATCAGAAGTATATTAATAGCATTTGAATCAAAATATTTTAATCATGAATCTCCATTAACAATGATTTTTCAACTAATTTCTCAAAGATTGAAAAATATGCTGTTTATTTTTCTACTTTTCTAATTCTCAAGGACAGAATTATACTTGGAATCAAAGACTAAGATAAAAGAATGCCTACATATAATTAGTGAGTTTGTAGAATGGAAGATTCTAGGGTTTTTAGTTAGTATGTAGGACTTCCTGGTAACAGGTCCACCAGTGATAGTACTGAGTTTTTTAATTCTACCATTGTAACCATAGATGTGGAAATCACTAACTATGTGGCTCAGAGTTTATGTTGCCTACATTTACATTGATTGGTAGTTGATAAATTCCATTTATGAAGTAGATGAATGCAATAATCAGGTCCGTTCCATAGATGCCCGGATGCCAAACCTTGCTGACGTTCCAAATAATAATAATGGTGATGATGATAATGATGATAAAACTAATAATAATAATTGTTATTATTATTATTTTCATGTAATATATAATATAAAAATTTATTATAAAACAGATTTGATTGTTATTTTCTCGAATTTTTTTGTTATAATTACACTTTAAAAAAAAAAAGAACAAAATGTAAATGACATTTTCTTTTTAAGTTTAATTGCGTTATGTAACATGTACATATGAATTTGAATTGTGGGATTGTTTTTATTTGATTTTGATTTAATTCTAGGGTAAGATTAATCGATGAATTCGTCGTTAGATGGCTTTCCGCAACAATTTTGTAGCCTAAATTTCTGAAGTTTGTTTTATTAGACTATAATATTGACTTTGTACTATGTATAATAAAAGTACTGACGAAATGGCTACAAATACAAAAATGTTATCTACTTAGAAACAGCATAGACACATAATCATAGACCTAGTCTAACTGATAAAACAATACAATATAAATAATACTTGTAATAAAATAAAATAATCAGTTGACGTCAACAAAATCAAGTATTGAAGCATCCGTTTTTTTAATAATTATTTTTTGATTATTTATTGATTTCATTTTTTATCAAGGAAAGTTGTTAATGCCACCCCTATAGTGTGTTGTCTGGATGCATTGTACTCTGGCACGGAATGAGTCTAATAACAATTAAGGGTTATCTTCAATCTGTTGATGAGATTCCAATTATATCTAAGAAAAGCAATCTAGCTGGCTTTATTGTTGGATCTGGAAAAAGAAGTTTGTTTGGGATGTCATAAAAAATTTATTTTTTTACACCATAATTCTTCATTTGTTGTTAAACATCTAAAAAGGGAGCTCTTGACTTGAGATGAGCCTTAGATTATATTTTGAGTTATTGGCAAGTCCGATCTTCTTAACAGCTTTTTATACATTTTTTTGTGAAACAATTTCTTTTCTGATATCTAGCAGAGAAGTTTGTGAAAAGAGTAGAAAGCTATTGCAAAGGGTGAACCAGTATTTTCTAATAGTAATGGTTAATTGAGTATTCAGAGTTTTGAGTGGAAACTTTTTCCCCAAACAGGACACAATATTCATCAGCAAAATATGGTAGTGCTAAAAAAGCTCATCCATAAAGTATTTGCATCACAACTCCAAGCAGTGCCTGCTAGTTTTGCAAAAAGATTATTTCTAGAAATTAATTTTAGTCTAATCTTAACTATCTGCTCCTGTGGCCTTTTTTGATTTACAACAATCAAGGGAAAGTTCAAATTTATCAACATCTACAGGTTTTGTCTTATTGATATTGGAGGGACATTGTGAAAGAGAAGTTTGCAATTCTTCTCTGACGTTTATTCTTGTTTTGTCTATCTTGGATTTAGAAGTCTGATATATAAGATTGTCAACTTCATTAACAGTAAGAATAGTTTTGATGTGTGGTGAGGTGATGTGATGGGATGTTTTGGGGTTTCCCCAAAACAAAGAAAAAACACTTCCAAACAATCTGCTAAAACCCTTTCTTCTCTCTTTCCCTCCCCACCCCCCCTATCCCCACCCTCTCTATCCCCTCTTCCCCACCACATTTTTCTCTTTTTTACCCTTCCCTATCTCCCCCAACCCCCCCCCCAAACCCCAAAAACAAAACAAAAAAATCACTTTCTCTTCTTCTTTCCTCTCTTTTTTTTTTCCCCCCCCCACTTTATTTTTTTTTCTATTTCAACCTTTATAACAAACAAAATTTTATATTTCCCCCCCTCTATTTATAAAAAAAAACCCCCTTTTTCTCATTTTTCCCCTAATATTCTGTTTATTTCTATATATATTTAAACTCTTACTCTCTACTATTTCTCCATCTCTCTAATTCCCTAGTCTTTATTAATAAATTTATTCTTTATCCCATTCCTTACTACTTAACACTCAATAATCCTCTTAACACAATCATCCCATCTTTTGTACAAATATACTGATATAAATTCTTTATCCAAATCTTTTGCATAGCGCATTACCTTCTCACCCATCTTGTTACCTCCCTTTACTCATAACCCAATTAAATACTATTTTAGCTATTCTTTTATTATCCATAAACTGCAATCTACCAAACATTTTCATTTTACTTTTGCATCTCTCATATGAAAACTTGACCATCCCATTTCTCCTTGAATTGCCTCCCTTGCTGTCCATACTTCTGTATCCAATGCATGTCTTCCTACTTCCCTTTGAGCTTTTTCTAAATAATCTAATATCTTTTTACTAACATATAATGCATCATTACCATATGTTAACCCTGCTACTGCAACTCCTTTCCATATAATTCTAGCTACATCATATTTATTATATGAAATACTCGTTAATTTTTTTATCAATCCCTTTCTTTTCTTTGCTTCATTTATCAATTTTTTCTCCCATTCATCCAAATAATTTTTCTGATTACTTAAAATAATTCCCAAATAACTATATCTATTCACCACACTTAACTTAATATCTCCCAATAAAAATTCTACATCTTCTCTTTCCTCAGTATTAACCATCATTATATTTGATTTTTCTACATTAAATTTAATCCCCATCTCTTTACCCACCCTTGCACATGTCCTCAACATAACTCCATATCTTCTCTTCTTTCAGCACATAAAAATATATCATCTGCAAAAAAAGACCTGACAAAATATATACTCCCTTACTACCTATTAACAGTATCTCTATCCCTCTTCTTAATCTTTCTATTGCTCTTTCCATTTCACTCAAATACAACACAAACAAAATAGGTAACATAAGGCATCCTTGCCTTAGTCCCACCATTTTAACTTTAATTGATTCTATATTCTCTAATTGATATATATAATAATTATTTTCATATAATTTCTTAATAATATCTATTAAAGCTTCATCCATTCCCAAATTTGCTAAACTTATCCATAATCTATTTCTATTTACTCTATCATATGCCTTCTCTATATCTATAAAACTCATATATAACTGTTTATCTGCATTCCTACTCATATCCATAAGTTGTGTAACTACAAATAAACTATCTCCTATACGCCTATCTAATCTAAAACCTCCTTGCATTTCACCCACTACATTATTCCCTTCCATCCATTTTACAACTTTACTAGCCACCATATACGAGAAAACTTTATATAAAACTGATGTTACCGCTATCGGTCTATAATTATTCAACTTTCTATGATCCTTACCCTTTCCTTTAAATAATAACCTTATTCTTGTATTACTCCAACTACACACAGTAATGCCACCTAGTGTAAACTTTAGTAATCAATGGTTGCATAAGGTTTGTGCATAAAATCCTTATCTAGTGCCTACTCATTTAATATCTCCAGACTAATTACTATCTTGTGACTTTCATTAATGAGGAACCTTGGATCTGAGAGCACTGCATCTAGATCCATTGATTACTAAGGCTTGCACTGGGTGGTACTACTATATGGAGAGTTTGCTACTGTACTAACAGTTTGCACAAGTATGTGAATTGCCTGATCATGTGATATCTATCAAACTTTCTTAAAAGAGACCAGATTTTATAACTAGATCTTGTAAAATTTTGTTTTTCTATGGTCTCTCCCCATTTTTCTTTTTAGTCACAATTTTGGATCACTGAAATCAGCTTTCATAATTTGTTAATCATTAAATATATATATATATATATATATATATATATATATATATATATATATATATATATACAGTATTAAAAAGAATTACTTTTGTAATATAAAACATGGTGTATTTTTGGAGAATTTAATTGTTGAGTCCCATGAGAAATTGTAAAAGAACATCTCAAAACTAAGCAATTGGGACTGAGGTGGCGCAGCTCTGAATATTTAGTATTTTCAACACTAGAATACTGATTATGTTCTAGAATGGGATATGAGACAGCAAATTTATTAATTTTTAATTAATTTTGAGTCTGTTTGTTAAATATTTTTTGTATTTTCAGGTTGTTTTATCATACCTTTCTACTCATAGGAATTGAGACTTAATGCTCTTTGCTTTTATATAGGTTCAGTTTTCAGAACAATAGATTATAAGATTCAAGTAGGGATATGCCTGATAAGGTGGTTGTACTTTGCTATTTTTTGCTATGTTAATAATGCAATTTAATCTGCTATTTCATGCCTAAAAGAATATTTACAAAATATTAACAATGATTTTCATTTTGTGTAATCATTTAACAATGAATCATTTACAGGTAAAAATGAAAATTGAGGTTAAATCAAACATTTATTAGAGTACGAAGAACCAGATACAATTAATTACATTACCAATCTGAATAATTCTTAATTTTATTGAACAAGGAGGGGGATTAGCATTTTTGAAAACAAGATTCATATAATGTCATAATAAAAGAAATTAGATAAAGATTTAGAAATAAGATCCATAGAAATATTTACATGTCAAATTTTCCTTATTATTAGCAAAGTGCTGTCAACTTGACAGAAATCTGTACTTGATCAATTATGAATTTTTTGATGTAAAGTTTGTTTCTCTATAATGAATTTTGAATAAGAAATGCTGCACAAATCAATGCCTGTGATTTCTGATGATGATTAAAGATATTTATTGCTTAGTCATTGCACTTCATTAAGTGGTAGTCTCAAATTCCATTTTTCATCTGATCGTCCGACATATACTATTCTGTTACTAATATTTTTAGTTTCAATTAATTTTTTTATATTTGTAATTAGAAATGAGATTTGGACCCTTAACAAAGATAGTTGAACACTTCACAGATTGTAGAGAGATGTTTGTTTGAGAGTAACAAGAAAGGATCTCAAGTGCAATATTTGAATAAGAGTACAAACATGCATCATTGATATCACTGAAACAACTGAAAGATTGAAATAAATTGGGATAGATATATTTTTAGAAGGGATGAGAATAGATGGCCAGTTGAAATCTTAAACTGGATACCAAGAGTTTGTAAAAGACTTAGAAAGCAACCACATGTGAGATGGTTGAATGAAATCAGTTGAAATTTTAAACTGGATGTCAAGAGTTTGAAAAATACTTAGAAAGTCACCACCTGTGAGATGGTTGAATGAAATAAAGAAGTTTGATGGAATAATATGGAGAAGAGAGATATAAATTAGAGAAACTAGATTAAATTTGGAGAGATCTTTATAACTGCAGTGGATTAATAATAATCGAAAATGATGATGATGATCATGAGGTCAGACTAAATTATATACAAATTATATTTTCATATTATTGTGTTTTAAGAATGCCTAAATTTTTAAGTATGTTTCATTGCTTTTAGATACTGTTAAGTCGATAGTGATTTTTTGTGATTTTATGAATGACATTTTTTAGAATGTCTCACTGTTTAGTTTTTTTAACTTTTCAATATCATATCTAATGTTGTGATGATGTAGAATTCGCAGTTGATTGTTTTAATCTTTTATCAAACTCATTTTTAATGTATATTAGTTTGTTTCTTGATTTAAATAAGACAATTTTAACCTGATCACTTGTGCTTCCTAATGAGATCACACATGAACTTATTCATTTTCCTTGCTGTTGATTGTATGTTCAAAAATATTTTCCTAAATCATGGATCCTAAACAATAATATTTTTCTAACCTTCTACCAGTAGCCAAATCACAGAACATACCCTAACTTGGGTAATTCTTATCTTCACAATTTAAAAATGTCTCTAGATTTAAAGATATTTTATAAACATTTCCTAATGTCTATGATGAATATAGCAATTTCCAGATCATATGTTATTGATGGGTGATTCAAAGACCTCCCACTACAAATATCAATTTATTAGATTGGAGACATAGGTACTCAATATCTCTGGCTTACCTGATGTGTGAAGATTGTTTGAAAATATATTTATAGTGAGGGAGAGAGTGGCATGGAATTTTTGCAATTTGACATAACTTTTGTAATTTTTCACATTTAATTGCAATACCATATTTCGCTTGTCTTCAGATCTTCATTTTTTTTTTACAAATATAATATCACAGTCTATCAAAGTTTGCTGCTGTTTATTTTTTTAAAATCATACTTCATGCAATATATGTTGGATATGTAATTTGATAATGCATAGTCTTGGCTAATGTCTTTGCTAGTGTAAAAACAGTCTATTTTTTCATAGCATATTTTAACTGTCACTTTTTTGAAAATAGAGATTTCTCGTAAAAACAACAGGCACTGTGGGACAGTCATTTTCTTACAAACTAAAAGGCTTTGTGGTAATCAATAAAGAATATACAATTTTTTCATGATATTCTTTTGTCTTTTCAATTATTTAATATTTATCAACAATAAAATCTCTTGGGTTTTTTTTTTTCCTAAAAGCAGTTTATACATTTGTGAGTAAGCATAATAACTGCATGATACTCTATTAAAAGTTCTGTCTTTTACATAGAAATATAAATTGGACTTTTTTTCAATTGATAAACTCATGAATGATTTTCTATATTAATTGGAATAATTTGGACAGAGCTTTTATGGATTTTTGTTTGTTTTTTTGTAAAATTTTGATATAATGCCACCAATTATCCTATCTTTTGTCTGATATCAACTAATCTGAGACCATCATTCATTAATAAATATTGTTAAAACAGGCAAAACTCACTATACATATTGCCACACACAGCAAGTCAGAGTAATCACTGTATGCCAGAAGGCTTGTGCATAAATCCCCATCTAGTGCCTACTCATCCAATATCCCTAGACTAGTTTCTGGCTTGTGGCTTTCTTCAGTGAGGAGCCTTGGATCTAATAGCACTGCACCTAGATCTTAGATGGGGATTTTATCTTCAAGCCTTCTGGCATACATTGATTACTCTAGCTTGCTGTGTTTGCCTGTTTTAACAACAGTTATACACAAGCATAAGAGGTGGTGGTCATGTGATGTTTATTATTAAATATTGCTATATGGGTGTTGTTTTGTAGCTTAACTCTTTGTTTTTTTTTCAATTTCATTTATAATTGTCTATGTCATTTTTCACTAGTCATTCATGTCCAAAATTTTCTTTTTTTTTCTTCTGAATATCATGAAAGGTGATTGCTCTTAGCGTTTTCAAGCTGATTATCATTCTTATTGTTGTAAATATTGTTATATTATTGATTTTTGTAACTCTATCAAATTTTGCTTCTTTTCTTTAGTTATGTAATTCTATAAATAGCATTCATTTACTTCCAAAAAAATATTAAATTTTATTTCACAATTTAATGAAAAACTCGCTGAGCATTGCTTTCGATGTGGAAGAACATAATCATAGCACTTGAACCTATCAGCTAAACTGGTATTATTAGGAGAAAACATATTAATACTCAGTGGTTAATATGTAAATTTATAATTTGCATATTCCAATTTCGTGATAACGAATCACAAGTATCTTTTTTGTTTATCGCTTGAATCCTTATTAATGATAAACCATGCATCTAAATTTTCTTTTCTGATCATTATACTCTGCACAAACTGTTTTAATAGTCCCTGGATTGAAAGCATGATCACATACCCATTCACATTCCAGAAACATTAATGTCACCTTGAGATCTGTTTTGTTTTTTGCATAAGAATACATGATGTTGTGCTAAACTAGTAGCACTGTTAGCATGAAATTCACCATAGCAGATCACTTTGCAATTAGGTTCATTGCAGATTGTTTCTGGCTGCTGACAGACTTTTTTTATTCAGTTCCTTCTGCAGTTTTAATATATTTAATTTTTATCTTCATTCTAGTTATTTAATCATGCATTTTCAATTAGTTTACTTCTACCCTAAGTTCAACATTGACTGCATCCAAAGCTTCAAACAGTTTTCAATATTTTTAAAAACTACAAGAATATATATTATGTTATATTTAGAATGAGGATAGATTGTGCATTTTTTACTTGAAGTTCACCTGAGATGATATTTTGTAGCGAAAAGTGGTATCCCTCATGACATATTGCAATAATTGTCTCTTATGGAATTCAATATTAAATATATGCATTAAATATGCAGATGATCCCAAAGCAGTCAACTGAAGAGACACCTGCTTTACTATCTCTAAAAAGTGGGCCATTTAAACATTATTGAATAAATTTGCATACATTACTGTGGCATTCACTATTACTAGTGAAAAGAGCTATGAATATAGGAACATAGAATTCCCAAAAGTGCTTAGTTTATCAATTTTTATGTATAGCTTTATTAATTGTGTATAAAACACTAGCTTAGTATTATTATACGGTATATATTTTATTTCACAATGTCTTCATCGAAATATCAAAGAAGCCACACCCTCTTCATTTTGAAATTAATTCCATTCATCATAAATATTCTACATTCATATCTCCTATCTTTATTATTCTAAATTATATTTAAAAGGATTAGCATGTAAAAATTTGCTGTGATATAAATGTTTGAAATTTTGTTTGCCTGTGAATCATCTTTCATCTCTTCATTAAATAAAACATTATTTTTAGGGGAATTAACTGAATAGTTTTTCATAACCAATAAGTTGATATTATATGGCAAAACTCTCCATACAGTAGTGCCACTCAGTGCAAGCCTGAGTAATCAATGGATGCCAGAAGACTTGTGCATAAAATTCCTAGACCAGTTTCTGACTTGTGGCCTTCGTCAGTGAGGAGACTTGGATCTGAGAGCCCTGCACCTAGATCTTAGGAAATGATGATCATGTGTTGATATTATATGCTGATATTAAAAGTGTGGTGTATTTGATCTTTGTAAATTTGCATTTGGTGATATCAGTGTGTATAGATATAGTTTTATTTGCTTGAAAAACTTACTGAGTGTTAATAATTTTTATTAGCCATTTAATAAATAATATTTCTGTAGTGTAATTTTCATTACAACACTCTTGCTTAAGATAAGTATAAGTTTCTATCCACATTTAACATCTTATGGAAGGGTGTAATCATAGATATATAACCAAAGACATGTGAAAAAGATTGTGATCTCCAAGATGAACATTTCATGCTGAATCAGCACTAATCTGTTGACTTGGATCACAATCTCTTACATATATCTTTATCATTGTTGAGTATGTATAGATAGTAATTATTACAGTTTAATTGATTTTTGTCAAACTTAGTGCCCTCACAATTTTGATACAAAACATTTAATGGAAGTATATTAATAATTTTAGACATCCACTTAATAAATGAATATATTTGTAGTGTAATTTTCACTACACCACTTTCACATAAGGTAGGGACTGATTTCTATCCACTTTTAATACCTTGTGGAGGGGTGTATTCATAAACATGATCAAAGACATGTGAAAAGATTACGATCCCAAGAGGAACATGTGTATTCCTTTGTCTGTGGCTGAAAAACAGCATTTTCTTCTTTTTCATTTCTAATTCTATTATTTCAGTCTTAATTCCTAGAAATATATCTTGTTGCAAGCTTTGCCAATAACTTACCATTGTTAGAGCATGGATTTGTACTATTGTAATATTAAATGGGTGGCCACAAAATTGAATTGATGTCAATTGATCTTTTATCTGATTATATTCAATGATTCTTTTTGATAATGGAAATCAAATTGTTTATTTTTTGTTGTACATGATCTGAATTGAAGCCAGTATGTTCTCTTGATCTAACTTTATGGATAAAATATTTGATTATACATGGAAATGCCGAATAAGAATTTGCTATCCATATTTTAATTCAAATCAGGTTAACAGTATTAATGAATCATCTTCAAATGTGGCAGAGTTATTGTGTTTGTGTTCTGAAGACCTGTGTGATTTAGTGTAGTGGTATAGTGTTTGACAATGGATCCTAGGGTTCTTGGATGATCTGGCACTTTCAGTGCTTAAATTTCTTATGAACTTCCAAGCAATAAAACTATCCAATTATTTAATACTCTCTTATTAAAATAATGGTATCTGTATTGACCAATCTTGCTACTTTTTTAAAAAAAAGTTAAAAACTATGATTCCTGTTTTTAGATGCTTTTATTCAACTTAGAAATTCTGTTTGTTTATTGTTTACTCAATTCAGATCTTGTAACCGATTTTTTTTTTTAAGTACTTCTATCAAAATGATTTTCTTTCAAATTTTTTATATACGTTAGATATTGATGACAAAGCAATATGGCACTAAAATATTTCAAGATTTTCTTGTTAATTGTACAGTCTAACAGTATTGGAGGACCGAATTTCACAATGTGGAATATTGGCTTTATGTTTTCAGTGATGAGATATTTTTGACTTCGTTTAAGGTGAAGCTACAATACATTACATCCACTAATAAGCATTTACAGTTAATTAAAAGAGAAAGAAAAACAAATTTTTCTTAATAAAAAAAAATCTTGTAAATGATTTTTAATATGCAGGAAGATAATTTCAAAAACTAGAAATACAATCACATTATTTACATTTTTTATTTTTTTAAATTTGAATATGAATAGTTACAAAATAGTCTGTTGCAAAATATGTGAATACTAAAAAGTAAAAAAAAAGTAATATATGTATAAATAGGCCTGATCCACGCTGGAATACAACAAGTACAATGCACATGGGCAGTGCAATGTAGGGGCAGATGTATTGCTACATTTATTATGATTTTTTTTGGAAGGACCGCAATATAATTTCGCATATGAGCTGCACAAAACCCGGAATGGTGTCTCATATATAAATATTTTCTAAAAAGTGCTCATTTAATTGAATGAGTAATGTTCTAAAAATCATGGGTTTTTTTTCTGGGAGATGTAGGCCATATTTATATTATAGTATTGTAATCAGGAGGTAATTTAAATAGATGTAATATATATTGGTTTTCATTTGGAGAATATAGTTGAGAATAGATTACCATGGAGAGCTTCAATCAGGAGAAGGATTGAAGTCTTTTAGAAAGAAAATGTTGCTGCAGGAGTTTAAATTACAGATATCAAATAAAGGGATTAAAAGAGCAGCATACGATAGATATAGGTGTGGATGTATTTGCTTTTCACGCATTGGTTTATGTAATCATCATAAAACAAATTTATTTTATTTTCTTCTTTGGAATTTTTTGAATATACTTTGACAATAGGGTTAAAATACGACAATTATTATTTACTGAATAAATAAGTCGCCGTAATTAATTTGTGATTATTTTTTTTTAGATTTATTGAAACACATTTATTATTATTTCATGTATCATTTAAATCGGATCGGCGTAATTTATAAACAAATTAAAAAGTAGAAGTTTGAATATTTTTTAAATTACGCTTAAACACAGTTTAAAATTTCCTGATATGAGCTACTTAGTTTTAAAAAAAAAAAACTTTTTTTTTTTTTAAATTATGGTTGGAGATTTTTTTTTTTTAAAATAAAAACATAATGTGCAGTACTTTTTGATTAGCGTGTCTAGTTTTTAAACAATCTTACGATTAATATATATAGAACTGTTAGGTTTATCTGACATTTCAGAATTATTTAAAAAGTTATACTTTATATATGACCTTTCTTCTCAACCCAAAAGTTGGCGGACAGCCTAATTCTTTCTAATACAAAACAAATTCATTTTCCTTTAACTTTATCCAGTTCTCCTGCTGCTTTCTATCACTCTCGCTAGAAACAATGAACATCATTCTGAAAATCGCATTAAGTGACTAATCATGCCGTTTCTTTTTTGGCAATGATATCCATAATACCTCTTATTTTTTCTAATCAACCTTAGTACCTCCTCATTTTCCATCTTACATCATATCTTAAAGCTCTCAGTTTGTTTTTTAAATCCAGGTTTATGCTTTTAACCTCTACATTCCAGATGTAGATTTTGATGAAATGCTTTTTTTTTAAATCATGAAGAAGGTATATTTTTAGATATGAATAATCATCATTTTCTTTTAAAAGCTCTTTTGTTTATGTTATTGTAATTGATATTATTAAAACTTCTAAATATTTAAAGTCTATGATGTGCTCTAGTTTTTCTCATGACGCTAACCACCTGACACCCCCATTCTCTACAACGTTTCATCTTTTCCAATTAATTTTTATATTACATCTAATCTTGAATAGATCATCAAGTTCATTCATCATCAACTGTTAGTTGTATTCATTCTCTGCTTTTTAAACTATACCATTCACAAATTATATACTATTAAACAGATTGCTATTGATTTTCAGTCCTCTAGCATTATCCTGAAATACTCTCACGGATCAAATATTACATTGTTACAGTTTGATTTACAAGTGTCATACTCACTTCATTCATAACTTTGATATTATTAATTTCAGATAAATATAGTAATGATTATCACTAATCATTTACTAAACTGGACATATTACCTCTAGCACAGATATAAACTTTAAACATCAGTTAAAGATTAATATCTCTGATTTTTTAATTAAGCACATATTAAAGAGCAAAAATGATAGACCACAATTTTGTCGTTTATCATTTCATTTTTAACATCATTTCCTTCCTGCCAATTTAACTCTATTTTCTTCATAGCAATTTAATTCTTGCATTATTCTTCTGTTTCTAAAATCTATTTTGACATTACGTAATGATTTAAACATTATGTTTCAACCTACATTATCAAACGCATTTTTAACTGCAGGTTTTTTTAAAAAAATTAATCGGAAAGATTTATAGGAAGGCCCAAAATTGCTTTTTACATATCCAATTTTTTTTTCTAAATTCCAACTGGTCGTCTAATACGTTTTCTTCAGTCCTATTTTCAATTTTCCAGCAATAATTAATAAATTTTACAAACACAGTCATTAGATTGTAATTATATAAAAGGTAATCATCCCTTTTCTCTAGCACCATTAAATAGTGATATTAAAACTACAAGAATATTCTCACATCAGCAACAAAATACAGACTTTGAGAAAATAGAGCAACCTTTTTATTTTCAAACTGAAATGCACTTATAGAGCCAATCTTAAGTATCTAGAAATGAGAGTGTGAATATGTAAATCATTCACTTTAAATCCACTTTTTTTTAAATAATCTTATATAATTTAACATCGTCTAATATTAGCACAAAGTAAATTATATTTCAGAAGGGCTAATAAGATTGTTAAAAAAATAAATAGATTTAAAGCAAATGATTTATATATTTCTGCTCTCATTTCTCGCCACTTAAGATCAGCTTATATAAATGCATTTGATTTTGAAAATAAGATGGTCATTCTTATTTTCTCAAAGTTTATCTTATGACTGGAGCTAGAATATTCTTGCAGTTTTAACATCACTGTTTAATAGAACTATTACTTTCTATGTAATTATAATTTTCCAATAAATAATTCTAATCAAAATTTTTGATATATGTAAAAGTTTTCTGCTCTTCATATTGTTTGAATTCATTTTGGGGGGAAGGGCTATTGCTATACCCTCTTTTCAAAAGTGAAAAGGATGTTTCTAGTTAAATACATTTCATTTGATTGGAAATGAGGCAAAAGTAGTTGTTTATAAATTAAATGAAATGTATTTGAAAGATCTATTTTTGCTCCCCCAGAGCTCGAAAAGATTTTAATATCTCAGATGGAATTTGATCTACTTTGTATGGAATTTATTTATTCCTGTTGTTTTCCTCAACTTCAATTCTTCAAGTCCTTTTTTAAATTCAAATTTTAAATTTGGTGGTTCTAACTCATTTTTTATTCACCAAATTTCTCATTTCATTTCTATGAAATTTTATCTATTCCTATTGTTTTCCCCAATTTCAGTTCTTCGAGTGCTTTTTAAAATTAGTGCTTCCAACTTATTAAATGATCGACTAGAAATTCTTTTTCAGTCACTGAGTTTATCGTTCCTTCTGTAAATTGTAAAAACTGTATTAAAAGAAGCCACCTCTTCTTTCCCATTGCATTTATTTTTGTAATATGCCACTTAAAATATACTATTATGGTAATCTTAGTTTCATACCTCTCTCTATAAAAGCATATCTATTAATGATAGGATAAGGTAAAAATAAAATTATAGGCTCAATGCCACTCTTATCATTGGTGAATTATACATCAGTTTACAATGTATTTTCATTTTTGCCAATATTATATTAATTTTAACCTGATCTATCCAGATTAACCTAGGATGACCTTGATCTTCTAGCTAATAATAGATAGGTATCCATTTAATGATAAGGTGAGTTAACTAAGTTAACTATTTTGAAAAAAAACTTCTGTTTATTTCCAATGTTCATGTAATCTGCAGACAAGCCTCTACTTGTGAGTATAGCAGATGAATGCGTGAATGTTTATGACAAGAGATGCTTTTCATCAATGAAAGCTTTATATTGATATACATCATCAAATCAATCACAACATATGGTAAGAATAATACAAGCTTAGCTTGATATAATTTTATTTCTTATGCTTACTTGACCTGTTAAACACTAGCAACTCATTCCGTAGAAAGTTTGTGTATCAAAATCCCTATCTATTGCCTAATCATTCAATATCCACAGAGTAATTTCTAGCTCTGATCTTCATCAGTGAGTAGCCTTGGATCTGAGATCACTGTACCTAGATCTTTCAATCTAATGCAATCCTCCAGCAGACACTTTTTATCTTTTTAGTTAACTATAGAGTTATGAGTCCAATATTTTTAATCCAAGATCACTTGCTTACATATTCATACAGATCTGAAACTATTTCAATATCTATACAATATTAGTGTGTTTGATTTTTTAATAACTATAGTCACCATAATCTTTTGACCCGTATTGATATTAGACCAATAAAATATCATATGATCACCACTGATAGATAGGATTCTGATGCACAAACCTTCTAGCACCCATTAAATACTGTGGCTTGCCCTGGACAGCATTACTATAAGAAGAAAGTAGCTACTGTTTCAACAAGTTGTGAAAGCATAAGAAATGGTAGTCATGTGACATTTTAATGGTTAACACCAGTTCTGGCCAAATGATGATGGTCACTATGATTATTAAAAAATCAGGATCCCAATGGCTATACAAGCAAATGAGATTGAATTAAAAAGATTGTGTTTTCATTTTGGGCTCACAATTTTATAGCTAATTAAAAAGGTAAAATATGGCTGCTGAAAGGCTGCATTATAACCAAAGACCTTAGTGTAGTGCTCTAAGATCCAAAGCTCCTCACTTATGCATATCACAAGCTAGAAACTAGTCTTGGAATATTGGATAAGTAGGCATTAGATAGGAATTTGATGCACAAAGCTTTTAGCATCCATTGATTACAATGACTTGCACTAGGTGGCACTACTTTATGGAGAGAGTTGCTACTGTTTTTGATATAGTTTTGTAAGAAAATGCTGAATGTTCAGATTTGATGAGGATAAAAGATGATAAGGAGTATATTTTTGCATCATCTCTAGTGTTACAACTTTTATTCATTATTTAATGGGTGTTTTTTTTTTTAGACAGTTCAGCTATGAACAAAATGTCATGAATAAACTTGAAAAGATTCCAACTTAATGGCTTTATTAAGTTATTCAATTCCGTCTAGCCACAGATGTGTTTGCCCACATTTATATTGATCAGTGTCTGTTAAACACTATTAATGAAACCCAGATGAGCAGAATAATTATGGGTTGTCCTGAATCTGCTGATGTGACTCCAATTGCAAGATTAAATCCAGTTATCTTTATTGCTGAATCTGGAAAAACGAAATTTATTTGCAACATCACATGAATTCCAATTTTATACCATAATTATTCAATTGTAGATTTTTGTTTGAATATCTAAACGGATCTTAAAATGAATCATGAAACGATCTTTACTAATTGACAATCCCATTTTCCTAATAGTTTTTTGTACATATTATGTGCGCCAATCTGATATCTGGTAGAGAAATATATAAAAGAACTGAAAACCATTGTAAAGAAACAGACGTATGAAGTTTATTAATAATATTTATCATGAAATATTTAAATGACTTTCCAGAAGTGTCTTGTGAAAACTTTTTTTCCAAACCGGATCACAATATTCACTAGCGGATAATGCTAAGACTAAAGAATTTGCATCCCCCAAGCAATGCTATTACAATTTATAATTTTTAGTTATCACGCCAAATTATGTAATTCTTTTTTTAATAACACTGTACAATTGACCAGAAGGAATAATTAATACTTACGCTTAACATTTTGATTATATTTAAATTTATTTATTTATATATAAACGCCAGTAATTATTTTTAAAAAAGTCAACCTTGCTGCAGTGAAGATAAAAACATGTAAAACGACTAATTAAATAACTTGTCGGAAACACAGATAATCTTTGTTAAAATTTATTTCATTTTATAGTTTTTATCAATTAAAATAATATACAATTAAATTATCGTACAGAAGCAACTTGGAAATTTGCTGGAATGCTCACAAAATTTGAACGCTCGGGGGGATATTAAAATTATAAAAATTTCGATCAAAAATACATTGTGAATATCTTTTATCAAACTAAATTTTCTAATTATATTTGCATTTATATAAAATCAGTCGCGTATTAATTTTTTGGTTTCTATTATAGCTTCAAATATTTTGCTCTTATTTATTAAAAATATTGTAAAATTTAAATTGGCGATTGAAATATGACAGTCGAAAACGCGAGGCTAGATATAATTGCAAATTCGTATCTATCTCAAGCCAGCTCTGTGAGGGGGTTTGATAAATAGATTAATGTAAATAGGTTTGTTTTTAGCTGATCTAAATAATTCTTGTTTTTTCTTAATGCTATTTCGAACGACAGCTGAATCTTATCAGTCAGTAAAGGGTTTGAATTACATACTATATTTAAATCTCAGTTATTAATATTTGATAAAAAATAAAAACTTGTTTGATAAAAAGTTTATTATAAAAGTAAACCGTAACGAAATATGCTTAATATATAATTGTTGTTTAAAGTTAAGTTTATTTTAAGCGAACTGAATTTTTATTTTAAATAATCGATGTATAAAATTGAGGATTACAATGGTCAAACAAGTTTCTGAAAGTAATCGTTTATTGTGTAGATCAGTAATTTCCTACCTGAACTATACTTGCGCGACTGCCTTGCACTTGCAGGCAGTTGCCCGGGTTGCGGGTTCGCGTCCCGGCCGATGCTATGACACTTAAAAAAAAAAAAAAAACTATGCGTAACTTCAGGGATACGAACCGGAATATTTAGGAGTTCATTAAAAAAAAATTGAATAATGAGAGAAAACAGATATAGACATTATCACTATAAGAAAGAATAAAAATCAGTCATTTTTATTAATCATTCATTAGGACCAGAAATTATCCATTTAATAAATAATATTTCTGTAGTATAATTTTCACTATACCATTTTTATGCAAAGTAGGAAGAGTGGTTAGTAAAAATTATATTATACAAATATTATTCATTAAGTGGACATTTTCTAGTCTAATGAATGAGTAATAAAAATTATTAATATATTTCCATTAAATGTTTGTGTCAAAGTTGTGAGGGCAGCAAGTTTGACGCTTATCAATAAACTGTAATAATTTGCTATCTATACATACTGAATAATGATAGAGATATTTGTAAGAGATTGTGATCTGGACCAACTGATGGGTGCTGGTTCAACACGAAATATTCATCTTGGGGATCATACATCTTTCTCACATGTCTATGTAATGTTTATGATTAAACCCTTCCACAAGGAGTTAAGCGGATAGAAATCAGTTTCCATCTTGTGTGAGAGTGGTTTAGTGAAAGTTATATTACTGGAAACATTATTCATTAAGAAGATAAAAAATCAAATTGTGAAAATTTTTTTGAAGGTCATAAGTGTTGGAGCAGGTTTAATTTATTTAATCTCAAGAAAAGTTCCATTCCCTTCTTTTATTATTTTGGTGAAACATGGCAAGTCCTTTCTAAACAGTGTTGCAAAAATGCTACATTATAGTAGTTTTTTTTATTAATTTGTTCTCGTCTTCTAGTATAAGCTGAAGTAACATCAATGGTGTGCTGCTGTAAATCTTCTCTAGTATGGTTTCTGTTTTTTGTCTTCATCACTGAGGACTAGAATTCAAAGTTGGAACTAATGCACATACATGTTTAACAACCACTGTTTTACTATATTAGTAAGCCAATAGTATGAAACTAAAAAAAAATCCAAGATTGTGAACTCAAAACAACTCACTTGTACAGTTTTATATATATGATACCAAATCAATTGATATATGTATTAGAAACTTCAGTTTTATGCCAGCTGTAACTTCATCCATTCTATACTTTGGCTAGTAAGATTACTACCAATAACAATCTATGTAATAAATTCTTTTTCTCTTCACTAGTAAAAATGTAATTATAAATATGCAACTTTTTTCACATGCGTTAGTGAAGCTATAATTATACTTAAAATAATGTGTAATAGATCTGCTTAGCGCTTTCGAGATTTAATGTTTGAATCTCATACTCGTAGCTTTGTGAAGTATAATTATAGTTTCACTGAATGCATGTGAAAAAAGTCACATATTTATAATAACAATCTATGATTTTATCATAGGCTTATTATAATAAATACTCGAATGGTTTTATTCCTTGGAACTTCACAAGTGTGAGTACTGGAAGTGCCAGAATTGTAATGGATCAAACAACCTAAAATCCAGTATCTGACATTCTACGATTGCACTAAACTGCACAGTGCATTTCATTCTGCTCTAAAGTGATCTATTATAAGAATTAGTAATTAATGAACAAATCAATTTCTGCTTTTGCTTTCATTGAAAAGAGGGTTCAAAGCTTTATTTTTAATTTTATGATTTTATCTTGATTAGTATAAAAGAGCAAGTGATGGCTGCTAAATTTATAATTGCATTAGTCTTAACTTTGAATCTTAGTTCTCACTGATAAAACTAGATCCATTAATGACCAGTGATTACTCAAATGTGTAGCAGATGAATCTTGTGTAGGGGGAAGAGAACTGCTCTCAGAAGCTTATGAGTAAACATACTGGAAAGTCATGTGACATTGTTGGTATGTTCCTAGCCAAAGAGAAAAAGGGGCCTTTAATTATCATTAGAGAGAGATATCTAAGCTATATAGAAATTGATCTACATAATTGTACATGAGTTCAAAACTTTAAGGTGTTTTGAAATTTAGGTTGTTAACTCAAATAGTATAGAAGAGTAAAAGATGCCTCTGTTTCAACTTTGAATCCTAGTCTCTTCTGATAAAAACGAAAGTCCTAATCTGATCTGGGGATGTCTTAATTTAATTAATGCAATGTAGTTTTTTTTATGGTACATATGATGTATTTTCTTGACTTCATTGTATCTTTTTAGTGTTTTTTAAAATAAATACATATAGTTGTCTGTTCACCTTATTATTTGTTTATTTTTTTAAAAGTCATTATTAGGCTATTTCTTTACTATTTATTTACAGCCACAACCTATAATACAACTTCAATTTCTTAATTAAACTGTAATAAATTTTGATAAAAATGTTTCTAATACAAGCCAAAACCTCCAATAATACTTATTATTCAAAACCCCAAACACATTTTTAATCTTTTGTAAGAGGTGATGCATTGTTAATACACTGTAAAAATTAGCATATTCTAAGCAATAATTTCATGTGCAATAGAGGACCCACAAGCTGCAATAGATCTCAGTTTGAAGCATGCATATATAAGAAAAATTAAGTGTTATTTCCTATAACACATTTAACAATATAACATTTGTTTTGGATAGGTTGTTCTGCACTGAGAATGCATGTAAGTTTTCGATTAGAGTGATACTGAAGTTGATTTGTTCCATATGAAAAGGATTTCTATTAATGCCAGAATTAATTACAACATGCAAATTTTAAATAACTATATTAATTATAAATGCTTTGCTAATGTGAAGGATCCAATTTATGGGAAGTGAGCTGCCAAGGACAAATTTTTGGAAACCATCAGTGTATGAATTAAAGACTTGATAATGTTTTGTTTGAAGTATGGCTTTATACAGAGAGGAGACTTAGAAGATTAAAAAAAAGAAGTGTGAAAAAGTGAAAGGCTTTTGGCAATGATGAAAAACAAAATTGGAAGGATAGAATTTGCCATGATAAATAAAAGAGAATAAATGAAGTTATTATTTTAGTATAATTTTCACTACACCAATCCCACACAAGTTGGACTAGTTTTTATCTGCTTTTATCTCCTTATGATATGGGTTAACTGAGGAGTGCTAGTTTATCAAAAATATGCATCTTGAGGATCGTGTATCTTTTCCACATCTCTTTGGTTATATGTTTAATATTACAATCCTCCACAAGATGTTAAAATTATGTAAAAACCAGTTCCTCCCTTGCATGAGATTGGTGTAGTGAAAATTAAAAAAATATATTATTCTTAAGTAATCACTCTCTAGTCTAATGACTGACTAATAAAAATTATTAATATATTTCCATCCAGTGGTTTGTGTCAAAATTGTAAGGCACTAATTTTAACCCTTACCAATTAAACTGTAATAATTGGCTATTTATAAATACTTAACAATGATAAAAAAAATATATATTAGAGATTGTGATCTGGGCCATGAGTACTGGTGCAACATAAAATGTGCATCTTTGGGATATCTGGTCATATGTTTGTGACCCCCTCCCCCAAGGTATTAAAAGCAGATAGAACCCAGTTTATACCTTGCATGAAAGTAGGGTAATAAAAATTACACTAGAGAAATATTATTCATTAACTGAATAATCTCTAGTATAATGAATGTCTAATAAAAATTATTAATAGTAACAAATTTCTGAAGATTCTTAGAGTAATAAACAGAAACAATAAAAAGAGTTGTAAACATGATGTATATGTATATTTTTTGCAGTTAACTAATGATGTTATTGATTTTTCTCTAATAAGAATTGAAGAATGAAACCAGAATGAAAAATGGAATATAAAGGGCAACTTAACTCATCATATTGGTCCAAAAAATGTTTGTTTTCCCAGATAAATAAAGAAATGAATTTGAGCTCTTAAGTAGTAAGCACACACAAAAACATAAGTATTATGAATCCAATTAATTATTAATTATTTATAATTAAAAACTGAATGCCGCTAGATCTCTATAAAACTGAGAATAGGGCTTGGTCAAATGGTTAGCTGCATATCACTCCACATTTGTCTTATGGATATGAGTAATTAATAGTTTGTTAATTATAATTAAATGTTGAGTCTCACTAAGTCTCTGTAAAATCTAGAATAAGATTGGTCAAATAGTTATTTAAATATTTCATATTTAATCTTTCAAGTTCACTTAATAGTTAATAGTAATTAAGTGTTGACTCTAAACATCACATGATCACCATTCTTTATGCTTACACAAGCTATTTACATGGAGGCTAAACTCTGCATACAGTAGCACTACTCAGTGCAAGCCAGAGTAATCAATGGGTGCAGGAAGATATGTGCATAAAATCCCTATATGGTGCCTACTCACCCAATATGCCCAGACTAGTTTCTAGCTTGTGGCTTTCATCCTAAGATCTAGGTGCAGGGCTCTCAAATCCAAAGCTCCTCATTGATGAAAGCCACTAGCTAAAAACTAATCTGGGGATAGTGGATAAGTAGGCACCAGATAGGGATGTATGATGAACCTTCCTGCATCCATTTGTAATCTGGCTTGCACTTAGTGGTACTACTGTATGGAGAGTTCAGCATCCGTGTGTTGACTCACTAGATCACTATAAAATCTAGATAGGATTGATTAAATAATTACTTCAATATCACATATTTAGACTTAGAAATATATTTTATGTAAATTATCTAGAATAAGCACCTAACTAAATATATCATAAATCAAAATAACTCAAAATTTATTTTTCTGGTTGGTATCACATGAACAACTCTCACAGATCGTTCATACTCACATTTAGAAGTCTGGTCACTACATAGATCTTTTTCTTAATCTTTCAAAGCAGGAGAAGTTATCGACTCTTGGGTATTAATTTTTTAGCAAATATACTAATCAAGACAAATGACAATGAGTAAAATAACAATTTTATTAACAGTAATTTCATAATTGTGTGGTAAAATAATATTCACAATTTGATGTTTATTTCTTTTTCTTCTCTTTCTTTATCTTATATTAATTTATTTCTGAACTATTTTAAAATAATATTAAATTTCTTTTTTTACTTTTCAAAGCTACTGTTTAGTTTTCGATACTGTTTTATTTTGAAATTGGGGAATTTTATACCTAATTAAAATTGTAATTTCAATTTTTTAATTAATTAAATACTAAATAGCAATGATTGTTTTATGATGTATAATGCGCATCTAATCCTTATTTACTGTTATAATCTTCTCATCTTCCATGATAGCAACAGGGCATATATGTGACATGAAATGATGGAAATATCCATAAAATAACATTTTATACTGTGATATTTCAATTTATTTCAGTTCATGAATTAGTATTTCTGATGATAACTTTATTTTAAAGATTCTTAAGTGCCCACACCTGTATTACTATCCAACTCTAGTTTTTTTTTTCACAGAACACTCACTGGCAAAATTTAATGCCAGCATTTCGGTAGTTAATCCACAATATTTCTTTCTAATGATCACAACATTTTGAATTTTCTACGTGAGTTTGGAATTCAAAATATTAAAACAGTCAAAACTCTCCATATAGTAGTGCCACTGAATGCAAGCCAGAATAATCAATCATCCAATATCTCCAGACTAGTTTCTGGCTTGTGGCCTTCATCAGTGAAGAGCCTTGGATCTGAGAGCCCTATACCTAGATCTTAGATCTAATGAAGGTCACAAGCCAGAAACTAGTCTGGGGATATTGGATGACTAGGTACTAAATAGAGATTTTTTGCACAAGCCTTTTGGCATCTTTTGATTACTCTGGCTTGCACTGAGTGACACTACTGTATGGAGAGTTTTGCCTGTTTTAATAACAGTGATGAGCAAGCATAGGAAATGGTGATCATGTGATGAATTCAAAATATATGAGATTTATATCTTCAACTAGATACCATAGCAAAGGAGAGTGGTCTAATGTCAATATTCTGTGTTGCTATGCATTAGTTCATCACAATTTCTATCCTTCAATATCATTTACTTTATAGTATGACATCCTTCAACTTTTTTACTTTGGGTGCATCACAATATAATATTTAACTTGTCCTTTAAAGGTAGTTTGCCAGTACTTTATCGAAAAATATCTATATTATCTTGATACTTTTGTAATAATCACCATCTGACCAAATATAAAAAGACAACTTCATTGTATTCTTTTCTCATGAACACCATTTCTTAAGTGTATACAAGCTGTTAAAACAATAGCAGCTCTCTCCATACAACAGTGCCACCCAGTGCAAGCTATTTCAATCAGTGAATGCTAGAATGTTTGTGTATCAAAATCCCTATCTAATGCTTATTTATCCAATATCCCCAGGGTAGTTTCTAGCTTGTGGCCTTCATCAGTGAAGCACCCTGGATCTGCAAGCACTGCTTAGATCTTTGGATCAAATGCAACCCTCCAGAAGTCACAGACATAGCTTTATAATAAACTAAAAAGGTAAAAAATGACTGCTGGAGGGTTGCATTAGATATGAAGATTTAGGTGCAGTGCTTTCATATCCAGGGTCCTTCACTGATGAAGGCCAGGCACTAGATAGGAATTTTAATGTGGTATGCAAAAGATTTGGATAAAGAATTTATATCAATATATTTGTACAAAAGATGGGATGATTGTCTTAAGAGGATTATTGAGTGTTATAGTAGTAAGGAATGGGATAAAAGAATAAATTTATTAATAAAGACTAGGGAGTTAGAGAGATGGAGAAATAGTATGGAGAGTAAAAAGAGTTTAAATATATATATATAGAAATAAACAGAATATTAGGTGTGAGTTAATATATGATAATAGTAAGGAAAGTAGTTTATTGTTTAAGGCTTGAACGGGATCTTTAGCTACAAAAGAATATACATGTAAATGGAAAAATATGGGTGATTTATTTTGTAAATTATGTAAGGAAGGAATAGAAAATATTAGGCATTTTTTAATTGAATGTAAATGTTTGAAAACAGAAAAGGTACATATAATAAAGTTGTGGAAAAATAAATATGAAAAGAGTGATTATACAGAAAGTGAATTATTGGTTTTTATGCTGGGTTTGGGAAAAGATAAGGGGGATTTAGATATAAAGGTTGTAGAGTTGACAAAGATTATGTTGTGGAAATGGGATAGAGCAGATTATGGGTAAATTTAGAGTGGGGAATGTAAAATAAAATGGCTAACAGGTTTATCTGGGCATAATTGGTGAAATATTCTTGACTTCGTTTAAGGAAAAGCCATAATACATCACATCACATCACATATACACGTAAATGAAAAAAATATGGGTGATTTAGTCTGTAAATTATGTAAGGAAGAAATAGAAAATATTAGGCATTTGTTAATTGAATGTAAATGCTTGAAAACAGAAAGGGCACATATAATGAAGTTATAGGAAAATAAATATGAAAAAAGTGATTATACAAAAAGTAGATTATTGGTTTTTATGTTGGGTTTGGAAAAAGATAAGGGGGATTTAGATATAAAAGGTTGTAGAGTTGACAAAGATTATGTTGTGGGAATGGGATGGAGTAGAATATGGGAAAAATTAGACGGGGAAATGTAAAATTAAATAGCTAACAAGTTTTTCTCGGTATATTTGCTGAGAGATTCTTGATTTCGTTTAAGGAGTAGCTACAGTACATCACATCACATCAGCTATTGTTTTATACACTTTTGTTTATCAATATTCACTTGACAATTGTGTGTATGATTTTTTAAATCTTTAAATCCAAAACTTGTTACACAATAATGTCCATATATAGATATAAACCTATTCATAGAGAAAACAAATCTGAATACATTACTAAGATAATTCACAAACAAGATTTCCAAAATGAACTTTTAAATAAAGCCCTCCTTTTATTATATCAATCCCAATCTACTTTGACAGATAAAAAAAATAATCACTTTTATGTAATCTTCAGTTTGTTATTGTTATAGTTCTCCGTCTCTCAGAAGTGGACTATTCCAGATGCCTCCTTATCTGATCGGATTAAGCATTGTTTGCCACAGGCCAATAGGCTGATGTATAGATAAAAACATAGCCAATGATTATTACAGGCCAATAAGCAATGATGCTTGCTAAATCCAAATGTTTTCAATAAGGTCAGGGATCTGGGTATAAATAGTCAGCCTTTTGTGAGAATCAGGGAAGAACGTGTTTAACCTAAAAAGACTCTTTGCCTTCTCCCAGTGAAGCTCTGCTAACCTAAACAGCAGCAAGTATTCCCATTGATAGCTAGGCAAGTCCCACAGAGACCGGACGCTGCTAAGACCACTCTTGGCTCAAGGCAAGCTGTCTTGTACAGCTGGAAGAGTCATAGACCCTACCCATGAGGTAAGCCTTTAGGTGTGGCAGTGGTAGGAAGGACCCAGAGTTTACATTAAACTCCAATATTCAACTTGTAAATATTCACTTGTATATATTGTATATAATAATAAATATATTAATTGTAATACTTGTTTCAGTATTATTTTACATTATTTGCTGTTGGTTGGGTCTGTAATCCTGACCAAACATAACAGTTGTATACTTGAAAAAGCTGAAACTTTTTATTAGTGATGGTTTTTGTTTTTATATTAATTAAACTAGTTTGTGCATAATTGCATTAGTGTTTGTTTGTTCTGTAAATGGTTTTATATTCCCAGTGTAAAATACTTGACAAGATGTAAAAATCATTAGACTTTCATCTAAATATTTGAAGCTATAAGCTGGTTGACTATTTCCATCATCTAATATTAGTATCGAATATCTTTAGAAAAAAATAACTCTATTTAAATATTCCAAATACATTCAACTGTCAGTAATAGCACCCAGGTTAATATATTCACAATGTTTCAAGAGGTATTATTCTCCCCTCTTCTTCAAGTGCTGCTGACCTAACCAGTGACAGTACTAGCATGGGAATCAAATCTGGATCCTTAGATTCTTAAGTATTGAATTTTAAGGGTTAAGATTACAACTGAGATATGCTCAGTTGGTTAGAGCATTTTCTCACTCAAGAATCTAAGCATCCAGGTTTTATTCCCATGTTAGTACTGTTACTGGTCAAGCCAGCAACACCTGAAGAAGAGGGAGAATAATATCTCTTGAAATGTTGTGCATGTACTAACCTGTGTGCTATTATTAACAGTTGAATGTATTTGGAATGTTTAAATAAAGTTAATTTTTTTAAAAAGATATTTGATAGTTATATTAGATGATGGAAATAGTATAAACACAACTAAAACACCATCATCACAAACCCTCAGGAAAACACTGTAAGCTGGTTAGACTAATGTGAAAACAAAAACCACTGCTTATAAAAATTTTCATTCTTTTGGAGTATTAGTGCTTGATTCTACTATATATCAAAGGTAAACATTATTTACAAGTTTATTTACGTGACTCTTTGGGAATCTAGCTTGTAAATTTTTCTTAGTGACGTAAAAAGACTTGTTTGTTCTATGGATAGGTTTGTATTCTACCAGTTGTTACATATTTGACAAGCCATCAAATTATTTACATGTTCTATTGAAAGATCACTACAATTTTTTTAATCTAATTCTTAATCTTTTCAGAATGAGCTTATTTTATATTTTAAATAATAATAAAAATATAGTTGATATTGAGATTAAATCTTAATTCAAGAAATATACTAATAACACTCACAATTAGCAAATTCTATTTTCATTACGATTATGTGATATAATGCAAGCTTTGATAATAAATAGATTCTGTATGGTCACGCGATATAGTTGGTTATGTAGAGCATTTACAATGCTATTAAATATTAGTTTTTTTCAGAGCTACTTATGTTATTCAGTCTTTGAATATCTTTTTAAATGCAAACAAGTTTTATAAATAACTAATAAATACTTGAATCAAATCATAAAAAAAAAAAACATTTGACAACTGATACTAAAATTAGTATTATATATAATTAACTATTTATTAAAAATTGAAGACATTAGTATTTATATTTCTTTTTAACATATTTAATAAAAATTGATCAAAATTACACCATATTTACCACCAAATCAGTCTAGCCAAAGAAAATAAATTCTAAAACACAACTAATGGTTTCACTGCTACAAGAAGACTTCTCAAGTGTAAAGGACTAAAAGAAAACAACAAATATATTCTAAATATTACCCACAATTCTACTTATATCCCCCACACCCGTAATATTAAAAGAACTTCTAAAAAAGTTAATTACTTCAGAATCATACATTTTTAATAATAAGATTCTTTAATTCTTTTTATTTCATTTCTTTCAAAGAAGATCTAAGTTAGCCTCATAAAAATTAATAGTGTGACCTGTATCTTTTTCATGTAGATATAAAGCAGAACCGAGATATTTATTTCTAACACTACTTTCATGTACTTTTGTTTTTTTCATTTAAGCTCAAACTATATATATATGTAAGTCAGAGCAGTTTGAGCTTAAATGAAAAAATAAAGATATGTATAAGTTGGATTAGAAATAAATATCTCAGTTCTGTTTTATATATCCATGAAAGAGATACGTTCACATTATTAATTTTGATGAAGATAAGGTTGTTATTTTTTTGAGAGAAATGAAATAAAAAGAAAAATTAAAGAATCTTTGTTATTAAAAATTTATGATTCTGAAGCAATTAACTTTGGGTAATATTTATTATAAATTTGTTAGCCTTTAGTCCTTTACACTTGAGAAGTCTGCTTGCAGCAGTGAAGCCATTAGTTGTGCTTTAGAGTTTATTTCTTTGGCTAGTGTAGTTTAGTGATGATTTTGGAGTAATTTTGATTATTTGATTGACTATTTTAGCTTTAGGCTTTTAATGTTTAATAAAAATTAGATTAAAAAATATTAATGAAGTACATAAATATATGAATTTATGAAAACAATAAAAAATAATTCAAATTAAGTTTAGATTTTAAAAGTTTATAGAAAGTGAAATTTAATTTAGTAGTTTCAGTCATATCTGTCCTTGTCCTAAAAATAATTTTTATTTACAAATATATATATACAAAATTCACTAGAATAATTTTACCAAAATTAAAAAATACCTATATAAAATTGAAGATTAATTCGTTTTGCTATAGCCAGCTTATGGCATATTCACCATCTTGGGTAGCAATACATTAATATTTAAAGCTCACTAAACTCACACAACAGTATTGTAATAGTATGTGATGTAGGAATAGTCAATTTCTAATGTTACATGATGTGAATGAAGTATTTAAACAAAAATAAATAAAATATGGCATTCAAATTTCAACTGAAATAAGAGTTTATAGATAAATAGAGGTTGATTAACCAGCAGAGGTTTATGACTAGTGTGAAGAGATTGATTTGGTTTTATTATGAGCACCAGCTGTAGCTGTAAAAGTAAAGGATCATTCTACCATTAATCCATCTATCCCCACTATGGATTCATAGGTCTCATAATATTAACTGTTTCACATGCAGTAATCAACTATAACATTTGCAGCTATTAAATTAATATCCAATAATCACATACATCAAATAATGAAGTTTAATTCGGTATACTAATATTAATAATGCACAGAAGAGAAGAAAGATGGCTAAACACTTTAAATTTTAACAAAGTAAAATTATTAAAAAAACAAAACAAAATAATAGAGAATACTAGCAAGGTTTTGAGTATAACATAAATGAGCATTTTGTTAAAAAATATATACATGAAAAATGTCTAATAAGAAAATACATAAAAAAAAAAAAAAAAAGAGGATGGTAAATAAAGCATTGTATATCAGTAGTGAAGTGCATGGATGATTTAGTATTACATGAAAATACATACACTAATAATAATAAAAATAAATAAATATTTACTATTTCTATAATTATAATAATAATTATAGTAAAATGCTTTAGAAATCAAATATTAATAAAAATTGATCAATGAATCAGACAAAATAAAATTCTCAGCAAGATACTTTTGGTTTTCCATTTTTTTAAATATTTGTGCTCAAATAGAAAATAAATTGTCAAGCAGTGAAACAGTAAGATTCATATTCGAATCTTAAGTTTCACCTTTTTCTGTCGTCTCTCTTGGCCGGTTCTCCCCCCCCCCTTTTATACTTTTTTTGTTTTGTGTGTGTGTGTGTTTAAATATTTAAAATATATAAATATTTGGAAAATTCACCAAAAACTTCCTCCTTTTTCTTTTTAAAATTAAAGGAAATAAAAAGGGATAAATAAATATTTTTTATTTTTTTTATTTATTTTATTTTTTTTATTTTTTTTTATTTTTTATTTTGGATATTAATTTTGTTTTTTTTTCTTTTTTTAAAATTTTTTTAAAATAAATTTTTAAAAAAATCTGATTTAATTTTTATTTAAAAATTAAAATAATCTTTGGTCCCTTTTTTTTTTTTTATTTATAATAATATTTTTGAGTAAGAAAAAATTTTTATTTAAAAAAAATTTCCAAAATATAATAATAAAATTAAAAAAATAAAAAAAATAAAATAGGGGTTTTTTTTTAATAAAAAACAAAAAAATTTATTTCCTCCAAAATAAAAAAAAAACCAAAAAAAAAAAAGAAAAAAAGAAAAAGAGAAAAAAACACTCTTCTGTGGTATCTTTCCTTTCTTTTTTGTTTAAAAATTAAAATAAAAATCCTGCTAACCTCTCCGCCTCGCCTCCCCTTCCCCTCCTTCATCTTGGAAGGAAAGAGTGGGGTTTAAAAAAATAAAAAAAAAAAAAAAATATATTTTTATTCTTTTTTTATTTTAATTTAATTATAAATAAAATAATATAATAATAAATAAAAAATATTTATTATAAATTTTTTTTTTTTTCTTTTTTTTTTTTTTTTTTTTTTTTTTTTTTTTTTTTTTTTTTTTTTTTTTTTTTTTTTTTTATATTTTTTTTTATTTTTTTTTATATTTTTTAATATTTAATTTATATATTTTTTTTTTTTTGGGTTTTTTTGTTTTTTTTTTTTTTTTTTTTTTTAATAAATTTTTTTTTATTTTTTTTAGGTGTATTTAATGTTATATGAATGTATATAATTTTTTATTATTTTTTATGTTTTTGTGTTGGGGTTTCGCGGATTCGGGTTTTTCCGGGTAGCTCAGTGGCCTCCCTGGGGTTGGGGCCCCCCGGCGGCGGGGGGCGCCCCGGCCGGCCCGGGCCCGCGCCCGCCTCCCCCGGGCGGCGGGGGGGCCCTGCCCCTCCCCGGTTGGGGTGGCCCTCTTCTTCCCCCTCCGTGTTTGTCCCTTTCCTTTTTTTTTTTTTTTTTTTTTTCTCTTTTTTTTTTAAATTTTTTTAAAATATTTTTTTTTTAAATATTTTTTTGATTGGGGGGGGGGGGGGGGGTTGGGGGGTGTTTTAGCAGTGCCTCGTGGTTAGCATAGCCGCCTTCCAAACAGCTGGCCCAGGTTCGCTTCCTGGTCAATGATTTGACACATAAAAAAAAGAAAAAAAAATAGAAAACAAATAAATAAATGTACATACATATTCATTTACCACAACTCCAATAGTTAAATTAAAAAACATCTATTTTCTTCTCTGTACACACACAAGAAATTATTTCTGGATTGCTTCAGCATATTTTTATTCAGTATTCTCATCTTCATCTTTGAACAGTTATCTTCAATTTTTTAGGTTGCTTTTCTTTTGAAATAAACAACTGATTGTAGTTTTAAGAATTATTCTAAACTTTGATTGCCCAGTATAAAAGTTAAATTCTTGTAGTCCTCTTTGAGTTATACTATTTTAATTCTCTTTTCTTACTCTATATAATTCTGAGTTCTATATATAATACTAAACATGAGTACTTGCTATTGGTCAGCTATGTCTATAAGTGAGAAAATACTTTAAAGATTAAAACTGATGCCCTGTCAGAATCAACAGTCTTTTATTATGAAAATTTCCATCTAAGCAAGTTTCATGTTAAGTTTAAATCCTAATAAATTGGCTCAATGGGTACATTTGTTTAAATCTAGTTCCCCATTCTTAAGTTTCCAATAACACAATTTTTTTCATGATGCTATGATTTTGCAATGGAAACTGCTTTGTGCAGTAATATTGTTTATTTTTTTTTTTTACTTCTGTTAACTTTGTTAGCTATTTACCAGAATTTTTACTGAAGTGGATTTAAACAAAATTCAGTGAGACCTGATTTTTTTTTGACATTATGGCTTAAATAATTTTCTCAACCTATGCCACAATAAGATCAAATAACAAATACCTATTTATTTATTAAAAAAAAAAAACAGTGAATTTTACAGCAACTAACTATTTTCAAAAGTTAATAATTTAATTATGATCTATAAAGTTAAATTTTATTGATTAACTTACAAAGCTAGAAAACATAAATTTATAAACAAGATAACCCTATTACAAAGCAAAACATACTGAAGTTTTACATTTTAATTATTTTTACTTTTAAACATTATATTTTTAACAATTATTTTATTTTAATAATGAAAATATCCATTTAATGTTTTAGAGCTAGACGTGTTTATTTAATCCCTGATATTTGATTTCAAATAATTTACAATATTGTCAAACTATCAATTAATAATAATATTAAATCTTTATTCTGAAATAATGTATTCCACTCCTACTTTTTCTTTTTAAGTTTTAAATATATACCTGAACACTTATTATTTTATGTTTTATGAGACCAATTACGTATTTGCAATACAGTGAAGATTCAATATACTTCTCAAAGTGAAATAATGTTGACCTTTAATTTGTTTAGAGAAATGAAATATCGAGTAATCATGAACATAATTGATAAAAAGCATGAATGACCACTAAAATTTCATCGTTTAAGAAGCAGAAGATTTTACATTTTTCATTTATGAAATATTTAATTCTATAAAACTCTTGAGTCTTATTGTATTATAGTTATCTTTTCATATTAATTTGAACAGTATAAGTTTTGTATGAGGAAGATTTAATTTAAACCCCCCTCCCCCAGATATATTAATTTTTAAGTAGTTTAAAATTTATTTCAGTGTTAAGAATAATGTCTAGTTTAATAAAAGATTATTATTGATCATTAGTGTATTTATCTAAGGTAGTTCATGTTAAAGTTGTGAATAGAGTAAATTTGGCATCTGTAAATCAAAATATAACAATTTACTATTAATAAATACCGAACAAATGATATATATAAGAGATCGCTCGGGGATTTATAAGAAATTTCAAAATTGATCAGGGACCTTCTCATCTCAAGTGAGACATTCTACCAACTACACTAAACCATGCAGGGTGCCAAATTAATGAGCACTGTTTTGAGCACGACATACATCTTGGATGTCATTTGTCTTTTCAGGTGTTTCATATATTTCAAGAAGGTGTGGTGGAGAGGTTATTAAGTATATTATAATGGCTATATATTATAAGAAACCTTGGCACTTATATTTTGATAATTTGATTTGAATGATCAGTAATAATATTAATATAATTTATATTTTCTTGTATTGGTTCTTAAAATTTAAAAATCAGAAAAGTATTATTTTATTTCCTCAAGACAGTGATTTTATATTTTCACGGTAAGAAAATACCAGACTTATTACATTTCTAAGATACGTAAATAATAATCTTACACTGAAATTATGAGACAACTTCTTTATATTTTGTGAGAAATAGTCCTGAAATATTGTTTTTATTCAAACTGTCTTTTACATCAGTAAATTTAAACATTCCTTTCAAAAAGTCATATTAAAAATCTAATTTTCTTTGACACAATATGATTTATTTTTACAACATCTGATTTTAATATAATATTTAAAATGAAAAGTTTTGGGAAAAAAGTGTAAGGTTTTATTTTTGTAAGATGCTGGAAAGTTATACGTATTGTCATTCTTTATGTGAATTTATTTACTTTTAGAAACGTTTTCCCGCTTTTATTCTCAGTGAAATATTTGAAACAGAACAAAGCAATTAATATGTCTAAGTTTAAATCAATCTTATCAAACTATAATTTTTCCAAATATCATAGGCTTAAAACATTATAAAGACATTATTTCAATCATATAAACTATAATAAGACAATGGAACCAAGTTGAACAACATTGTTGATAATGGTAAGTTTTGCAAACATTATCCAAGGCAAATAAAAGAGCATTCCAATGAATCTTAACCAGTATAGTTATATTTATTTATTTATTTTATACAGTTAAGCAATCATAATCGAAAAGTAATGAAAAAAATAAAGATATACAACTTCTCATTAATAATTTTTATTAGTCATTCATTCATGACTAATAAAAACAATTAATATATTTCTATCAAGTAGTTTTTGTCAAAGTTAGGAAAGCAGTAAATTTGACACCTAT
Source organism: Epiperipatus broadwayi (assembly GCA_028023455.1). Lineage (NCBI taxonomy): Eukaryota > Metazoa > Onychophora > Udeonychophora > Euonychophora > Peripatidae > Epiperipatus > Epiperipatus broadwayi. Next base: position 6,552,127 of record JAQFVV010012424.1, read on the forward strand.
CTATTAAACTATAGTAGTTGGCTATCTATATATACTGAGCAATGATAATATGTAAGAGATCGTGATCTGGGTCAACTGATGAGTACTAGTTCAGCACAGAATCTTGGGGATCACATATCTTTTACACATATTGGTCATATATTTATGATTACATCCCTCCACAAGGTGTTAAAAGTGGATAGAAATCAGCCCCCATCCTGTGAGAAAATGGTGTAGTGAAAATTATACTACAGAAATATTATTTATTAAGTGAATAATCTCTAGTCTAATGGATTACTGATAAAAATTATTAATATACTTCCATCAAGCAGTTTGTGTCAAAGTTATGAAAGCAGTAAGTTTGTCACTCATCTATTAAACTGTAGTAATTGGCTATCTATATATACTAAGTAATGATAGACATGTGTAAGAGATTATGATCTGGGCCAATCAATGAGTACTGGTTCAGCACAAAATGTGCATTTTGAGGATCATGCATCTTTGGTTATATGTTTATGATTACATCCCTCTCCAAGATGTTAAAAATGGATAGATACCAATCCCTAATTTGTTTGAGAGTGGTTTAGTGAAAATTATACTACAAAAATATCATTCGTACATTTTTTCATATTTTGCATAATACTAGCCAAAAAATTACATTATTCTTTTTTTGTTAATGATTAACTTTCCACCTGCTTATTGAAAAAATAGATATCACTTTGATCAATATAATTTTGATTTAATAGGATAACTATTACTTATCAACTAATTATATTCACAGCTCATCTATTAATATTTTATTTGTGAATGCACACACTACATGTGCTTGACACATTTGCTTCAAAATATATATTCATCCTAATAGAATACACTAATAATTGTAATACTAACATTTTGTATTCTTCATGAGACTAAACTTAATTTATTAAAATTATAGTTATGTATTATTTTGATAAATAAACTGTTATTCATAATCATCTATTTTGTTCTCTGATGCTAGCTACTTATCATTTACATTTATTTACTGATCTTTAGAAATGATTTGTCTTTAAATATTTTAACTATAATTATACTGTCAGATTAGTTAGATAACTTCTATGGGTCTCTATATGTATTACTCATACAAGGCATTGAATTTTTCTTTAAGATGGCTATTACTATTATTAAAACTATTTTTTGTTTAATGTAGTGGCAGAATGTCAGATTTTGGACCATAATGCTGGTCTATTGATTCAATTTGTCTAATATTCAAACTTCTTATAAACTCCTAAGCAGTAAAGCTGTTTAATTATCTATTTATTTTGTTATTCATTTTAGAAGTATTATTCTTATATCTTCCCCTTTACTATTTTTGCATTCATTCATATATTCAGTCTGATGAAGACTGCAGGACAGTTGAAACTGTTAGAAAATTAAAGGAATTCTGTAAAAAAAATTTGCACTAGAGTATATATGTGGAGATTTATAAAAAGTAATATATTATTCATTTTATTTATTAATCAGGCTTAGAATTTGCGGTCAGGTCTATATTTTTTCAATATATATATATATACAGAAAAGATAATTACTGATCGTTAATAATAAAAATTAAGAAGTTTCATTTTCTCAAATCTTATGATAATCCTACATATTAATTAATAATAGTTAAAGCTTATTCTTTAAATAAAGTATTAATTATTGACTGTGCTTAAACTAGGGTTTGAACTTATTGTAAATCTGATTTTTAAATTACCATATTACTTGCACATATATCACAAGGAAGATAAAGTTTCTCATTTTTAACTACCTACAACACTGGATTTTATTACTTTATATGTAATAATAATATAGCAATTTATATATCAGAAATATATACTCTTCACATATGTGCTAAAATTGACATGCATTCTTCCATTGATATTATTAATTATTACATCTATATAAACTAATAAAGTTCAGTGTCATCAGTGTTAAAAATGAAAAACTTTCTCTTCTCTGTGATATATAAACTAATTTGTGCAAATACTATGCTAATTTAAGAATCAGGTTTATAATAAACTCAAACTCTAATTTAGACATGGCCACTTATTGCTGGTTTATTTAAACAATAAGATCTAACCATATTGACAGAGAATGCGTGAAAACTAGTTAATCCTACATATTTATATAATAGATATGTGCAAAACAAAAGTAATATCACCACATTATCATCATCATCATCAATCATTATAAATCCCCTGCAGGGTGAAGGTCTCTCCAAGTTCAAACCATCTTCTCTGATCTTTAGCTTCTCTTCTCCACATAATCCATCTCACATGTGGTCTCTTTCTGGGTCTTTTACAATCTCTTTGAATCCAATTTAAGATTTCAATTGACCATTATAAGAAATATTAAAGACAATTTTTTTTGTGATTGAGACTATTATTATACATAGTGATGTCCACAGAATATTTGTAAATCAAATAACCCCCATATAACACAGTCGATAGATTCCTAAAAATGCCTTGTTATGCCAATTTGTGTTACATGAAACAAAAAACTAGTATAAAAACAAGGTTAGGTTAGGTTCCAAAAGTAAAAAAAAAAGTTATACTATTTGTATTTTATAACTAAGAGAAATATGTTTATTAAACAATAATTAATCAAAATTATTACATATTAATAATACTTACCAGAAAATTTTTAATCTATAAAGAAAAAAGAGAGAAAACTGAAAATCTTGAAGAATTAATACTCCATTACCAAAATAAATTTAAAATTCTAATAAATTCTAAAATTCTGTATGAAATCTGATATATCATAAATGCTCGAATGACAAATATTGACAGAGGTGGTGTTTGCTCTTAAAAACTTTCATCATAGCTTGTCATACGAGAATTTCCCTAATTGTCACCATTTGTTGTATAAATGGTGGATTATAGGGAAAGTTTCTCCAACTCTCGAACCATGTTAGGGAAAACAGTATTGTAGGAAAGTGGTGTTGAGGGGAGAGGTGCAACCCTTATTTTAGAACTCTGTTAAGAGCGAAATGGTGTTGTAGGTATGTCATGTTATATGAGGGTTACTTGTATAATAATATATTTATAATAGTCTAATAATAATATCAATATCACCATTTTATTATTAGTCTTGAATATAAAATGCTATAATAGATAAATTTGCTCAAGAAAATCAATATTTGTGATAAAATTATATATATAAAATTAAAAGTTTAATTAAAATACTCTTTCCAAGAGCTTATATAAATCATTAATTTAGTTCTTAGCAAATCATTATACATATTTCGACATTGAATTGCATGAAAAATTAAAATAGGTAAGTAGTTAAATGCCAAAATTATATAGACTTGATTTTTTTTCCATCTGTAGCGGCTACTCATAAATGAATAGAGCTGTTATAACTCTATATTAGAGTTAAAATGAAGAGAGACAGACGAACAAAAAAAAGAGAGAAAATTAAAGAAAAGACGTGAAATTACTACATAAATCACTTAATAAAATGCAATATATCTATGTATAATATTTAATACAAGTATACTTGAACTAAATGTAATTAAAAGGGATTTGAACTCAGACTTTCAATCACTTCATCTAATACAACTGACTCACATGTCAACCATGATTTCCGATATACATATTTTACGCTGAACCAGCACTCATCAGTTGGTCCAGATCATCATCTCCCAAAACACATATATAATCAGTGCTCAGTTTTATATTAAGATAGCAAATCTACAAACTTTAATAGAGATATTCTCCACTCTCTAACTCTTCAGCCATCCATATCATCGAAAATCTGATGATAGAATGCTCAAAGTCCTTCTTGGTGCCATTATTATTGTTATACCAATGTTGACCTTAAGTATTAGACAAAGTGAGTGACCAAGAGGTGCTTGAAAGTCTGAGTTTAAATACATCCACATGTATATACTGGTCTTTCAGTCTTTATTTGACATTTTGCAAACTATTTTTTAATATAGTTTTTCTTAAAGATTTCCAACATCTTGTTTATTATATCCTATCTTCACCCATATTCTATCCCAATGAAGGAAATAAATAATGCACCTTTTCAGAATACTTTTGAGATAGTTTTATATCTTAAACAGGATCATTAGAAAATATCTTTTTGGAAAGTCACTTTCATTTATTTCAAATGTTCAATCCAACAAAGATGTATCTTTTTATTTATAACTTTGATATCATTACATCTAATAAGCTGAAAAATATACCAACTAGTTTTACAATCTTGTCATAATATTTTCAGAATATTTCATAGCAATCTTAAGAGAAAAATTTCCAGTATTATTATGCTATCTTGAGAGGAAGCCCATGTTTCATTTCCATACAATAAATTTGGCAGAATGACAATATACAATATAGATATAATAGCCTATCTTTTAACTTGTTAAATATCATAGTATTACACTGGAGCTATGTTTCAACATTAATTCTGCATTTATAAGTAAAAAAAATGACCATAATATTGAAACATTCAAATTCTCAATCTAGTAATTGTCTAGGCAACAATGCTGATGATGTTTTTTTTATCACTGATTGATAAATCTATGATTTTTAGAACTTTAGTCGTTTAACTAAAGTTTTCACAGATTACATTTAAAACATTAAAATCATTTTATGGATTCTAGAAATAAAAAAAAAAGGTTCTGGTTATGGCTTTTAATGGTTCAATACAGAAGTTTTCAACATCATAGTTATATCCCAATTTAATATCAAAATCACTGATAAACGATTCCAAATTTTACAAACATAAGATAGAGATTGGTTTCCATTCCATTTTAGCACCTTATGGAAGGCTATATAGTGATTACACAAAAAAGATCTAAAGGGAACACAATCAGCAAATCTTACATTCATTCTACCTTCACAAGCTCCATATTTATTATTTTCCAAGGGGAAAAATGTAATGTTTTTTTTTATAATAAAAATTCTGGCAGAAAAAAATCAGAATTATTAATTTTTGTGATAAGACAGACTATTTAATTTGCATTTATAGCAAATTTCTAAAGAAAAATCCATTTCTCAATATAAGGATAAGCTTGAAAATTTAAATAATTTGGCACCTGTTGAAATTTGTCATGAGCATATTCAAAAGAATTAGATAGTAATTTATTTTTCATGTTGATGAATATGAATGAAATTTATTGTGTTTATTTCAAAGAATTTATGATATTGATATGAGATGTTTTTCTTGGTGTTATGACATTTATGTTGTTAGAATAAGCTTATTACTAGGTGTTTATTTCTGATCATAGACATTTTTTTTTAAATATTTACTTAAGAGTTTAGCAGACATTGAATTCTTGATATTGTATTAAATATGCATTAAATTGAGCTACAATATTGATAAAAAAGTATAATAATATATAAATTCACATATACACACATGTAAATAAAAGCTGTCAAAACTTAAACAATTCCAATATCAATAACAATAAACAATCTCAATCTGTAGTCAAGGCAATCTTTTAATAATAAAGATGGGTACCCATCTTTATCTATAGTCCAATATGTTTAAATAGACACTGATTACAGAGAGTGAGATTATTATTTCAAAGAAGTTTAAATAAATCACATTGAACAAGCAAATATGATCTGTTCAGAAAGCAATCTAAAAACAGGCAATTATAACTTTCAAATTCCACTGATACTATGTATAACTTAGATAATAAATCTGTCAATTTAAAATAGCTGAAGATTCTTAAATGTTCAGTTTAATTTTTCAAGAATAATGTCTGGAGTGTAGTCATAGCTGTAATGAAACTCTAAACAGATTAATTTTTGATTCTTTTATTCAATATATAACATCATAATTATATATATATATATGTGTGTGTGTGTCTAATAAATTAACTTTCAAACTTTAATATCAAATTGAAAATTGTAAGTTTATTTAAATAAAACCAAGTTGCTATATTTAATGGGATTTCATTTGTATTTCAGAGTAGCTGATGATATCAGAATTGATTAAAAACACTTCCTGCATGAGGTTAGTTGTTATATATTTTTTATTTTTTTATCAAACATTGTCTTATGTAGGACTATAAGTTTCTGCAAATTTTTGTAGAGCATTAAATGAATAATACTGATACACATAGACAATTCATATGTTAAGTATTATTGCTTTTGTTAATTAAATTTATTGTTTTTTAAATTCATTGTTTTTGTTAATTCTTGAGATTCATTATTCATTTCTTTATGCTTTAAATTATCCCTTGTATTACTGTAGTCTTATTCTTCTTTACTGAGGTTTGATTGGGAATGTAATTGGAAGTTTTCCCATGGAGGAAAGATGGTGCTAAGCCAAATATTTTTTTTCCATAAATATACATTATTAATTTTGCCAATAGTTTTTGTTGATGATTAGCATTATTAATGTCATTAGTTAATTATGTAAGCAATTATTTTCTGTGGCATGTAATTATGAAGTTATTTCCATCACATAAATGATGTACTAATGTGTGACTATGCTTATTTACAGGCTATTACCTAACTGTTCCATTACAGTATGTGATAGGCTTTATATATTTATACAAAGCTTATTACAATATCATGTGAAAAATACATAACTTACAAGCTTAAGAGATAGGGTCATGAGATCTATGACTCTTATTTTGACTATTTATATCTAATAAATGAAAGATAATTAGAACAATCTCAAAATGTGTATAATTATTATTTAAATCTCCACATTATTAAACATTCTAAATATTTGTCAAAAATTCCGGCATCATCAAGATTTTTTAAAAATAAATCTCAGATGTAAAAGATATTTTAAAATTCAAATATAAAATCTCAAATTCTCAGATTTGTCTCTGAATTAAATATGCTTAGCCTAAAGCATATCTATAATTAAATGAAGGCAGGCTGCTCATACATCAACAAACTTAATGAAGGAAAAAATGGACTTTTTCTTCTTTACATTTGTTGATGCATGAGAATGGCCATTCTTTGCTATTGGAAGCTGTCTGCTTTTACTTCAGTAATTAACCCAACAAAAAAGCTATTACAAATAATGTAAAAAACTTAAATAGCCTCAAGGTGTTGTCAATTAGTATTAATAGATACTTTCATGGCAATATCAAAGGCAAAGATTATCTCTGTTTACATGGATAAAATCTCCTTATTTCAGTTAATCATTAGAATAACAATATAAAATGTTTAATTCAATATATATATATATCATACAGTTATAATATTTTATAAGCACAAAAGTATATAAAGATGTATGAATTCCTCAAAGTAAATTCTATTAAAAGTTAATGTTTAGTAAGCAGGAGAATTTTAAAATTTGTTTATCTTATTTAATATTTAAGTGAATGCACTATATAAAATTTAATATCACATGGAGAATATATATTCAATAAGTAGTAGTATTTAAGTTGTATTGACATGTCCACATTCAAATTAAAATGGTCATTTATAAAATTCAAACCCCATATATCTAAAAAATTCCAGGAAGATTCTGATACAATTTAGATTGTTCCTACTTTTGTCATCAATTTTAAGGCAAGTTACATTTTGATATGTTATTTTTAGAATATATGAAAAAATTAAACATATACAATAGATCATAAGAGGATGTTTTATATTTTTTTTTGTGATATACAATGATGTGTGTAATGCAAATGGCAGATTTAGGTTCTATTTGTATTAAAAGTGAATGATATAATCACCCATTATTTATTGGATATTTTTTCTTCTTTGATATTAAATTTTATACATTATAATTACTTAATTAGATAAAGCTATTAAAATGAAGTTTAGAATATTTCTGTTTGAGTTTGTGGTATATATAACACATATGAAGAATTCAAGTATTGCATTCTTAAAATCTATGCACACATGATCAGTCTGTGTTTTCATCAAGTTTTCAGACAAAGTTTAGCTATTTACTATAAAAATTTTAAGATGCTAGCATGCATGGATTATGAGTCATGAAATAAAATGTGATGATGTGTTTTGTACTTTAACCTACAATGCAACCACACCATAACATTACATTTTGTTTTAAATTGGGAAAAACTGTTCTACTACATTTGAAATGATTCAAATTGTGTATTGAAATGAAATCATGAGTTGCTAAAATGGTTTCAAGTAATTTGCAATATTTTGTAATGATAGAAAGAGTATTAAAGGTGATTCACAAAGGTACAGAACATACTGTCACATTGCCCATACAGTTGTCAATTGAGAGATGTTATGGCAGGCAGCTTGGGGAAAGAATCAATCATCTTTTTATCAGGATATACTGAACAGTCTGTGTACTTGTCAAATTTTCAAACATTGATTTTTAGGACAGCATCTATCACTGAAATGAAGATTGTGTCAGAATTTTGGAGTGAATTTTTCCAATACAATTTTGTATTGTGAATGACAAGTTTGATTCATTCTATATACATTGAAGATAATATGATTACTTGTAATTTTTTTACATATACATTTTATTTGTGGCAAGACCATTTAAAGACAGTGATACAGATTTAAGTAATAATATTTATAACAAACTATCACCAATAATAATCACTTGCTATTATTTTGGTATAATATTCTAATTTTTAATTACTCTATCTGCTTTCCACAAATAAGTTGTTAGACATGAAAACCAATATATGTAACTCTTTATTATTTTATTTTGCGAACAAAACTAATATCAAAGTTAATTAATTATATTCTAGTAATATTATATAGCATGTATAGGAGAAAGATTTTTTAAATCCCTCTCAAGAATGGAAATGTAGATAATATATTTGTACTCTTTTTCTCTTATCCTGTTAAGAAATCATCAATACTTTTACATTTTTAATTAAATACAATTACACCTCAAATTAAGAATAGCTGGTACCAGTTTAATAAGTGCTCTAGATTCTAAAACACCTTTTAATCCTGGGGAAAGCCACCAAATCACTGTTGACATACACAATTGATAAATAATTTGAGATATTTTATATCAAAAGTGCCTATAAAAGTATTCCAAATATTTTGCTCAAGAATAAAAAAAAATTAAATATTCTCGAAAATTCCAAAAACAACATTTTCAATTAATAAATAAAAAAATTAGAACAATTTTAGATATTTTATGAAAATGTGTTCTGGAAATTTTGTCCGACAAAAAAAGAAAATCTTATTTTATTACCGAATAGCTACATACCCACGGTAGGATTAATAAGTTCGAAACCAGTTAGGCGGAACTGATATCTAATTTTTTGTTGAATTAGGCCAACTGGTTGTTAAATACAATGACAATTAAAAATATATATTAAGGCTAAAACCTTAATTAGTCTAATCAGCCTACCTCTAAAGAAATGGTTAAGAATAAATCACTCGGCCAATAATGATACTTGGGTAAAAGCAAATACAAACTGCAACATGGAAATATCTTAAATAACAGTTTTATTGTTTTTTGTCAGGTATTATTTAGTAATTTTCATTATCTCGTTTGTGGGCTTCTTTTGTTGTTCTTACTTAAAAATTAACCATGAAATAATAATCTAATCGTTTTCTTTTTTTATCACTTAAAACGGCAATAAACTAGTTGTTAAATTATATGAAACCTACCATTGTACATACCCATATTCTGCCAAATCTTAAAATGATGAATTGAGTTGGTTATTGCCAGATTACCTGAAGAACATTTCGAACTTATTTCGGAATTTTTAAATCTATCGGTAATTGAGTTAGATAATGAACTTAACAGGTTAGTACGATTATTTGCCAATCATGCGGTCACTTTATAAAGATACATAATATATAGATATTTGAAAAAAATATGGAGAAGTATAGGCGGTAAAGGTCAACTCAATTATTTCAAAGAATTTGTTTTGAATTAACAAATGAGTTTTTATGTAGAGAATTGGTAAAGTTAGTTTAAAATATAATAAATTGTACGCTCACGGATTTCTTTATATACTTGTTTAACATAAGTTAAGTTTAAATATAAATATTTTAAAATATCGCGCTGAAACCTATCTCTTACATATAAATGTTGCTTATTTTTCAAACTAGTTTGTTAATACGGAAATAATTTTTACAAACAAATTTTTGTGTAAATGTTTTATTATATTTCTACATCTGTTTTTTGTTTATAAAAATGTTGCATTTTCCAAGTTCTTTTTAAAGTTTGTGCTTCGTTTATTACTTTTAATAAAAAGCGCACAGATTTTTTTTTTAAATTTCCAGGCCACTAACTTTATTTTGCCACTTGAATGGAATAATGCGTTTCAACACTGAAATATTGTTTACAATCCTTCTGTAAATAGATGATCTTCAGATAATTATAGCGAAATAATAAGTCAGAATTTAGATTCATCTGAATTTGAATTGTGAAAAAAAAAAAGAAAGAAAGAAGACAAAATATGTTATTTACAGCAGACCATTGTTTTTCTGTAGACACACGCACATAAATGCATACATATGTGCGCAGGTTAAACCGCCAAACATGGATGTTGGTGACTATCGTTATTAAAAAACCAAAGACACCAACGCATATAAATATTTAATTGCGTTCAGTTCAATATGATAATACAAGCAAATGAGCTTGGGTTGAAAACATCTGTTTTCATTTTGGACTTATAGCTTTATAGTTAATAGCTGAAACACACAGGCTTATATATACCTGTGTCTATATATGTAATATGTAGGGTATATGAGCACAGACTTTCACATAACCCACCACTCTAACACTATCTCATAACACTGATACACTCGAAAACACATATGTTGAAAAGATAAATAATCACCAATATACCTATTTCATGCTAAACCAGCAGTCATCAGTTGGTCCAGATTACCATCTTTACACATATATGCTATAAATGTTCAGATAGCCAAACCTCATACCTTAATGGACAGGCTTCTATCTACTTCACACTCTAACTCTTCAACCGTCCATCCAATTGAAAATCTGATGATGGAATGCTCAAAGGCCATCCTGAGACCTTAGGTCAACATGGGTGTGACAAGAATCTCGGTCTCAGGATGGCCTTTGAGCATTCCATCATCATATTTTCAATTGGATCGACGGTTGAAGAGTTGGAGTGTGGAGTAGATTGAAGCCTGTTCATTAAGGTATGAGGTTTGGCTATCTTAATATATATCTGAACACTTATAGCATATATGTGTAGAGATGGTAATCTGGACCAACTGATGATTGCTGGTTTAGCATGAAATACGTATATTGGTGATTATTTATCTTTTCAACATATGTGTGTTCGAGTGTATCAGTGTTATGAGATAGTGTGGAGAGTGGTGGGTTGTGTGAAAGTCTGTGCTCCTATACCCTTTACATTACATATATAGACACAGGTATATATAAGGCTGTGTGTTTCAGCTATTACATAAGTAGAGATGTCTGCCCATCCCTTCTATGTGTATTAAATGGATTATGTCCTGTACATGAGGGATCAGATTGACCTTAGGTCAACATAGGTGTGACAAGAATCTCGGTCTCAGGGTGGCCTTTGAGCATTCCATCATCAGATTTTCAATTGGATGGACAGTAAAGAGTTGGAATGTGGAGTAGATTGAAGCCTGTCCATTAAGGTATGAGGTTTGGCTATCTGAACACTTATAGCATATATGTGTAGAGATGGTATTCTGGACCAACTGATGATTGCTGGTTTAGCATGAAATACGTATATTGGTGATTATTTATCTTTTCAACATATGTGTGTTCGAGTGTATCATTGTTATGAGATAGTGTGGAGAGTGGTGGGTTATGTGAAAGTCGGTGCTCATATAGCTTTATAATTAATTAAAAAGATAAAATGTGTTTGCAGGATGGTTGCATTAGATTCTGAGATCTAGGTGCAATGCTCTCAGATCCAAGGCTCTCACTGATGAAAGCGACAAGCTAGAAATAAAATTGGAGATATTGGATGAGTAGACACTAGATATGGATTTTATGCACAAATATTAGGCATCTGTTAATTGAATGTAAATGCTTGAAAACAGAAAGGGCACATATAATGAAATTATGGAAGAATAAATATGAAAAAAGTGATTATACAGAAAGTGGATTATTGGTTTTTATGCTGGGTTTGGGAAAATATAAGGGGGATTTAGATATAAAGACCATAGAGTTGACAAAGATTATGTTGTGGAAATGGGATGGAGCACAATATGAGAAAACTTAGATTGGGGAATAGAAAATAAAGTGACTAACATGTTTCTTCGGGCATAATTGCTGAGAGATTCTGGACTTTGTTTAAGGAGAAGCTACAGTACATCACATCATCATCACATTTTTAATGTACACTGATTTTACATTTGCTTTTTAAAATTGGTTTTTATTCATTTAAATCAATAATTGCATAAAATACAAAATACTTGAGAAATTTCATTGATTGAGAGTTTATAAGAAATTCAAGTACCAGAACTAATGTAGCCAAGCTGATATCCATGGACTTTGATCTCCAGAAATCTGCTATCCTACCACTATCCCAAACTTTGGAGATGACAATTCCATCAATAGAGCAATATTAGTCATATATGTTGCAGAAAGAAGTATTTTTTGTAAATGAAAGAGGATCCTTTAATTCCTCTTTGAGATCTTAAAAGGAACTGAGCCAAGCAAATTCATTATGTACACACCATATCTTCTTGTTGCAGCTGCTATTACTACATGGTTAATTATATAGTAAACTGATATGGATAGGCTGCTTACTAATATGTGTTAACTAGTGTGGTCAGTTTTTTGACTTTTTACCTTAGGAGTTAAAGATTAAGTAACACCACAATCTTTCTTCTTAATTGCCAAATAGTTTTAAACTGAAACATCAGTCGAGCTTCTTGAAGATAAAATTAATGTGTCAATAATCTTTTTTTTAAAGTGATATTTATAATCGTGACAGACAAAACTAGCTTATAGTTCTTATTCCCAGATGGCTGAAAAGTCATCAGCTAAGGCAGTAGTTGGAAGCTTAAGGCAAAGAGCAATTAGAATCATCTGAATGTGGTCATAGGCTGCCATTCATTGATAATTCTTTATTTAAGTGCATGCCAAAGGAGATTATATACATTGCAAAAAGAATTGTGTAATATTAAATGGAACATTGTTTGATGTTATAAAGTTAGAAGAAAAGAAGAGGCACTTGATTTAAAATTGTAAATGTTTTTACTGCAAAAACATATACAGAAAAGGCACAGCAGAATGACATCCATTGTAAATAAAAAAATGAAAGAACAATTGATTGATGTTATATTAGAGAAAATGGCAAAATTAGATCTTCAATATAATAGAAAATACCAAATGCAAATAATTCAGTATGGTCAATGGATTTTTATTGTGATGAAGGAGTAGAGAATTTTTATATAAACATACAAAATGCTTTTGACAAAATTAGACCAAATACCATTTTAAAATTGTCAAGAAAGACTTTATTACTAGAATTGACAAATGATTGAAAGATGAAAGTGCTGTGGATAAATTTGAATATGGTACTAAAATGACAGGGGAAACATACTTGTGAGTTTTCAGGAAAAATCATCTTGTATATTATGACGGCTTTCTCTAAGAAAAATGCTAAATGGGAATGGACACGACAGCATCCAAATGAAGGTACATCATAATTGGATTACATTTTGACTAACATAATATATATATATATATATATATCAAGATTGTAATGTTCTTAATAGAATGAACATAGCAAGTGATCATATATTAGTGAGATATAAGATACATGTTAATGCAAAACTAGAGAGATGAAAATTATTTTAAAAAGCAGTAATCACTATTTAATCATTATTGATACTCCTAGGTTTCAGAAAATATGTTCACATTCGAGTGAAATTAACTAGAAAATAACTGATCGACTATTAAAAATTGCAGCAAAAATAATTGATGCAAAAAAAGCAGTTTATAAGTAAATTTTCTACTGAGGTTAGACAATATATATAAAAAGGAAATAATATAAACAATTTTAAAATGATCTATTAAAAAGAAATGAATACCTAGAGAGTTAATGATGAGATAGTATAAAAAAGAATAATAGTTTCTAAAAGGGTTAAGAGTGCAAAATCATAAAGGTATGCCTTAAATTTATTAAATAAAATTTGCTATACTTGCTTATATTTGTATATGATAACATATAGTAAAGATACCTAAATAATATGTTATGTGTAGGATATCAATGTAATAATTAAATTATTAACCCATGAATGTCTAATTATTTAATATATAAAATACTTCATACTAATTTAAATAAGAGTTGCAATGTGAAAACAATATTTTAAGTAAAATAAACCAAGCATTACAATATTAAAATTGTTTTATATTGTTGCAGCAGAATAAAGGCAGAAGCTAAATTTTAGGATAATAGAATAATTTAAATTTTATTTTTATATATTATTACTCATCATATATCATGAATATTCAGTAGAAATTTATTATATATTTTTGTTGTTAATAAAATTAGTTTATTTATTTTTAAACAGTCCTTAATATTTAGCCATCTTTTTCAAGGTTTCACCCGCTCTTAATTTATGCTAATTGTTAATAAAAGATGACTGTTTGGTCAACCAAGTCAAAATAGAAAAGAGATTAGGAAGATTATTGCTTGATTACTAATGGAAAAAAAGTTCAATTTCAGAGGTCTAAGAAAATAAAGGCATGCTTTTTGTTATAATAGAAACTTGGAGACATTCAATGGAGTGAAGATGGGGTGATAGCATCATCTTCCTCAAAATAACAAAATATTTCAAATAATGAAATAATATTAAAAGGATTATAAAAGTAATGATTGAAATAATGAACATGAGACCATGAGAAATCAATCTAAGAGATCAGTAGCTAACTATCTTAAGCCTAACCATAATTAACTATAAGTTCACCAGCATTATAAATAAGTATAACACATTCAACATCATGAATAATCAACAATCAAAATAAATCAACAGTTAATCTGGTGACTGGATTTGAAATGGATCTTCTGTAGACCAGGTAACTATTTAGCCTTTGACAGCTTTGGCAATTATTTAAACATAATTTGGATGCACAAACTTAAGTGCTAATCCATATAATATATAATCATAAAAAACAATAATGCTGGAACTAAAATGTAGTGCATGAACTTTAAAGAATATTCCTTTGCACCAATCCAGATATAATAATCATCATCATCACCTGGATGCCCATATACTACACTTCTTTCATATAATAAACCATTGTGCACAAATCTAGCTCAGAGAACATAAGCTTTATAACTGTTATTGTGAGCAAGAAATAGTGCAATACATAATATCCTAAAAATATTTAGAATTAAATCACTGGAATAATTTTAACAATTGAATATAAATTTATTACTAACAACAAAAAAATGACATTCAGATCTCTAGAATATGGGTATACACATATAAGCCTTCTGATTTTGATTAATATACAAAATTGAAGCTATTACATTGTGATTTACATATATGTTTCAATAAGTTTATTTAAAACATAGTCAGCATATAGACATGTGGCTTAATAATTTCAAAACATATTTAAATTGCCATAAAATAAAAAAAATTAAGTAAACATATTTAATGATACCAACACCTCATAATAGGTTTACACACAACACATATATATCAGCACACAGACACATGGTACAAAATAAAATGAATAGATTTGAATTGACATTTAATAAAAATTTTAAGTTTTCACTTTTTAATGACAGAAATACTTTATACTAAGTTTACTTAAACACATATATATCATTGCATAGATGTGCAGTACAATAATTTATTAACATACATGAATTGTCATATACAAATAAAATAAATGATTAAAATTTTAAGTTATCATATTTTAATGATACAAATACCTTATATTAGTTATAATAATTAATAAAGCAAGTCATATATAACATGACATTATTTTTATAAGCTTGTAGTTACAAAAATGCAATATAAAGAGCATACCAATATCTCAAACAAGCTTCTTAATTAATAAGTGCAGTATGAGAAAATATTTAAAATCTCTATCCAGAACACTCTCATCTCCAGACCAACTGGTTTCAAGCTTATTGCTCACATCAGTGGAGAGCTAGAATATTCGGACACTAGATCTAAAATATAAACTCAAAACTCAGCACTTATTTCAAATGTATATTTAAGTAGGAACTCTGAAATTTTCAGACATGAAAATGTCTTTAAATCCAGCTATCAAACTTAAATAGCTTAATGGGACTGAAGTAAATTCAGATCTATCATATTTTAATAGCCTCAGCATTTTACTCTTTTTTTTGTTAAAAAAATAATATCAATTCCTTGACCATTGATAAAAGTTAAATCCTCCAGCAAGTATATTTCTTTTTCCTAATCTAAAAAGATTATTTTTTCTTTCTGTTCAAAACAAAATTGTCTATGAATCAATCATTTCACTCAAGCAAAATTTTTACTTGTTTTCTTTTAAAATACATAGATTTAAATGCCATTTTCACTAAAGAAATTATTTAAAATATTCTCAATTTTAAAATATAATACCTTTCACAGTTAATTCCACATTAAAAATATATAAATTCCACCTATTTTCTTTAATGACTAAGTTTCTTTTTCAACAGGTTACTCTTAATTAATCAATTAAAATGTCTTTAAATTTAAAATATAGATTTTAAACATTTTTTTTTTCTTTTTCAATAACCAGTTTAAAATAATATCATTCTCTATACATCTATCACTTTTAAAATGTCATTTCAAGAAATTATTTGAGACAATCCACCAGCTGCACTTCATATAAACATGACATATGTTAATCTGTGCATGTAGATAAAGCAGCATAGTATAACTAATTCTTCATCAAGCTGATGGACTCTGGGCAAGCTGGTCCCTTCTAAAAGTACATTAGCTTATTGATATCATCAGGGTAGGTATAGTCCAGGTAAGTGTTTCATGCAGTGATCTCCCTTCTGTTTAGGATTGGATAGACTGCAGGCAAAAAAACTGTCTTTTTCACATTAAGACTATGAAAAAACAAAAGTTGAGTCTGACTTCTATATGAATCAAATCTCCTCTATAGTAAACTATAGAATAGCTGTTGGGCTTTCTCTCTTGCTTTCTGTTATATCTTCATGGGAGCTCTGTATAATTGTCCAAAATCAACCAACACTTTTTATCAACCCCCTTTATAGTTAGGGAGGAGTGAAAAAAAGTCATTAATTAAAAATGTTTTTTTTTATTTTTTCAAAAAATCACTTTAATCCTTTCAAAAACAACTTTGAAATTTTATCAAAAGTATGATCTAAAAGTTTTACTTAAAAAAAAAGATTTCCAAAATAGATAGTAGACATTCTATAACTACCAGGATATCTATTGTCATAAATAATATTGTTTTAATTTCAAAATTCAGAATACAGTATTAATTAGATTTTTTTAACTGTTTAATTTAGAATAAAATTTTATTTTAAATTAAAAATTATTTAATCCTTTACTATGATTTTATTTTAGGGAAATGTAAAAAATATCTACAAAAAATTTTGACTGTTTATTTCTTTTTTTTCCAACTTTATATATATATATGCACACACACTACTACTATGTTGTGGTATGCCATGAAGCCCATATGGTTACAATATATATATGTAATTTTGTGGGAGGAAATTGCTCTTCAACACATGCACTATTAAATCACCATCAGCTCTCTTGTCAATAAGTGTTACAAAGCAAAAACCAACCCATATTGAATGTGTCCCTGTAATATGTAAATTAATCTAATGTAAATAATTTGTCAATTGAAATATCAGGCTTACAATAAATTCAAACCCTGATTTAAGCATGATCAATAAGGATTGGTTTTCATTAATGATGGGATAATGCATATTGATTTAATATCAATTTAATAGTGCATGTGTTGAAAAGTGATTTCCTTCAACAAAATTACACTGTTATATATATATATATATTGTAACGTTTATTTATATACGTTACAAATATATTGGCATTTGGTAAAAGCTAAAAAAGTAAATTTAGATTTTTTTTTGATTAGTATAATTTTTGTTAAAACGTGCAATGAAGGTTAAAATTGTCATTCTTATTTTTTTTTATCTAATTGGAAAGAATAAATGACATACAGATTACTAATCCAGATAAATTAAAAGAATTCCAAAAGTATAAGCTAAAAGAAAAATATTTTAGCTAATTAAAGATGGAAGAATAATGCTAAAAAAAAAGAGAACTTTGTAACTTATTTTTTAAGAGAGAGTGTATAAGATTATTATCTTATACGCTGATAAAAAGACAAAAGAGTGCGCAGAAGTTCCAAAATGGAGGCGATATAAAAGGAGATGACAACTTCAATCTGGGTCTTCTCTTTTACTTCTAGTTACGTCTCTGAAAGTTGGAGGTTTCCACGAGCATAAGCTGTGGCAAGAAATATACTTCTACACAGGTATGCCCCTTGCTGTACCAAGCTGTCACGCAAGCATGGAAACAGGACTTGCGAAGACCGCTTTTTGCAATAAAAGGGTCACTACAACCGTGCCTTTTCTCCAGCTATAGAACGGAACAATAATGGAAGACGCCGGCAGGAGAGACCAATGGAAATTCTCATGATCTGGGATCCCATAAACCTACATGAACTTACCGGTAAGTTAAGAATAAATTTTCCTGATAGTGACTTAAAAGTTTGCAAACAATTATTTATCTAGGCTTAGACTACCATCCTGATATAGACTTTTCGTATTCAAGGGACTTTCTTATAAAGAATTTTATACAAGATCTTGGAACATTATTAAATTGCATTCATTATTTAATCTAACTGTTTTTGTTAATCGATTCATTATCTGGATTAGCATGTGTGTACTTTCCAGTTTAGTTAATTCGTAATTTAACTTATAAATATTTTAGTTTGTTAGAATAAAAGAGATTATACTTTTATCAACCTTTTTCATTGTGCGTTATTAATAATGGTTATTATTCTTTTTAGTATTAAAGTTATTATTAGTTTAATAAGATTTAAAAGTAATTTACCTTGCCAATATGTTTGAATAAGCCCAGCAATAATAATCTCAAAAAAAGATAATTCTAGTTTACCGTAAAATTACCGATTCTTAAAATCTAAGACCAATAATTTTAAAAATATTTTATTTTTTTTTATTTGCGAGACATGCTGGCGACAGATATCAGCGGTCTTTTTAGAATAAAAAGACCTGGCACCTATCAAATAAATTAAAAGCTGATCTCATCAATAGCATAATTCTCAACCATCAATAGGCAAAGTTTGATCAGAAAATATAGCTGTGTTTTTTAGGAAAAGAAATACAACTTTCTTTTTTCTTTTGATACAGTTTGATCAACTCACGCTCAAATATAAATTTGAGGCGTATAGTGGCCTAGTAATACGAAAAACATTACAATGGCGACCCAACTCGGGCTTCGATTTAACAACTACAACCTGAGATGAGTTGTAATGATAAAGAACATTACAATGATGACTCAAAGAAACTCACAGCCGGAAAATAAATTATGATTTTTTTGAAAAAAGAAAAAAATTATATAAAAAAAAAAACTAACTAATTAAACCCTGATTATTAAAATAGGAAAGAAGATATTTTTTTAATATGACTTCCAGAAAGAAAAAATATATATGTATATTTTTTTTATATATGTCTAAAAACACGATCGTGGCTGATGTAGACGTAAGTCACAAGTATTTGACCGGGTAGGCGGTTACTGAAGAGGGGAATAACATAGCCCCAAGTCCTTATCCGCAGTATATGAACATAAGACCATCTTTAAATGCTCGTCAGACTATTTCTAGCAGAGATCCCAATAAAGGGGAAGGCGGATCAAGTTGGACCAAGTTGCCACGAGCCTGTAAGACTCAGAACGATGAGCAATGCTCGTTTGTGCTTATAACTTGGGCTTCTTATCGTTAATATTACACTAAAGCAGATAGGACACAGATGAATGTTGAAATATTTTCCATTCCTGCCGTGTTAGACCTAAAGTGGGCGTTAAAGCCGAACGTCACTTGTGAATGAGTCTACCAATATATCAGCAGCTACTACAGAAAAAAAATACGAATATGAATTTAAAAAACTTAAGAATAAAATTAGTGTAAACCCTATTTTATTCTCTCTCCTGGACTGGTGGTATTGTAACATTTATTTATATACGTTACAAATATATTGGCATTTGGTAAAAGTAAAAAGTAAATTTAGATTTTTTTTGATTAGTATAATTTTTGTTAAAACGTGCAATGAAGGTTAAAATTGTCATTCTTATTTTTTTTATCTAATTGGAAAGAATAAATGACATACAGATTACTAATCCAGATAAATTAAAAGAATTCAAAAGTATAAGCTAAAAGAAAAATATTTTAGCTAATTAAAGATGGAAGAATAATGCTAAAAAAAAAGAGAACTTTGTAACTTAAATTTAGAGAGAGTGTATAAGATTATTATCTTATACGCTGATAAAAAGACAAAAGAGTGCGCAGAAGTTCCAAAAATGGAGCGCGATATAAAAAGGAGATGACAACTTCAATCTGGGTCTTCTCTTTTACTTCTAGTTATGTCTCTGAAAGTTGGAGGTTTCCACGAGCATAAGCTGTGGCAAGAAATATACTTCTACACAGGTATGCCCCTTGCTGTACCAAGCTGTCACGCAAGCATGGAAACGGGACTTGTGAAGACCGCTTTTGCAATAAAAGGGTCACTACAACCGTGCCTTTTCTCCAGCTATAGAAGGAAAATAATGGAAGAGCGGCAGGAGAGACCAATGGAAATTCTCATGATCTGGGATCCCATAAACCTACATGAACTTACCGGTAAGTTAAGAATAAATTTTCCTGATAGTGACTTAAAAGTTTGCAAACAATTATTTATCTAGGCTTAGACTACCATCCTGATATAGACTTTTCATATTCAAGGGACTTTCTTATAAAGAATTTTATACAAGATCTTGGAACATTATTAAATTGCATTCATTATTTAATCTAACTGTTTTTGTTAATCGATTCATTATCTGGATTAGCATGTGTGTACTTTCCAGTTTAGTTAATTCGTAATTTAACTTATAAATATTTTAGTTTGTTAGAATAAAAGAGATTATACTTTTATCAACCTTTTTCATTGTGCGTTATTAATAATGGTTATTATTCTTTTTAGTATTAAAGTTATTATTAGTTTAATAAGATTTAAAAGTAATTTACCTTGCCAATATGTTTGAATAAGCCCAGCAATAATAATCTCAAAAAAAGATAATTCTAGTTTACCGTAAAATTACCGATTCTTAAAATCTAAGACCAATAATTTTAAAAATATTTTATTTTTTTTTATTTGCGAGACATGCTGGCGACAGATATCAGCGACCTGGCGCCTATCAAATAAATTAAAAGCTGATCTCATCAATAGCATAATTCTCAACCATCAATAGGCAAAGTTTGATCAGAAAAAAAAAGCTGTGTTTTTTAGGAAAAGAAATACAACTTTCTTTTTTCTTTTGATACAGTTTGATCAACTCACGCTCAAATATAAATTTGAGGCGTATAGTGGCCTAGTAATACGAAAAACATTACAATATATATATATAGTAACCCCTTACTCCTTACAATAGATTACAACTAAAACAAAACAATAGAACAAATACAACATATAAAAACAGAGCTGACTTGGCTAGCATGAGTATAGAGTATAACATATAAGTAAAGCATGAATATAGCATGACCATATGGATAGAGCATGATTAGAAGAATGCACTACAGATCTTACAGTACATTAACACTAAGTATCTTCTAATCTAACATTATATAAAGCATTTTAATTAAACTAACTTTTAATACCTGAATGATAATAATATTAAAAGATATCTATTTAATTTACAGTTATATTAAATGATTAATAATCAGGATAATATCTGGCTAATGGATGATCCTGAAATTAGCAGTATGAAATGAATGACAAATGAGTAAAGATGTGGAAGATTAAATATGGTAATGAAGAGCAAATAATAATTAATTAACACAAATGAATAATGAATAGACCTAAGAATGAGGAGAAGGAAAAAGGAATATTTTTAAGATAATGAATAGTTGACGTGTAATGAAATGGGGATCATTGAAGGATGAATAAATTATGCTGGGGTAATAAAATGAGATGATGAAGAAATTAAAATAAAATATGGATGAAGTAGGATGACAATGTTGGTGATGATGAATGTAAACCTGAAATATTAATTTGATACTATTAAAATAAAAGCAAGTGTTATAAGTTTATATAATTAAAGAAGAAGGTTTAAATCTTTGGGATTTTAATTAATTAATAAGAATAAAATAAGAGATCAAGGCAACGGATAACAAATGACTTAAGAAATAAATCTGACAAACAAAATCAAAATTTAAAATTATTAATCAATAATTTAATTCCTCAGGGTTCATATCATTTTAGAATGTAATAATTTTATAATTTATATCTGAATCAGCAAAAGGAATTTTACTGCTGTCCAAATATAAAAATAAATAAATAAATAAATTACATTATAAAAGAGAATTACTAAAAGATATTTGGCTCTTTTACTAGTAATAACAAAGATAAAATCTCAACTTTATAATAACTCAACAAATCCATAAAACTAATGTAAACATATTGATCACCTTAACCATCAGATAATCTTATGATATTTTGATCACAATTAATATAACAATAAAACAATGATAACTTCATCTGAGAACAAATTAATTTTGACCTCTCTGAACAGACTGACCAGATTTAGTGAATGATGGCATTTGACAACTTATTGAAATATTATTCTTTAAAATCAAATATTTTACTTTTAATTCATCATTTTTAAATAGCATCTCTGCATAATATCAACAATATTTTACTCAATATTATAATTTTATTTACTCTCAACATAAGAGTTTAGTGAAATTGATTAACAATATGCTGAACATATAATAAACCCAATATCATTAAGTGATGAGGATGATGATAGCTATAACAATAATGTTTAGATATGGTAATAGCAATAACAATATGGATATGGTAAAGCAATAAAGTTACTGACAAACTTAATAAATTTCACAAAACAAATTTTATTTTCAATATTTACACATTAAAAAATATACATGTCCTTCATCAAACTTATAAAAAGAAAAGTACATAAAACAAGATTTTGTTAGCATAACTATAATATGGTTGTTGTGACTTATGGCCAATGTGGCCGCTTGATGGCACTTTTGCCTGCAAAAATAATGAAATGTAATGTTACTGGGCCAATAATTTTTTGCTTTCTGTTCTCCGACAGTTTTTCAAAGTATTTTTAAAAAATTTACGAACCAATATTATTTTCTAAATTACATTTTTTAATTACAATATACATTTCAGCACATAGTGGTAGCATTTGGTGTGGACTGATGGTTTTGGTGATCCAAAGGATGGGCCAATACATGCACCAGTCTGGTCAGACCAAGTTTTCATTGTGTAGCACTGGAGTGTGTGTGTGTGTGTGGAGGGGGTGTCTTATGGTATTGACAATCTGAAGGATCAGCCAATACATGCACTACTCTGAGCAAAACAAGCTTTCAGCATGTAGCACTGGAATGGGTGGGGGAAAGATGGTTTTGCCAATCCAAAGGATCAGCCAATACATGTGCTAGTCTGAGCAAACCATGATTTTCAAAACATCGTACAATGACAGCCATTTCATTACTCTCATAGCTGTTCTCCCACAAACATGCCTTTTCACATGACTTATGTGAAATGGTTCTGGGACATATCTTTTTGCAATTGTTTTCACCTTCCAAGATGTGTAGGAAAATGTGCAAAAGGCTTACAATTATTAGTATGTAATAGTACTTCAGGTAAGGTGTAAGATCGTTACTTCCAATGCACATAAAAACACTTATGGACAGTTGAATTCCACACATACTCACATCCTATGGTAGTGATCTGTGAAGTGTGCACTATTTCCATAGTGACATGAAGCACAGTGTGCAATGCCATCTAGGCCTGCTAATGGCTAATATGGTCAGAACTGTTATATAGGCTGTAAGTTGGACCATGTAAATGGAATATTTCTGTGCTTTTGCAGAGAAACAATGCCATCAAGTGGCCACATTGGTTGTAAGTCACAACTACCTATAATATTAACAGAGAAAGTTCTCCTTGGATCTAATCAGAAATTATAATACATTATCATATTTTTACAGTATTATTATTTACACCCGTTCTTTAATTTAAATTTTCTAGCTCATTACACATTTACTATATTTTATTTACACACATAGGTTTATGAAACTTATTTATTAAAATTAAATATAAGTGTGATAATCCCAAAGTTTCTTTCTAAAATGAAGGATAGACTGGCAATATTTTTAATACTAGGCAATGGAAGATAATGAATATTCCCCAAAGCATTAATAATTATGCTTATTTTAATATGTTCAGAAGATTATATGACTTCCTCTTTTTATTTATCCAAGATGTTGGACTGATAATATTATTCTAATCTGTTTTAAAATAAATCAATATCGCTATAGCTCTATACTTGATTTGTTAATGTCATATCATAAAACTTTTCTATAATACTATTGAAAATCTTGGTATATTAATATTTAACTATAAATAGCAAATAACAAATGCAGGACATAGATTTGAAATCACTTTGGATAGATAATACACTAGTACAATAATGTAGTACTATAAACTGATATTTAACAGGAATATTACTGTTGGGTATCATCATTTGCTTAATGCTAACACGGTTCACATATCTAATTCATACCATCTCAAGCATAATTTTATTGTCATTAAATATTGAATTGCCAAGAGTTAATGGAGTGAAATCTAATGCCATATGTAATATGTCCAGAGGTATAATGGTGGTAAGCTAAGGCAAATAAGTAAATAAGTAACATAGACCACAATTATTCTATGACTATGAATGGTCTGAAGTCCCAGTGCCACTATTTGGAAACCCCTATAGTGATATGGGGAAAGAGGGGCATTAATCTCTTGTTTAAGAAAATACATAAAAATCCTTCATAACAATATAGGCCTTGATTAGCTGAAAAGTTAATGGGCATCATATGCTATTCACCCATGATAATGACTTACATTTTATGCAGGTTAAGGAAAAAAGTATGCCTAGCATGAGATGACTTGGATATAAATACAAATAACAAATATAACAATGCATAATATCATAATTATCTAGCATGTCAACAGTTAAATCTCATAAATAAACAATGTCTATCTTATAAGTGTAAACACCAAACAAACAGAATATCATCATTAATTAATACACAGAAATTAACTATCAACTCAAAAGAGATCTCCAACTGTAATAATTATTAGTGGGTAATTAATTACGTAATGCAATATAAAACACAATATTAAATATGCCTAGATTTGATCAAAATTGAACTTTACTTTCCATGATCATTTAGTAATTGCAGCTTTACTATAAAAACATTAAAAACAAAAATACAATAACATAATAAAGTTTAACAATTTATTATAAGTGATTTTTACCTTTCCTTGTGATCACTTTTAAAATATAAACAAGATCTAAACATAACATTACTGCATATCTTTTTTGCTTCATAAGTAAGTTTATATTCAACTCTAATTGATTTGAATCCTTTATTTTATGAGCAAACCAGCTGCTGGACCTATGAACATTAAACATATATAAAATTATAATACAATACACATTAAAATAATAATAAAAAATATTATTAGATGTTTCTTCTTTAAGGAAAAGAAAAGCTTGAATGTTACATTTTAAAAACTGTAGAATTTTTTAAAGATCTCTTAATGTTTTTTTGTTATTTAATAATATAATTACTTTTCATTACATTTTCCTCTGTAAATATTGTGATTAACTACTTTTCCTTCTTGCATGCACCAAGTAAATTATAGAAAAATATCAACTTCCACTGTCAAACTAATACACAATTAGCGTAACAATTATCCTCCGTAATATCATTATAACTTTTATTATTTTTCACAGATATTTGTAAATATGTATTTTTAAGGTATTTCGTCAGAATCATAACTTTCTGGAGACATCAAGTAAACATTTATAAATTAAATTATTAAGGGAATTGTTAAATCATTAAACAATTATAATTTTTTTTTTCTGAAAAATTTTAATTCTCTTAGATTAAAAAAAATACAATGCTGAAGATGAATGTTGATTTCAATTATTATTACTGTGGATAATTATTTAGTTTTAAAACACAATTTAGCTATCCAATAAATAGTCTATTGTACTTTTAACAATCACAATTTTATTAATATGATAAATTATAAATTTGGAATTAAATTGGGACTATGAAGTAATATTGGCAAAATACTATTATTGTATTTAATGAATGTGACAATTCCACTAAAGCCAAGCAAAGTTTATACAGTCATATCCAGCTTTTTTATATAAATTTGAGGTAATTCCTAGAATTTCATATTAAGAATTTCAGTAATCTGTTTTTTTAAAAATAACTTTAATATCAATAGTCATTTATTCATAATTAATAGTCTTAGGTGGGTATGAGTTATTATTGCTACTAAATTAAAGACAATAAGATAATTTTAATTATTTTCCCATATATTTTGTAAATTTTATAATGTTAAATAAAATTAGTATTATATAAGTCTAATTTAAGATAGTATTTCATTTTAATATAAGCATTTTATGAGGATACCAAAAAATTATTTAGCAATAAAAAGATAGATATCTTTTACTATAGTTCACTTTTAAATTTCTTTTATGAATGAAAGTTCCAAAATGATTCTTTATTATAATTTCAAATTTATTATAGCAATATTCAAAACATTTCTAAAGTAAGTTATGAAATCTTAACCTTTTGAGTTTCTTGATCAGTTTACATTTGGTGGCCATTTCCTTAATATAACTTTTATCTGTTAGTGAACCAGTTTCTAAATTCCTAGCTGACAGTAGTGGTGTGTTCTTTTGTAGATGCAGGGTACTTAGAATTTACTCCATAGTTTATGAATTAAAAATAACAAATAATTTGTACTTATCACTACAGAAAATAATATATTTCAAACAATTTTTAAATTTTAAATAGTAGAATGATCTCCATATTCTCTTTTAAGTTAAAAATATTGTTCCCTGGTAGAAAGTCTTCTCTCAATAAAATTTGTGTGAGCCTATTTATAGACTTTTAGCCAAGGGGCTGACTGTAAAACAATAAACCAATCATACTATTGTAAGTGATTATATTTGCCTAAAATTAGTAAATCTCCACCTTTAAACATAGATGGTAACTAATTAAAGTGTTTAATAATATTTTAGACCACAGTAAACATATATTTAATAATTAATTATACTGCTTAACTTAAAATAATTCCAATTTTGAGTCTGTTGAAAAGCTATTATTTAACAATAAAAATATTAATTACTTTTATGATTTTATGTAATAATATTACCTTATTATATTATAATTATGGAAACTAATTTATCGGTCAGACTGTAGGTGAGCATGCCCACACACAACCTGGCAAAGAGCTGACATATATGTTGAACATTCTAACTGTGTCCTGCCCTAGAAAGTCTTACCTACTAAGTTTATTTATTTTCATCCACTAAAATTAATAATCATTAGACCCCACCACTTGTTCCAACAATAGATTTAAATAATCCAGATTATAATTGATTAACATTTAAAATTTTTAGTTATCTGACTGATAAAATATGGCTTTATAAACATCAAGCCTAACCATACAGTTACAATATACATATATAAAGTGTGTGTGTGATAACTCTGAAGGAGTGTATTAGACAGTTAATACTGTCAGTTATTTTTTGGAAGTTTGGAATAATAATATATTGGTATTATCATTCTCTCTTTTTCAAGTATTGTTGAACTGATCAGTGAAAGTACTAACAAGGAAATTGAATCCTAGACTCTTTCAATTTATTAATGTTGAATTTAAGGCAAACTTCTGACCAACTAGTCTATATAGTGTTTTATATTAATCTGTGTGCAATTACTGACAGTTGAATGTATTTAAAAGGTTTAAATAAAGTTTGAATTTAAAAAAAAATAATTTAAAAATTACAATTAGATAATAGAAATATTTGATTACATAATTACAGCTACAATACCATTATCACAAACTTTCATGCAAAGAAGTGTCTGTTAGTATTGTTTGTATGCTTAATCATTCATTAAATATTACTTGATCCATACATTTTCTTATGTTTTGACAAAAAGGAAAATTTATATTTAAAATGTATCTGAAAAATTGATGATTTTTTCGTATATTTAATTTTTCAATTTCTACAACATGCAAGTCATTTGATTGCACTCATAATGATCATACATATTATATGAGATTCAATAAGTAATGACATGCAAAACACCAGGAACATATTTAAATATTACTATTATGAGGGCAATATGTTGGTTTGTAAACTTATATAAATGGTACTGCCAGAAACTAGATACACTTCTATGTATATATATCTATAAATGAATTGTTATTATATATATATATATATATATTGTAACCAGTTGGCTTACATAGCATACACTAATATAGTGTATGTGTATATATATATGTAAAATAAAGGAAAAGTAGAAATAAACACAGACAAAAATTATAGTAGATATTTTCTACATTTACTGAAATAGAAATAAATAAATAATAACTCTGATTTAAAATATTGTTTTATAAATTAAACTTTTAAAAGATCTGAATAAATATAAATATTGCAGCAGCAGCAGGCGTTGCTGCTGCTGCTGCTGCTGCTGCTGCTGCTGCTGCTGCTGCTGCTGCTGCTGCTGCTGTTGCTGCTGCTGCTGCTGCTGCTGCTGCTGCTGCTGTTGCTGCTGCTGCTGCTGTTGCTGCTGCTGCTGCTGCTGCTGCTGCTGCTGCTGCTGCTGCTGCTGCTGCTGCTGCTGCTGCTGCTGCTGCTGCTGCTGCTGCTGCTGCTGCTGCTGCTGCTGCTGCTGCTGCTGCTGCTGCTGCTGCTGCTGCTGATGCTGCTGCTGCTGCTGCTGCTGCTGCTGCTGCTGCTGCTGCTGCTGCTGCTGCTGCTGTTGCTGCTGCTGCTGCTGCTGCTGCTGCTGCTGCTGCTGCTGCTGCTGTTGCCGTTGCTGCTGCTGCTGCTGCTGCTGCTGCTGCTGCTGCTGCTGCTGCTGCTGCTGCTGCTGCTGCTGCTGCTGCTGCTGCTGCTGCTGTTGCTGCTGCTGCTGTTGCTGCTGCTGCTGCTGCTGCTGCAGCAGCAGCAGCAGCTGCTGCAGCAGCTGCTGCTAGCTGCTGCTGCTGCTGCTGCTGCTGCTGCTGCTGCTGCTGCTGCTGCTGCTGCTGCTGCAGCAGCAGCTGCAGCAGCAGCAGCAGCTGCTGCTGCTGCTGCGTGCAGCAGCAGCAGCAGCAGCAGCAGCAGTAGCAGCTAGTAGCAGTAGCAGTAGTAGTAGTAGTAGTAGTAGTAGTAGTAGTAGTAATCTGATTTTGAAATGTAAAAACACCATACTTATTTTTGGAATTTTTTAATTAATTAAACAAATTTTTTATCTATTAAAAATCCCCTAAGTAAAAACATGTATATAGATTCCAAGGGATTAGAGAGATAAAAATAAAATTCTGTTTTTAATCAAGGTGTTGTTATAACACCTCAGATGATTTTATAAAAAGAGCTGATAAAAAATATCAGCCAGTCTGGATAATAATTTTTGTAAGAACAGTCAGCTGAAAATTGGTTTCAATATTTTACTGCAACTTGATAAAGTGCAGCAGTTGGTTTTAGCTGACCAGAGAATTTGCAGAATAGCTACCATAAACTGATGTAGTTGCAGGCAAGATAATAGACTGTTTTCCTTAGCGGGAGTTTGAATTCACATGGAGAAAATGACCCACTTCTTTGTGCTGTAATTCATAGCCTTAAACATGATGGGTGACCAATCATGGACCAACATTATACATGGATTATACTTTTACCTGATGATGACAATCACTAAAACCAAACTCACCAAGAAAAAAATCTTCCAGCTTGCTGAAGAGTTAATTATGCATATGCTGCATCAGATATATGAAGAAATGCATGGATAAACGTATATATAACTGGTGAGTTATTTTAAAATAAGTCATATAAAAGAGACATATATAGAACAATCTTATTTTAAGTTGGTTAAAAATCTCTGTATTTTAAAAGAATATAAAGTAATTTTGCTTGAATTATAATTAAGAGTCAAGAATAATTCATTGACCATCTCATTTTAAAGGCAAAAGAGATGCTTTTGAACAATAATCCTCTTGGACATTATTTTGAAAAATTTATATTAAAAAAAAAGTAAAGAATAGATTATTAAATAATTTAATTTAAAAACGTTGATAATTAATCAACAAATACCTATCAAAAACTGACTAAACTTTTTTTTTAAGGAAAAAAAAAACTTATAAATTGAAACTAATTTTAAATTACAGTATATCTATATTTTGTTTATAGACACACATATATGTATAAAATTTGTGCATATTTTCCAAAAAATTTAATAATGAAAATATAATATTATTGCTATTAAGCTAAAATGTGATGTAAACATCAGTGTGCATATATAAACGCACACTCATATATGATAATTTTTTTATATTATATATCATTCAAAATCAGATCTTAAATGTAATTTATTATTTTGAAAAAAGATGTATATTAGAAATTGCGCATTTGTGTGCACATATATGTAAATCATTGTAATAATTTGAAATTTTGAATGGTAAATATTGTAAAACAGTGTAATAACTTTAATTGTTTATATAATTTTGTATACTTTTCAAAATCAGAGCCTTATCCTATTTATGATCTTAAATATCATTCATTTTTTTGTTATTAATAAACTTGTATTTAATTGTTAAAATTGTTTCCATCATCAATTGGTCACATACAGTAATAGAGCTTGTGTTCTCTGGGCTAGATTCGTGCACGGGATAAATATAATGAATGGGGATGTGTATTTAGTGCTTTGGGGCATCCAGAGATGATCAATCATCATCCTGGTTGGTGCAGAAGAGAATAGTCTTTAAAGTCCATGTACTATATTTTATTTTTAATTTAGTTTTATTAGAAGTTCAGTTTATAGTTGGCCAGTACAAGTGGCCTGAGCATTGATGATGATCAGCATGTTTTAAATGTCCCAGCATTATTGTTTTGATTTCTGATTATTGTGTGGATGGGCACTAAGCTGGTGCATCCAAGTTATGTTTAAATATTTGCCCAAGGTGGCAAAGGCTCAGTAGTTAGCCAGGTCTACAGAAAACCCATTTCCAATCCAGTCACAAGGTTGACTGTTGATATATATTTTTTATAGTTTAAATCCAGTCACAAGACAAACTGTTGATTTTATTCTGATTTATTATACTGATTTACTATATTGTGGATCATTCATGACAATGAATGGTATTTTGAATATTACTTATAATGATATTTACTTTATAATGCAGGTGGATAATTATGCTTGTAGTTACTCTTCTGAGTGACTGGCTGATCTCTCAGTGTTCTCAGAGATTCTTTAATTTTATACTCTTATATCCTTAAATATCATACTTTTGTAAATTTATAAATATTTCATTTTAAATGGACTGGGATTGATGATGATATTTCCATCACCTCAGGTTCACTCTTACATCCTTCAACTTCTCACTCACCCCATCCCGTTACAATATATATATAAATACATATATATTATTTATGACTTAAACTCAGATTTTCAAGCTCTTCATAACTATCCATTCCATCTAATACAACTGATACACATAACCACATACATGTGAAAAAGATAAATGATCTCCAATATAAATATTTTGTGCTGAATCAGTACTCATCTGTTGGTCTAGATCACCATCTTTCACACATATATACAATCAGTGTTCAATTTATATTAAGTTGGAGAAGATTGAAGCTTATCCATTAAAGTTTGAAGATTTGCTATCTTAATATAAACTATTCACTGATTGTATATATGTGATCAACCAATGAGTGCTGCTTAAGCATGAAATATGTATATTGGAGATCATTTATCTTTTCACATGTATGTGATAATGTGTATCAGTTCTATAAGATGGAGTGTATAGCTGTGAAGAGCTTGAAAGTCTGAGTTCAAGTTCTTCTAATTATATATATAATATCTTGGCTCTTCTGTCATTATTAATAATATGAAAATACTACAGCAGAGACTAAATATGTTAAGTGAAATTAAGTAGACCATGTCAAATATATTTAATTTCATTGAACTTATTTAATGACTGTTGTAGTATTTTTATATATACATATATATTTGTAAGTGCAAGCTATATATAAGTCATGTGACATCTGACTTTTTATTTTATATATATATATATATATATATATATATATATATATATGATTTGATGTCTGTATTTTTTAAAGCAATATACGTAATTATATAACTGAATATTTGTAAATACAGTAACTAAATAATTAAAAAATTTTATCAATGTTATTTAATTGATATTATAAAAAAGCAGGTTTGAAGTCCTTTTTATTTAGAAATAATAGTCTTTGCAAATATTCATCAGATAAAGGCAAAAATATTGAAATATATTCGAATGAATTGTTAAATGTTGGCTACAGTTATAATCACATATATAATGTTATTAGAGATTTTAATACAAAATATAAAAATAAAAATTTTAATAATAATATTGATTCTCCTGCTAATAAAAAAATATGGATATCAATCCCATATATTTCAAATTATCAAGTAAAGTTTATAAGAAAAATTGATTGTTTTCTCATCCCTGGTGTTCGCCTTGAGATGTCGCTATTTCTAGATCAATTCCTAGAAATATACTATTTCACCAGCATTCACCTAACAAAAAAGGAAATTTTCTACGTTATAAACACAGAAAAGAGTCCTCATATTATGTTGGACGGAGGTGGTGGCGGCGACAGAAGCCAACTCAAATGAGACTTCTTTCTATGATAAAACACAGAAAGAGTTCCCAATGGCTGCCGGTTATGGCTTTTTTTTCTATGCTAAAAGTAAAAAGAAAGAAATGCCTTGATTGGCTGCTGTAGTAGTTGATTTTGTTCATCATTTTCTCATAATTGTAGAATATCTATTTTCTCTGTAGTTTTGTGTGAGAGTGTGTGTATTTGAAGCAGTCATAGTTTTTTAAAATTTGATAAGATGTCTTTTTTCTTTAATGTGTTGTAACTTACTTTACTGTTGTAAGTTTAGTAATAATGTCCTGAAGATTCCATTACGAATGGGTAACCCTCAAAAATTGCTTTTAAGGGTGTGGAACGGAAAAAATTTCAAGGATCAGGCGAAAAGTACTATTTTCGCGAGAATTTGTCCGTGACCAGTTACTTTTGATATATATATATATGCACAAACAAAAACAACCCAGTGTCTAATTATTAGGAATTACTTGTCCAAAAAAGAAAATTAGTCGGGTATTATTATTTATTTTTTTGTTACATTTATTATTTCAAAATAAGATTAGTTTTTATATCTACACACTAACAAAAACAACCCAGTTCCTGATTAATTACTGTCTTAAAAAAAAAAAAGAAAGCAAATTCAATGGTGTTTGGTTTTTTCAATGGAGTATTTGAATTACAGTATTTTTTTTTATATATACACAAGATTTACCAAAAAAACGAAACCCATTTTCTGATTAATTACTGTCAAAGAAATGCAAATTAGTTGGCTATCATTTTTAAATTTAGTATTTCAATAATGGTACCCTTTTTATATAGACAGAGTTAACAAAAACAACCCACTTTCTGATTCATTACTGCCCCCCCCCCCAAAAAAAAAGAAAACGGAAATTAGTCAGGTATCATTTTTCAATTGAGTCTTTCAATGGCGGTCCTTACTAATAGTAGTAGAGTATCAATTCTAAATTGTAATATATAAATGATGTTACTTTTGATAGATTTAAAATTACATATTGCTTTTTTAATAAAATGATTGATTTACTCGACTAAAAATACCGTAACTTTAAAAAAAGACACATAAAGTCCAAAAAAAATGATAAAAAGCCCCGTACCTTTAAAGACACACACACAAACTCAAAAACAATCTAAGATTAATAAACATTGACTTATTATGTCTTGCTTTTGAATCAAATGATTGGTTTACTCTTGCAAAAAAAAAAGTACCGTAACTTTAAAAAGACACACATAAAGTCCAAAAAAAAAAAAATTAGAAAAAGCCCCATAACTTTAAAGACACACACACAAACTCAAAAACAAGATAAGATTAATAAACATTTACAAAAATGAAAAACTAACATCATATAATAGTATTAGTTAGTAGAATATTTTATTACAAATCTAAGAAATCAGATCTTTTTAGATCAAATTGATCATTTAGGTCCGGCCCCGGAATCATTATATGTATATGTTTTTGATTAGTATCAATGCCATCCCGTGGCGAACACCAGGGATGAGAAAACAACCGAAAAATTTATAAAGATATATGTGATATTGCATTTTACACACCTCCTACATTAAACAAATTAATAAATAACTCCAAAGATAAAACCTCATTTATAAATAAATACTGTGTCATTTATAAATGGATGTGTAGGTGTGGCAGTAAATATATAGGTGAATCTAGATGTACGTTGGAAAAAAGAACTAAAGAACACTTGCTATTATTAAAACATGTTCAGAAATTGAAACAAAATTGCATAGTAGATAATAATATTTCAGCATCTGTTTTTTACAACCATAATAAATCATGTATTTATGGTTTTGACTTCAATTTTAACAGTGTAAAAATATTGCAAATTGAAAAAAATAACAATAAAAGAAAAATAAAGGAAGCTATGCTAATATACAAATATAAACATGACTTAATTAAAAGGCAAGCAGCAAACATTAAGATCACAAAATTGTGGGAAATTTAGCATTTTAAAGCTTTAGTTGACACAGATTACTGGGATAATTGAAAGCGCTCCTAAGTGGATAAAATTTTTTAATTATTTAGTTACTGTATTTATAAATATTCAGTTATATAATTATATATATATATATTTTAACAGTCACTGATATTTGGTCTTCTGCCAAAAGGGCACCATCTAGGCCATTCGAACCTAGAAAAATTTATAAAGTAGGCAGATACGTGCTTTTAAAAATCCAACTTTTCTTTTATTGACCGTTTGCCCTTGCCACTAGCTCAAGGAGATGCAGAGATTAATATAATATAAATTCTTATCTAATTATATTTCAATATAAAAATAAATAAATAAAATAAGCCACTGCCAGTAATTAACACACAAATAGATTTTTATTAATGCACATTTAAAATTGAGGAATAAATTTATTTTTAGATTTTAACATTAATAATTTTTTTTTAATTTAAATTCAAATTACTATTTAAATAGACTGCAGAGATGGATATTTCCGAGGGTGAATTTTTTTTTACCGAGATGCATGTGCTACTAATGGTTCTTCCCATACGAAGTTTTCCTGAAAACAAATCGAGTCATTCACCCCTTAAAAGAAGTTTTCCCAAAAACAAATCGAGTCATTCAAAGGGGTAAGTGAAGCAACCGACAGCAAAACACATACATATCAGGTAATGAAATTGAACCCTCCCAACTTTAACGTAACTTTTAATTAGAACATAAGATACACACAAAATAAAAAAAAAATGAAATGGAAATGATTGCTTAAACATCTGCATAAAAAATATTAATAATTGATTTTGCATTTTTAAATCAGATAAGAGTTCTTATTTTCAGCTATTAATTAATTGCAATTTTTAGGAAAGTTCTTATTAAATAGACACTATAGTTCATACGTTATGGATTGAGCAGATTTTAGGGATCCGTCTTCGTGATCACTTTCGTAGATTTTGTCATTCTTTGAAATGAAACCACTACTTGCCATTCATTTTGTCAGGAACTGTCATCCAGAGGCCTCAGCTGGTTGTCCGGAAAATCAAACTTATTGCAGACCTCCACATCGTGAAAATCTGCAATATAGCCAGTTATAACGACATATTCATAGTCAGCTCTCAGATAACAATCCTCAGAATAATTTGGCTTTTATATTTTTATTAGTCTCTTATCATCCAATCTTGGATTCAAAGAGCAAGATGTCACTAATCCATTCGTGTTTCAGTTATGGTCCGTGCTGTCATTTTCGTGTTTGCATTGGTCATTTAATTCTTTTGTATTCTCTTATCTGACCATTTAATTTATTTTACATGCCTCATGGGTTAGTTTGCTTTTGAACAATCATTTAATTAATAAGACAATCATTTCCATTTTCTAAGACTATAGAAATCAACATTATTTCTATTTTTAAAATATCAATCTTTATATTTTTACTTTTTTTACAAAAAAAAATACTTTCAAATGCTTTTATCTGTAAAAGCCTTCAAAGTTTCCTATCTGTGCGATCTATATACATTACACAACTTTTAATTTTCAGTTTTTAAGTTAAGTTTTTTTTTTTTCATTTTAATAAATCAATTTTTCTTCGCGATCTTTTTATTTTAGTTTTAAAATAATGTAATGGCATATTTATATACCGTTACAATATATATAAACAAAATAATCATGTACAGAGTTTAAACATAAAATTTTAATAATATAATTGTACCGAGTATACTTTTGACATTTTCACATCAAATTCACTTCAGTCTGCAGAGAACATTAAAATGTCAAAAGTATACTCAGTACAAGTATATTATCAAAATTTTATATTTAAACTCTGTATAAGTATTATTTTACATTAACATCTAGAATGGTAGAATATGGAAATATAATTATATATATATATATCCATATTTATTGTTAAAAGGAGGTAGCCTTGACAACAGTTTGAAATTGTTGTTTGTTATTGATATTGGGATTGTCAAAGTGTTGACTGGTTTTTAATGATATATATATATATATGTGTGTGTGTGTGTGTGTGTGTGTGAATCCACTTAACGGTATGGCAAAATAATGATCAGAATATCAACATTAAATGAAGTTCAATATTAAGTAGAATTTTTTCTCTTAAAAATACAAACCTATATGCTCTTCTATTATATAAGGTGGGGCTAACATTACTGTAACATAATATTATATTTTTAACACAATTATATTTCATTAATTATTTGTATTTTATTAATTATTTTACTAACATTGAAACAAAATTAAAAGGAATTAAAAATAAGAATATTACAATAAAGAAAGTAGAGGAAAGAACCTATTCAACAACTTTGTATAAATTCAATTTTTCTGAGGGGGAAGGTATTATTGTCATGTATCAGAGCATTTTTTAAAAATAATTATACATTTTATAAAAGTTATAATATTTTTGAATTAAAAATCTCTATGCTTTATATTACATTTTTAGTATTATTTAAAATAATGACTATCTTTGGTAGTTAACAATTTTATAATTAATAAAGTTAATATCTTTTTGTTTTTGAAAAAAAGCTAATTTTCTATTAATAAATTCTTATTTGCTGTCTTTTCTTTAATGCATCATCTTCCCATGGTTCTGAGACACTGCATTATTTTTTACTTTTCTTCATATTCTTGCAGCTATCTACAGTGCAATTTTGCTGGTTTACATTCTTTATTTAATGGCAAAAATTGGAACTAAAATTTATAATGATTTATTTGTTTTTTTTTTTTTTTTTTTTTTTTTAAAAAGTGAATATGTAAACATTTTATGGCTATCATAAATTCAAAGAAGGTGATAATGTCTCTAATTGTTAGTATCATAATATAAAAAAACTGGACATTTCTCATTGGTAGATGATTTGTTTTCAGGTTTTGAGAGAAAATGCATTTTTTGTTACTTCAAAAAAAATGGTATATTTTCTGTAATTTATTTATATATTTATGATTATTTATGCGACATATTTGTGCAGAATTTAATTTAAATCAAACGTATTCATAATTACAATTAGCTTTTATTTGAAAAAGTTTGTTTTTAAGAAGACAAATCAAATGAAAATGTAACTATGATAAAGCAGAAGTTATGATTGGTTCACTGAAAAGAAGAGATTTTGTAAATGCCAGTGCAGAAATTTTCATATTTTGATAATTATAAAGGCAATTAAACATTTTAAACCAGAATTTTATAGCTTCATGATGTCTGAATAATTTGGTCTGATTTTAAAATGGAGTTCAAATAAATTAATTTGTTCAATACTTATTTTTAATTGGCAATGGCAATCGCCCAATAACAAAATAGTTGTTTTCATTATGTATTTCACCTTAATATTTTTTTTCTATATTTGTGAAGTTGAAATATTATTTTTTAGAATTTTTGTTTGAAAAAGTATATTTATAATAAATAACATAAAGATTATCAAAATATGATATACATATTTGTTAAAACAAAATATATAAATAACCGAAGTTGTCACTAGGGAATTATAAAATGGAGCAGGTATTAAATCAGTTGAATGATAGAATTAAAACTATGTTTTACATCATTAAACTGA
Source organism: Epiperipatus broadwayi (assembly GCA_028023455.1). Classification (NCBI taxonomy): domain Eukaryota; kingdom Metazoa; phylum Onychophora; class Udeonychophora; order Euonychophora; family Peripatidae; genus Epiperipatus; species Epiperipatus broadwayi. The sequence goes on from JAQFVV010012424.1 coordinate 6,590,479, forward strand.
ATTATGTGTATATAGACAATATCATTTTCTGCTTACAGCCAAAAAGAAAAGCCTAGTGTGCATGCTCATATGCACATACAACTTTAAACTATAAAAGAAAAATGACCTCCATACAAGTTCATTCATAAAAAATGTTATTAAGAAACTTTAGAATAAATGTGAAGAAAAATGAAATTTCATTATTAAATACAAATTAAGTAAGTTTAAGTATTATTAGTCTAAATAATTAAATATAAAAAATTTTGAGCTAGTAAATAGATTAATTTATTTTTTGTTTCTGACAAATTAAATGATTAAGTTATTAATATGTTATAAAAGAAAAAAAATATGGAAAAAAACATGATGTTTTTTTTAATATATATATATAATTAAAATTTAATGTCAAACATTTTATTAAAAAATATTTGGAATAATTATTGCATCTTTTGTGAATTATGAAATATTAATTTCAAACCAGATTAAAGATTGTATTTACTGTTGAACAAAAAAAAAGAATTAGAGAGAAAAATATTAAAATAAATTTTCTCTCCCAAGCAAACATAATGGGACTTGTGTTATATGGTTATATATATATATATATATATATATATATATATATATATATATATATATATATATATATATATATATATATATAAATTTTTAATTTTAATTAATTAATTATTTTTTTTAGAGAAAAAATCTAATTGTTTTGTTTTCTGTAAAAAACATTGACACTGAATAATTTCTACCATCTATACTATAAATATCAGAGCACATTGGAATTTGAGAGCTTGTATGGTAGAGAATACAATTCTGTTTCTAAAATAATTGCATGCCAATCAAATTTGCTGCAATCCAAAAGACTAATACTGACAATTCTATTATAATGACTGGCTACATGCTAAAAATCCAGTAGGTAAATAACCATTGCTCCTAAAGTTTAAACCACTAGTCATTCTATCATGAATCAAAAAATCTAATCATCATCAATAACTAAAACATTTATCACAAAATCATCCACATATAAAGCAATTAGACATACAAGTGTGCATAAAAGAAAGAAATATATCATTGGCCATAAAGTTTTCAGGAATAATACTATTTAATAATAGAAAACTCTCCATACAGCAGTAACAACAGCAGTACCATCCAGTGCAAGTCTTAGTAATAAATAGATTCAGGAAGGTTTATGCAGAAAATATCCATCTAGTGCCTACTCAACCAATAACCTCAGACTAATTTTTAGCTTACGGCTTTTATCAGTGAGAAGCATTGGATCTGAGACCACTGTACCCAGATCTAAGGATCTAATGTAATGCTCTGGTAGCCACATTTTACCTATTTAGTTAACTATAAAACTAAGAATTCAAGATGAAAACACCTTAATGTCCTCAAGCCAAGTTCATTCACTTGGATAGTCATATGATCTGAATCCAGTTAAACATCTATACCTTTTTAACATTACCATGTGGAGAGTTGGTTACTGTTAATGACACCTTGTGTAAGAGTAGGAAATGGTGATCATGTGAAGTTTTATTAATTTTATTCTATTCTTGCATATAGGATGATAGTGACTATGGTTTTTGATAAATCAAGGACATCAAAATGTATAGATACTGAACAGGATTCAGATCTATATGACTATTCAAGTGAATGAGCTTGGGTTGAAGACATTACTGCATTTTCATCTTGAGCTCCTAGCTTTCTAGTTAACTATATAAATAAAAAATGGCTTCTGGAGGGTTGCATTATTTCCTTAGATCCAGATGCAGTGCTTTCAGATCAAAAGATCCTCACTTATTAAAACCACAAGCTAGAAACTAGTCTAGGAATTGGGGATGAGTAGGCATTAGATGAAAATTTTATGCACAAACCTTCCTGCATCCATTGATTACTAAGGCCTGCACTGGATGGCACTACTCTATGGAGAGTTTGTATTGTTAATAGCAGCTTGTGTAAGCATAAGAAATGATCATGTGATGTTTTGTTGGTTTAATAATACTATTTATTATATCACATCCACGTGTAAAGCAGTTATATATATATATATGTACACACAGAATCATTGTCAGTTAAGCTTTCCAGGAATAAAATCATTGATTGCTTCATATATATACTAATTATCACATGATCACATTTCCTATACTAGCACATTAATTGTTGATAAACAGAGCAAAACTCTCCATACAGTATTGACACCTGTGCTAAACAGAGTAATCAATGGATGCCAGAAGGCTTGTGCATAAAATCCCTATCTAATGCCTACTCATCCAATATCCCCAGACTAGTTTCTGGCTTGTGGCCTTCATCAGTGAGGAGCTTTGAATCTGAGAGCACTGCATCTAGATCTTAGGATCTAATGCAACCCTCTAGCAACCACCTTTTATCTCCACTTAACTACAAAACTATGAGGTGGCAATACTGTATGGAGAGTTTTGCTCTGTTTATCAACAATTAATGTGCTAGTATAGGAAATGTGATCATGTGATGCTTAATGGTTTAACACCAATCCTGCCTAATAGGATAGTGGTGGCTATGGTTGTAAAAGAGCCAAAGACACCATAATGTATGGGTGCTGAACTGAGTTCAGACCCATATGACTATATAGGCTATTGAGCTTAGATTGAAAATATTTTTTGTGTTTTCAATTTCATTCTCATAGTTTTGTAGTTAAGTGGAGATAAAAGGTGGTTGCTAGAGCATAGCATTAGATCCTAAGATCTAGATGCAGTGCTCTCAGATCCAAAGCTCCTCACTGACGAAGGCCACAAGCCAGAAACTAGTCTGGGGATATTGGATGAGTAGGCATTAGATAGGGATTTTATGCACAAGCCTTCTGGCATCCATTGATTACTCTATTTAGCACAGGTGGCAATACTGTACGGAGAGTTTTGCTCTGATTATATACTAATTAATTAATAAATGAAATCACCCTTATGTATATATAGCAATTATATACATACACCTAAAGAAATATAATATCCCCAGTAAACAAACAATCTTTCTATTTAATAGATTCTGTTAATAGATATATTAAGTGCTTAATATATCTTTTACAATCATTTAAAAAAAGATAAAAAGAACATACTATATTTTTTCCAGTATAAAACATCCTTGAATTTAAGACATAGTAGGATTTTAAGCTCAAAAAATTGAGAAAAAAAAGTACACCCCCCAATATATGGCACATATATGTACTTAAATAGGAACTACTATAAAATAAAAAATAGATCATCTTATTTATTGTGAATCTTCTTCACATATATGGTACATTCATTTTCTACATCTTTACTTTCAGAACTTGTATTCTCATCTTCACTATTTCATCAGGGTACATCATTTTCAGGCCATTTAAATTGCAGCTGAATGTTATAATTTCTTTGACAATTTGCTTTCTTATAAAGGAACACTTTCTTATTAAAATCTAAACCATTCTTCTAAAATAATTTATATTTTTGCAAATATTTTTTGAAAAAAATTATTAATGTATAAAAAAGATTCTAAGACATATGTTTTCACTTTAAAAGTCAAAATGAAGATATCAGAATTTTTAAAATTTTGCCAGGTGTTTTCTTGTGAAGAGAATAAAAACCAATCAATCAGTGTCTTGGAAAGCAGACTCTTACTCATTCTTGTATTAATTTGTTAGTTGTAAAAAAAATTCACAAGATTATACAGTAGAGTTTTTTTTGATAAAATAATGATCAAATCCACAAAATAATGTTAAAAATAGTGGTTTGAGAGAGTTAAAGATGTTTATAAAATTAATCCAAAAGATATTAATTGAAAAAAAAAAATGCTATTCTACACAGGTAATAATCATAATACTACGTGCATGTATAGCGTAAAGCAAAGATTCACAGAAATGAGATGTTAAAAAATTTTCTTTCCAATATAAGATGCACACCTCTTTTATGGTCCAAAATTTGGAAAAAAGTCCATTGTATATTGAAGTAATATGGTAATACAGAATTAAATTCTATTAAGTAATTCTTAATGAAGCACCATAGAAATTTATATAGACAAAGTTGTTCAAGATAACGTTTTGTTTAGTTTCATAAAAAGAGACAAAACGGTGTCTCTCGTTAAAAAGAAGAATCTTCAATAAATCAACTTTCCAATCAAAGTGTCCTAAATAAACTAATATTAATTTAAAAAATTGTCAATAAAATAAAAAAAATTTCAATCTCAAAAAAAAAAAAAAAGTACTTTTATCAAAAAAAAAAAAAAAAGTTGAATTACTTAATTTTATCAGAAATTATAATCTGGAAGAAATTTCAAGTCCAGGATCTATATATTAGGGAAAAGGGAATTTATGGTAGAAGACTTTTTTAAAGTTTTAAAGTAGTTTTGTTTAATTTAATACTTGTGTTTATTTGAGTCAGATTTTGTAACTGAATTTTAACTTACTTCTTATAAGTGAATTTACTTTAAATTTTGTACACACATTGTTTCAATGGCAATGTAAGATAACAGTGCACTACTTCAGGGTTGTTATGCACAATAGATGGCACTATATTTTGTTAGAAAATGCTTTCATTTAATTTAAGGACTAATGCACTAAAAATTAGTGTTAAAGAAATTTTAGGGATATTTATAGTTAATTAAAATAGAAAATGAAGAGGATATCTTAATTTTCCTTTGGTCTGTTCATGTAAAACTTGTTTTTTTAAATTACTGTTTTAATAAAACAAAAATCTTGCAAACAATTTTTAACCTACTTCTACCAAATGGATTTTTTGCAAATTTTATAAATATCATCAATATGGATAGCTGCCTTCCAAGCAGCTAGCCTGGGTTCGCTTCTGGTCAACGCATTTGACATATGAAAAAAAAAGCAATATTTCTGAGTTATCCAGACTAACAATGTTGGAAGCCTGCAAATTTAATTTCAATTACTGGAAATATGAGAACAGTTTTTAAATTCCCAATTTTTTAATCTTGAATATAAATTGCTTTCCTGTTTAAGATAAATGATTTCAAAAAATGAAGTGATATAGAACTATTAACATTATATTAGTTTCAAAATACCCAAACCCTAAAAATTAAAAAAATAATATATTTAAAAAATATTTTAAAAAAAACCCTTTTATTTCATTTAATGACTATTGCACTAAAAAGCAAAAAAATAACTTCTTTATTTAACCACAATTTTGGTTGTTATACATAACTTTAAATAAAATTGTAGGACATCTATAAATTAATTAATTCAATTTATAACAAATTTGATCACAGGTATCCTAAAATATATTGAGATTAATTAATTTATGGACACCCCACAATTTTATTTCAAGTTATATATAACAATTAAAATTTTGGTTCCAGTAAAAAATATTGTTTGCTTTTTAGTGCATTAGTCATCAAATAAAATAAAAACATTAAAAAAAAAAAATTTCTGTATACTATTTTTTATATATTTTCTTAAACAAATTTTTAAATCAAAATGGGGTTTCTTAAATGCTTTTAAAAAGAAACGATTTTCCTGATGCAGTTAAAGTTGTTTAACAACTATATTATATTGATTTAAATGAAATTCATTTATTCATATTCAAAAGCAAATTTCTCTAATTACTGATTTATATTTAAAAATATGATTGGATAAGCACATACACAAACAATTAAGATGAAATCAATATCTTATAAAATATTCATGACTGTATTGCTAGAAAGATCATTAGGAGAAATTAACAGTAATTATATTTTGCAGTTTTAAAGCCTACTTAATGCAATGTGCCTTTACAGATAATTATAGTTACAACAGATGGAAACTATATATTTAAAATATCACAAATAGCAATCTAGGTCACATTTTTTATATATATAATTATGCAAACACATGCAGACAAAATAATTAAATATTTTTCAATTTAGAATAATTTAAGCTGCTAATTTTCAAATGAGAGTAATTTACTATTTTGAAGCTGATCAATATAGTTTAGATTTATCATTGTTGTATCACTGTGGAATGTAATCATCATTAACTTAAATTACCTTTTATCACTTACAATATATATAACTTTATCTTTCTTATTGCATTGCCAAATCCATATAATACAATATCATCTATGTTCTTTATTACTTTTTACAATGCTTTTTTACAACCCACTACTGTTGATGGTTTTGATTGCCCCAGTAATCTTCTTCAGAACTTCTACTTTGGAAATATAAGCAGCAGTTCTGAAGAATATTGCTGGAGCAATCGAAACCATCAATATTGGGTTGTAAAAAAGCATTTAAAAAGTAATAAAAAACATAAATGATATTAATATTATACAATATATATCTAATTAAGGGAAGAAAACTACTGTCCCTTAGGCTAGGAATAAATAACACTCTGTAACAAAGTTCAAGAATAAAATGGACACATTCTATTGATTGATCTTTGTTAACTATAGGTGTTATTTAGCCATAGGCTGAAAGAGAGTAGTTTTCTATCTTAATTACACTTACATACATGCATACATCTTTGTCTCAGTTATCAAGAACAATCTCCCCCCATATGTCTCAGAAAATAAAATCTAATAAAAAATAAGCAATTATGATGAATTTGTATGAAAAAAAAATTAATTTGCTACTTTAAATTCAAAGTATAAAAAACATCAATTAAAAAATAAAGCTTAAATTGGAAAAAAAGTGTGAATTAATGAGTTAACAATATACTTAACATATTATTTAAAAAAAAAAAAAAATCTGTGGGCAAATACACTATTTAAAAACATTTGATTAGCTATAATTTAATATATATATATAATATTTCCATAAAGATGACATTTTCCTCTTTTTATAGCTGCAGAATGTTATTGGTTGGAATAAAATAAGGCATAAAAAAAAACCACCCCAAAATAATTATAATGCACATTTTAAAATAATAATAAAAAGTAACACAATGTACATTTTATAATTTATATTTCATACACTTTATGTTCAATGATTAAAAATTTTTACTTTTATAATTTCTGACCAATAACATTGTAATTTTTTTTTTTGCAATATTATTAATTTTTTTAAAAATATCACATAATTTTTATTTTAGATAAATACAGTTAAATTAAATACGTTGTAAATGAAGAAATATTATGTTCACTTGATTGCTGTAATTTTAATAGCATATGTAAATAATTAAATCTTTTTTTTTAATTTGTTGAATTATGTTCATAGTAAAACTGGATATTAGCTAGAATAAGGCACAAAAAAATATGAGATTATTGTTTTAAAATTGAAAAAATAAATGATATTTTACATTTATGTTTAGTAAACTTTGATCATATAAAGTTAAATATTAGCCACAAGTGCATGAAATCATTTTTTTTTCTCAAAATAACTTACAATTGTGAAAACTATTACAATTATCATATTTTTGCACAAGTAAAATAACATTTGTAAAAATATTAATCCATAAAACTGATTGAATGAATCTACTTTACAACTAAATGTTAACACACTTTGTTATTGTACAGCATATGTTCAAAGCATGTTATTTGCTGTACTTAATGAAACTGGCATTTTTTTGATTTTATAGTGATTAAAGATGAATATATTCTTTACTTTGGATATGTTATAAATAAAAGTGCTAAATATTTTGTAAAGTCATAGAATTAAAATTAAATAAAGTGCATTAATCATATTTTAATTCTATCAACCAAGCAATATTGTAGAATGAATAAACTTTATCCTATATTTTTAGTGTGGATAATGTCATTTTATTTTCAGAGGACATAGCTTTAATGATATCACTAAACCTATGCTGTCATCAATCACATAAAATGATTGCCATTTTTGATCGCCATCTTGAAAACATGGTAGATGTTTTTAAAAAAAGTTTAGATTTTTTTAAAAAAAATCATAACAAATAATAAATTTTAAATCAAAATAGTGGGTACAAATTGATGATTTTTGTAGTAACTACTTGCATAAAGATCCACTAACTGGGGTAAAGGTGGTTATATGCACATATATAATAATTAAATGATATATAAAAGAGGAGAAAAAATCACTGACAAAGACAAAATCAAATTAAAAAGTTTCTGTTTGTATTAAAACTCTTTTCTTTTATATGTTTATAATACCAAACATACTGAACTGGGTTCAAAAACTATGGAAATTCTGTCACTGAAATATAATCATTTATATATCTGCATAGTTTAATTCAGTGGTAGAGTGGCATAAACTGGAGCTTAAGATTCCTGGAACATGGTCAGTGTTGACCATTTCTTTATTTATTTTATCTTAAACACACACACATATATATATATATCACTATGACTTGTATTTAGAAAATATACAGAGAATCTTTTATATATTTTCAATGTTAAGCATTCTTTTCAAAGATAAATGTTATACTGAAATAATGCAAAATTAAATGTAGAAGTTTGCATTTATTTTTTGATTTTTGAGTATAACTTTACCTTTGAAAAGATTCTACACACTGAAAACACATTAGGGTTATTTTTTCAGTGTAAGAAGCAAAAACACAATTGTGTATAAATGAATTATATTACTTTTTTTATAAATCTCCTCATATACACTTTAATCCAATTTTTATATAATTCTTCCTTTATTTTTCTAACAGTTTAGACTGTCCAGCTGTCTCCATCAGAGCTTTTTATATCTTTCTTTTTTTTTTTTTAAATTTATAACTGGCATAGAAGTATATCTTTATAAATGTAAAAAGAAAAAAAGAAAGACATATTTTTACACCAGTTATAAATGCAAAAAAAAAAAAAAGATGAAAGATATAAAAAGCTCTGACAAAGACAGCTGGACAGGGCCAAAACTGTTAGAAAAATAAAAAAGGAATCATATAAAAATTGCATTAAAATGTATATGAGATATATAAAAAAGTAATATATAAATATATGAAGAAAAATGCAAAAGAAGTAAAAGAGAAGATATAAGAATAAGTGAATTATATTTTATAATTGATGAGAATATCAGGACTAGTAAATTGTTGATTAGGATATATGAATAATATATTTCCCTTCCATTGCAATAAAAGATCTTTATATCAACCCTTCAAAATGGAACAGTAATAAAAAGGCATTCATCCTCAGACTAAATGATTAGAGCGATGAAAAATCACATTTCCTATTCTTTTATTATTTGTCTAAGAGTAGTGACTGATAATTGAATGGCTAGCTGGATTGGTGGAAAAATTATTGTTTCATCCGGACAATTCCAATTCCAGATTACGAACATGGTAGATGATATTCTAATCACTATACAACTGTTTTTCATACTAAAATTTTTTTTTCAGCACAACAATATTAAACCACTTATTTGAATGTAAATTCAAAATTCAAGATCACTGGTATCATGATCATTTTTTTGATTTATATAAATATCATTAATGGTTCTGTATCATTGGTTTGTTATATACTTAATATAATTTAATCCAGATCTCAGAGCTGCATGAAAACTTTAATTATCTTTGATGTTTAAAACATTTATATCATAAAATAATTTTTTTTTTTTTATAGATGCAGAAGGCAAGACTATATATATATGATATTAAGTCATTTTGATTCCTGAGTGAATAAACTTATTTAATGACAAACATATAACTTATTTAATGATAAGCTTATTTTATCGCATATAATATACAAGAATTTCATTTGAAATCGAGAAATCCATTTTTGACTCACATCAAGTGAAATTCTCAGCGCAGTATTTATTTTTTAAAAAATCCGTAGTATTTTTTCCACCATAAAATAAATAAAATACTTCTTCCAGTACAAATTTATAATCAGAAAACGACTCAGTTTTGCGATTAACTTTTTTTTTTTCAAAAACAATAATAAAAACTAATGGCAATCTGAAAAATATTTTTAAAATCTAAATATTTTAAGATATTATCATTTAGAAGTTGGATTAGATCTATTATTGATTATTATAATATATATAACACCATTATTCAAACGGAAATCAATCTCCGATAATGCGCTATTTCTTAAATACTCTAAACCTACGCTCACCCTCCCGCTGGTAAGAGTTTAAGTGAAACACTTAAGTTTAGAGCGTACATTCTATATACACCAACTTTTACAGATCATGCTTAAATCAGGGCTTGAGTCTATTGTGTGCCTGATGTTATAATCAAATATTCAATTGTACAAATCTATTTAACCCATCGCAGGAGAAAGACAGTGTCTCATTTTTTACCACCTACGATTAGACAAATATGACTTATAAATGTAAACCTATTATTATTATAAAGAGCGGAAAATTTTGAAATTATTCAAACGGGAATCAATCTTCGATAATGCTCTATTTCTTAAATATTATAAATCTCCGTGCACTCCCCCGTTTTCAGCGTTTTATAATAATAGGTTTACATTTAAAAGTCACATTTGTCTAATTGTAGATAATTAAAAAAATGAGACACTGTCTTTCTCCTGCAAAGGGTTAAATAGATTTGTACATTGAATATTTAATTATAACATCAGGCACACAATAGACTCAAACCCTGATTTAAGCACGGTCTGTAAAAGTTGGTGTATATAGAATGTAGGCTCTAAACTTAAGTGAGTCACTTACGTTTTTTAAACTCTTACCGGTGGGAGAGTGCACGGAGATTTATAATATTTAAGAAATAGTGCATTATCGGAGAATGACTTCTGTTTGAATAATTTCAAAGTTTTCAGCTCTTTATAATAATAGGTTTACATATATATAACCATTAGAAGCCAGTCAACACTTCAACAATCCCAATATAGATAACAATCAACAATTTCAAACTGTTGTCAAGACAATCTTCTTTTGTTGATTGTTATCTATATTGGGATTGTTGAAGTGTTGACAGTTTTTGATGGTTACTTATAAACCCATTTAATCTTGAAAATTATTACATTTAATATATATATGTGAAGGTAAATAAACAATTTTGATTTGCAAGTGCCAAACTTACTTCACTTATAATATGGACATGAACCATTCAGATAAATACATTAATAATTATCAGTAATCATTTATTAAACTAGAAATTATCTCTAGCCCACATAACCTCAGTCAAAGATTAATATATATATTTAATTAAACACACATACATTTAGAGTAACTCAACTTCACTTCTCACTTTTCATGTATAATCTTTTATAGATGTATCTAATAGCTTCAATTCCACCACACACTATTGAAAGACATGAATAAAGTCATCTTAAAGGACAAATCCCAAAATACTGAGCAATGATAAAGATATATGTGAGAGATTATGACATGGGCCAACTGATGAGGGATGGTTCAGCATTAAATGCATCTTGGTGGTTGCATGCCTTTTGAGATATCTTTTTTAATGTCTTTTAAGAGTGGATAATGGATTGGAGGCTATTGAGTACATCTATAAACATAATTTGTAATTTCAAATATGCAATTTGAAATTTGTCTCTTGAACTTTCTTTCACTAATTAATTGACTTAATTAATACAATATGCTTCAATGTATAAAGGTGAAATTACTAAATTCTAAATATTAATATTGGCTAAGCACTTTCAGTGCCTGTTTGCTCCATATTCATAGATTATGACTCTCAAAATCAAATGACACCACAGCACCTGAAATTGATAGATTGAACTTTAGTTTCATTACTGGGTTAACATACATAGGAATTAATGATTACTTAGGAAAAAAGCATTTAGTAATAAAATATGAAGATTTTATGACTGAATTTAATCTCACAAGGGGTAAGTTCTTAGTGAGAATATTCAATAGATGTCATTTAAAATATATAATAATACAGCAAAGGTACATCCACTTTTTCTTTCAAAATATATATGTTCTACAATAATATCAACAAATAAAAAATCCTTCTCCTTTTTTCTTTTCAAAAACTTTATTTTTTATCTCAATACTGAACATATATATACATTTATATACAAAACTCCAACGTTTCAACTGTTTTATCTCATACAGTCATTTTCAAGGATCTGCAACAATATTAAATACATATCAACAAATAAACTTCAATTACATAAAAACTTTCTCTTACATTAACATAATAACAAACATATTAAACATATAGAAATATATTTTACTTACATCTTTCTCCCACTGCTATATTTTATTACTCTTTTTTTTTATTTATTTACATTGTTTAATTACAAATATATCTTAAAATCATCCAAGAAACTTTCTATACAAATTTAAATACCAACTCTAATTTCCAAAAACCTCCCCCTTTCTTTAAATTTTATCTAAAACCCATCTTAAAACTACATTCCTAAACTATATATTTAAATGAATATAGAAATTGACAAAATGAATGGAATATATTTAATTGAATGTTTAAATTGTAAGAGGGAGGGGGGTAAGGTTTCATATATTGGTACAACTAAGAATAAATTAAAAACTAGACTTAGACAACATTTGTATGACAAAAATTCAAATATTTACATTCATTGTAAAGGTTTAGGTCATAAAGAATTTAATATTAAAATGTTAGAAAGGGTTAAAAATTACAGGGAAAGAATTTTTTTTTTATAAAAAAATATAATCCTACTCTAAATACAATTAATGGAGTAGATAAGGAATATAAATTACTTTATAATTAAAATAAATGCTTAATGGGTTTAGGTAAATTGTTAGAAGTTTTTTTATATAAAAGAGAGAGAGAGAGAGGGGGGAATGTTTAAATTTGTTTTATATTCATTTAAATATATAGTTTAGGAATGTAGTTTTAAGATGGGTTTTAGATAAAATTTAAAGAAAGGGGGAGGTTTTTGGAAATTAGAGTTGGTATTTAAATTTGTATAGAAAGTTTCTTGGATGATTTTAAGATATATTTGTAATTAAACAATGTAAATAAAAAAAAAGAGTAATAAAATATAGCAGTGGGAGAAAGATGTAAGTAAAATATATTTCTATATGTTTAATATGTTTGTTATTATGTTAATGTAAGAGAAAGTTTTTATGTAATTGAAGTTTATTTGTTGATATGTATTTAATATTGTTGCAGATCCTTGAAAATGACTGTATGAGATAAAACAGTTGAAACGTTGGAGTTTTGTATATAAATGTATATATATGTTCAGTATTGAGATAAAAAATAAAGTTTTTGAAAAGAAAAAAGGAGAAGGATTTTTTATTTGTTGATATTATGTCATTTAAAATAGACTGGCTATATTTATGAATATAATGAGATAGACAGTTATAAATACACTTGGGTCTCATTTTATGCTGTAGATAGGTTCCTCAGAAAATGCGCACAAAAATAGATTTAACTTACCTTGAAAAATGGGAGATATATACTGTAATTTTCAAAAATCACATAAAAGCAAAGCAACAATGTAAAATTACTTTAAAATTCGCATAAAAAAAAAATAAGGAAATAAAATATGATAAAAAATTTTAAATTTGAAAAAAATTGATACAAGACAAACTTTTTTTACCTTTTTATTAACTATAGTATTTAATTTTATTCAAAACAATATATTTTATATGTAATTTACAGTATTTTACATTTTTTCATACGTGTACAGTATTTTAATCATTATCACTATTTGACAATAAGCAAGTTCATTTGTGAACTACTAAGACATCAGATTCGTCACAAGAGGAAATACAACTAGCACCAACTTCATTTTTTTAATTGCTCTTATAGTGACTCACCCAAACTAAAATGTTTTCTAATTGCTGTTGACTAAGTAATCTAAAATTGAAATTTTTGTTTCCAAAGAAATTCACTTTCTTGGGTGTTTTCCCCCTCTTCATTAGGGTAAATTAAAAGTTTAAAATAAAAATAAGAACTTAGACTTATGATAATAAAGACACCTACTCACTGCTGTTGGGCAAAATTTAATTAAAACTAATAATTAAAAATTAAATTCTTATTTTTGTTTTTAATTTTTTAATTTTCAATTTCATCTAAAAATCAAATTTCATTGTTTCACATCACATTAATTTCAGATCACATTACGTAATTTTTAAATTGCTAATTACAATTAAAAATCAGATTTTAATTTTTAATTGTCAAATTTAATTGTGCCCATGGTGGCTGTTACCTTTACAAAAATAAATTTGTGGACACTAAATGATTAATTGATTATGTACTCTTTTTTTAAAAAGCAAAAATAGAATGTGATTTAAAATGCAAAAACAACAACATGCGCAGTATAGGCAACTGTAATGTTTGAATAGATTTACATTATAATCTTGTAAAATTTAATGTGTGTATATAAACTGGGGGAATCCTGATTGTAAGTGAATTATGAACTTCTTTATTGCATAAAATATATTACAGTACTATTATAAAGCGTTGAAAAGATTGAAATTATTAGATGGAAGTCAAACTCTGATAATGCGCTATTACTTTAAATATGACGTGAGTGCACAGAATTTATAATATTTAAAGTAATAGCACATTATCGGAGCTCAACTTCTGATCTAATAATTTTTATTGCATAAAAGAAAACATACAAAGATATTAAGAAGAAACATGAATCGCATAACTTTAAAATCGCATTAAAAAAATCCGCATAAAACGAGACCCGGGTATAATTGATTATGTCCTGCACAGTTTAATACAGTAGTAGAGTGAACTCCTAAGCTATAAAACCATTCAATTATGACCCATGTAGTCTGTTACAATGGTAGAATGCCAGATTCAGGAGCCTAAGGTTCTTCAATCAACTCTAGTTCCGATGCTTTCAGAACTCAAATTTCTTATGACCTCCAAACCAAACAGACATTCAATTATTTATTTAATAATTGAATGACTTTATTGTTTAGGGGTTTATAAAATTTTAATTCTCAGAAATGATAGAGTTGGATTTGTGAATATTGAATTTTCAGAGTTAGCCAGTCTATCACTGAACCAAACTGCTCAGGGTTTTAATAAAACAAATAGAAGTGCTGAGAATTGTTTCTATGGATGTTTAGAAAAAGGAAAAAAAATCAATATTTGTTTCATTAACTAGTGAAAAGACTTTTGACAGAATGACTTGAGTTATAGATAATCCCCATATAACAAGGTTGATAGGTTCGTAAAAAAATGCCAGTCGATAGGTTCCTAAAAAATACTGTGTTATGCCAACTTAGGTTATATGAGACAAAGAACTAGTATAAAAACTAGGGTTAGGTTCCAAAAGTTGAAAAAAATATGCTACTACTTGCATAATGTTTTCTTGTCATCACTACTAATCACCATTAAATGAACATTTTCACAATGCTCACTCGAATGAGGAATGATCAATATCAACAGAGATGGTGTTTGCTCTTAAAAACTCTCACCATATCCTTTGTTATATGGGAATTTTCCTAATTATCAAAACTTGTTAGAGGGAGTTTCTCCAATTTTCAAACTGTGTTAGAGTGGAATAGTGTTGCAGGAATGCATTATAGCCAGGTTTCCCTAATTCTGGAATCATGTTAGATTGGAATAGTGTTGTAGGAATGTCATGTTATATGGAAGGGGGGAATTACCTATACTTTAGAGAAAAATGGTATTCATTGAAATGATAGCTGATTGTTAGAAAATTTGTAAACGTATCAGAGAAATCAATAAAATGAAATTGCTTATCTTCTGTAGTGTTAAACATTTATTTAGGTGTACTATTTAATAGGTATGGGTTTTAATAAAAATGGGGATAACATTAGGAATAGAATTGCCTTAGCTTTGTTGATAATACAGAAGTATTTACAGATTTTAACAATGGATTCAGCAAAATTAGGATTGATGAAATTCATATAGTTTGAGATGAAAATCAATTCATCTAAGTTTTTAAATTAAAGTTTTTTTACATTAAAGGGGAAAACAGGCTTTTGAGAAGAGTAAGGGAAAGTTACTTTGTGAGCTTCAGAGTTAAAATGAAAAAAAAAAAGATGTGTGAAAAGAATAAAGGCTTTTTTTCTTATTTTTTTGAGAAAAAAATAAAATTATTATGAGTGATTTAAAAAACTGGACAGAAAGACTTAGTGGAGGTTGGAAACTTGTAGCAAATATTCGTGAATTTGAAATTCATTAATTATTATATATTTCCAATTTACTAAGAACTTATTTTTGAATGCTAGTAATATTATTTTAATATTTTATCTTTGTTTATAGTTTATTTATTTAAGTATATGCTGTATACTATATACTTGCTATTAGTCGGCTTATTTACATATAGCTTTATATTTTCCATCAAATATCCGTTATAACATTCTTTTCCCATCTCCCCACCAGCCGTATTTACAGCGTTATTCCATTTTTTCCATCGAATCAAATTTAGGTAAAACCAAAATTAAATTGATCAGTAAGACTTTCTCTTGCAGGCAAAACAAAAAGTCTAAAACTACGTTAAAAGCATATTTTCCCACCAGCAATCGAAAAAGAAAGAAGTTTTACAAGATTAACGCTTGATTAGGTTATAGTAAATATAAATACTGCATTTTACTGATTTAATTCCATTTTTTTTTTTTATTGTATATTTTTAAAATATAATGTCTTAACCAAGACTTCATCAAGATAAAGTAAGGTTTTCATGTGAAAACAGTAGCGTCACTAAGGTCGGTCAATCGGGCGTATGAATCGGGGCCCCCGGGAGCCGCCAGTGTCTTAAAAAAAAATTCACCAAACAGGAAATGCATTTTCCAATTTAAAAAAAAAAAAATCTTAAGAATTTTATTATGCGATGCGATGCGCTGTAGCTTCTCATTTATCGAAGTCAGGAATCTCTCAGCCACTATGACCAGAGAAACATGTTAATCATCTTACCTTTTCTTTCCATTCCCCACCTTAAAATTTTCCCATATATTTCTCTATTTTACTCTATCCCATTTCCAAAATATTATCTTTGTCCATCCTATGCTTTTATATCTAGATCCCCTTATTTTTTCCAAAGCCAGCATAAAAACAAAGAACCCACTTTCTGTATAATCACTTTGTTTATATTTATTCTTCCACAACTTAATTACTTGTACTATTCCGATAATCAGTGCTGAGTCCGAACGTAGTTTGTCAAAGCTTAAAATAATAAACTATTTAAGATCCACAATGGCACAAAAAGACTATCCAATCTAACGTTGCTTTCCATAGAAAATAAATTATGACAAGACTTTAAGTGAGGTAATAGATAAATTTGCAGAAATTAAAACAAGGAAAATGAAGTCATATTAATTCTGTTTTTCTTTTATATTAATGTGTTATATTTACTATTTAGATAAGTTTTTTTCTTGTATTAAAAAATTAAAGATTTTATTTATTTATTCACTTTTTTATTTACTGGGGGCCCCACTCCTTATTTGGGCTTGGAGTCTCAAAATCCAAAGGCGGTGCTGTGCGGAGACATTTGTTTTACGTACCAATATTACTTACATGATGTGTCACGTACTGTCACCCATTCACTCAAAAATAATCGAATGTTTTTTGTTACTCGGCAGTTCATAAAAAGTTCAAATGCCAGAAGTGAGAACTGGAATCGATCTGAAGATCTCACAATTGAACCACGCTGGGCAAAAATTTACACAGGTGTTGAAATATTTTAGCGTTGATCTTTACAAACGTACGCAAATACAAATTATGAGTCACATTGTTAATGATTGTTGGATTTATGCTACATTGTCAGAAGAGAAGTGAAGGATTTAATAAGGTCACTAAAGAATCTGTCTCTGGTTGGTATCTGTATGGTTTTTTAAAAAATAATATCTTATTAATAGTTAAGTTGGTTAAATTCATAAGCTAAACAAATACTTTTGATTATCCTTAAATTTTATCTTCTTACTCAACTTTTTTCTATGAATTTTTTTCTGGTTCAATATAATACTTTTTAATAAGCTGTGCCTTGCATAGTTTATGCAGCGTAAAGTATCGAATGCTTCTTGTTTTGATACTTCCGGTGCTCGAACTACTTATGAACTCCCAAATAATAAAATAATTTGATCATGTTTATTTAAAAATTTACATTAAAAAAAAAATTCACTACCACCCCCCTCTCAAATGCCTTTTAATATTTATTAAAACACAAATTTTTATTTTTTATATATTATAGTTTTGTTAATTTCTATCCCTGCTTTATTATTTTTTACAAACACCGAATGGAATTTTTTTTTAATTGCCAGACTATTTGTTCAGAATAAAATGTAACAAAAGGAATGAAATATGATAAAACTTTCCGTAGTGAGAGAAACACTATTCACATATGGGCGATGAGCCAGTAATCTGTTAATTTATCAAAATCTTTATTCATTAAATATATTTATCGAATGACTTTATTGCTTGGAGTTCATAAGAAATTCGAACCGGAAGAGCAAGAACCGGAAGCGATTCGATGATCTATTCCATCATTGAATTAAAATATCATTTTTCAAACTCTCTCTTGTAAACTTATTTTTGGATGAACAATTAAAATAATAAATATTTTCCTTAAAACAGTCACTCTTTTTTTAAAATAAATAAATAAATTCTTATTCAATTAAATGCATTAAACTTTTTCAAAATGATTGGGATGACACACTTATTCAGACAAAGGACCATTGCGATCAAAATATTTTAAATTTAGTATTATTTCAATAACTTCAGCTGAAATAGATTATTATTAACAAACAAACTTTGAATTGTCAGAAAAAACGCTATTTTTTTTAGATTGAGACAATGATTCTCTTCACAATTGATTATATTTATGTCATATCTGACCTTGCCTTCAAAAGTCGACTAGTTTAGATTATTTCCTTATTTAATCGGATTGAGCACTCATTGCCACTAACCAATGTGTAAACATGTGGATAACCAATGTATAAACATAACCAAAGGGTAAAACATAAATGCCAATGTGTAAACATGTGTATAAAATCCTTCCATTGGTTAGTACAGGCCAATAGGCAATGATGCTCTCTGAATCCAATTGCCACCGGTAAGGTAGAGGATCTGGCAATAAATAGTCAGCCTTTTTGGAGGCAAACCAGAGAAAGAGAGATAAGATCTGTCTAACCTGAACATGCTCTCAATTGAAACCACTATCTATGGTGAAGGTGTTTCTACTATAGTCATTACCGATATGTCTACGCAGTGAGGCAAGTCCATGATAGGACTGAAAGCTGCTATGATTACAGCTGACTTGAGGCAAGCTATCCAGTACAACCAGAAGAGTCTTGACTAGAACTCATGAGGCAAGCTAATATTTACAGCTGGAAGTGAGTTCAGTCATTCAGGCACAATCAGGTCATTATTGACTAAGTTATATGTAATATTGTCACAAATCTGACCATTACATAGGTATAACATGTGTGTATATTTGTTTGAATAAGCATCAAATAGAAATCTGTCATTTATTTTATATATTGTTGTGATTGGATATTGAAAATTTTAAGATTATTTAGTAGGACGTTTTATTTTATAATAATTTAAGTTAGTGAAAGTGGAAAGATATGTTAGGTTAATTGATTTTGTATGATTATTACTATTATTATTTAATCTTATTATAATTGACTTGGTTAATAAGAGTATATTGATAATAGTGGAATAGTATAGCTATGTTAGTATTACATTTGATTTTGTTTGGTTGTAATTAGAAATCAATTATTAAGTTATATATTTAATTAGATATCACTGATATTGTAAATTTGTAGAATATATTAAAATTATTATTTAATCCATTCATGAATTATTTCACATAAATATAAACAACATTTGACTTTTAATACAAGTTTGTATTATTATAAACAGTTTATTTGAGGAATATTAAAGTGAATCTGTCTAATTCTTTGCCATTATTTTTATTCTATTATAAGTGGTTTATGGAATAAAAATAGATTGTTGATAATAAGACAATGATATTTGGTTTTATTGCTTTATCTTTAACTTATTTCAAATTATGCTTATATTTTAGGGTAGTTTGAAATCATGATTTTACTTGTTTTATATTTATTTCAGCTTTGTTTATTTTTTTTCATTTTGTTACAAATGATGCTTCAATCCACAGAACATTATTAAATTAGTATGTCTTATTTGATTCATATTTCTATTCTGTTGCAAATAATGATCAATTATTAGACTATGACTAAAGGATATAGTATAACCTATTTTTTTTATTCAGTTACAAATGGCATCTGACATCATGGGCACATATTTATTCTGCTACAATATACACACATATATAAAATAGTCTAACTTCAAATCTCAAATCTCAAAGTCAAAATTATAAGAGGCTGTGTATATATTATTTATTCAAATTGATTTTAATCAGTGATCTTTTTTGCATGTAAATCTAAAGAATATTGATTGATTTAAAGTAGTTTTATTTGTACTGTTTCTTTATATATGGATACTCAGGAATATTAGCTATAATGCACAATAAGCATCCAGAAACACATTGACCATTATTAACACAATTTACTTTATCACAGAGACAAAACTCTTCATACAATAGAGCCATCTAAGTGCATGCCAGAGTAATTAATGGATGCAGGAAGGTTTATGCATAAAATTTCTATCTCATGCCTATTCATCCAATATCCCCAGACTAGTTTCTAGCTTGTGGCTTTCATCAGTGAGGATAACTTTAGCATTGCATGCATTACATACTTTGATAAGATCTGATGTTAAAAATAACATTATAAAGTAGAAAAGATATCACTGCTTTCTTGAGTAAAATATAGAGTTTTCACATAAGGAGTACTGACAAATATTACAATGACAAGCCATTTTACAAATACTTTAAAAGATAATCATTGTCTTATTGCCTTTCATAGCTTGATGTATTGGTAAAAAATCAGATTCTGGGGTATGAGGCCCCAGATTGATCCATCTTGGCATTTCCAGAATTTAAACTTCTTATGGAAACCTGAGCAATAAAGCTATTTGATTATTTATTTTATTATCATATGATCACCATTCTTTATGCTTATACAAGCTGTTTACACAGAGGAAAAACTGTACAGTAGCACCACTTAGTGCAAGCCAGAGTAATCATTGGATGCAGGAAGGTTTGTGCATAAAATCCCTATCTAGTATCTACTCATCCGATATCCCCAGACTAGTTTTTAGTTTGTGGCTGTAGCTGCTGGAGGGTTGCATTAGATTCTGAGATATAGGTGCAGTGCTTTCAGATCCAAGGTTTCTCACTGACGAAAACCACAAGCTAGAAATTAGTCTGGGGATGTTAGATATGTAGACCCCAGATAGGAATTTTATGCACAAACTTTCCAGCATCCATTGATCTGTTATTTTATTAGCTTAATAAGTTTTCAGAAACCATAGTAAACATAAATATGCAAATTCTACACAAAATTTTTAGTAATGACAAATAGGTATTTGTGCATTATTCAGTCTATCAAACTCGGCAGCTATTTTTTATTTAACAGTTTCAGGGGTCTACATAAATACTTAAAACAAAATGATTAATATTGCTCCAGATTAAGTTTTACATTTAAATAAAAGATGAACATTATTTTACATGCCAGAAAAAAATCCCTGGAAAGTTAATTTTTTTTTCGACTAGTTACTCCTAGTCAACATACTTTACATTTAATACTTAAGAAATATATATTTTATTATTTTTATTTGAAAAGGAAAGTAAGTTTCAGTATAATTTATATTGGTTAGATGAGTATCAAAGCATTCATCACGAAAGAACTGAGAGACACCTGCGATGATCGAATAAATTAAATATAATGAAAATACTAAGGTAGAAAAAAATGGAAGTTTCCAAAAAATATTGTAGCTGTAAAAGAATAAGTAAAAAAAAAAAAGAATTGTTAATAAAAGCTTAAATATAATCTTAAAAATAAAATAAATAATTAATGGCTTTATTTCTTGGGAGAGGGTGGCATCCGAAGATCTAAAGCTTCAAACTATGTAAGGCAATATAATCTTAGAACTGACTACAGTAGACGCAAATTTAAAACAGAAATGAAAATAATATATTAAATGTTTCCTGAGAGTACTTGAACTGGTCAGTCGAGCAATACCCGAAAGAAGAGAAGAGAATCCCACTCTAAACATTATGCATACAGCTAACAATTGAATGTAATCGGAAAATTTAAATAAAGTTAAATTTTTCTAAAGATATTCAATACTTAATATTAGACAATGGATAGACAAATGAAGAATAGAATAAGAAAGGGGAAAAAAGGCCACGACAACAATAAAAAAGTCATGTAGAAAAAATAAATAAATTGCAAATTAAAGAATTTAAAAGTTAAAACAATCTTTAAGCTCTTCAAAACAACGAGCTCTCAATATATTTTCATTAGATAAACAGTCAGACATAAGATGCCACCCAAGGTGAGGGTTTGAAAACAGTTAGAAGACAGACGTGCTATCCCTGTTCCAAAATTCCTTTTATTAATACGTATACAGTTAAAACAAACGTAATACTATTTCTTATTCTAGTATTAATTTCATTAGTTCGTATTCTGTTTTTAAGAAAATCGCGCTCTTTATTAATTTTGCAAAAGTTGCCAATAATTTATGAAATGGAACGCTTTTTAATTCGAAAACATCTGCCTCTAGCATTTCATCTGCTTTGATATAGGTAAAAACATTGTGAACTGACACGATTTGGTTGCTATAGTGATGTAATTTTCATAAAGTATAAACTTCAGGAAAGATGAGATTAAATGCATTTTAAATGTTCTTTCGCTGTAACCAAATATCCAAACAAAATATCAAAGGTTAGTGCAGAAAAAAAAATCACAATCTATTTGCAAATTATTAAGTTCTACCTTTGTTGCCTTTAATTAATAAGTAGTATAATTAAATAAAGTCTCATTAAATGTGCAAATTACAATGAAAATAAATCTTATATAATTATATTAAAACGGTGAAAAGGCTGAGACATTAAAATTTTATATCAGGCTTTTAAGTCGTTTTATTGCTATGTTTACACGTTTATTAATTATAATGAAATATTTGTACAACAATATATATAAACTATATATATAATAAAATATAAAAACACACCTATTACGCGACGTGCGTGTATCAAAATAATTGCGAAAAAAATCCAAAACTAATTACAAAATATTTTTATAATTTTTTCCTAATACAGGTTTAGAGTGAGTTATGACATAGCTTTCTATCTAGGGACCTAATCCCATGCATTTGACTCATTGTAATATAATAACATACTAATGAATGATTTTGAATAGTAGCATTAAATACTTTACAAACTTTATTGGGTATACCCTTTATTGATTTAATTTTGACGTCTAATGTATGAAAAGGCAATTATAATATTTAAGAAAGACACTTGTATTAAATAGCATCTCTCCATGATATTAAATATGAGATTTGTGCAACTGAATATGTTATATTCTCTACTTCTTATTCCGATTATATTACATATGTGAATCCCATAGCACATATGCCATACTTAAATAAAACAATGGATCAAAGCAACACTATAATTAAAAGTAAATCAGTAAATCCATTTACTACTTAATTGTAGTGTTGCCATGACAACTTATTTTGATATTCTAATGCTTTATTTAAGCACAAGGAATTTATTACTTAATTCTAATGTTGCCTTGATGATGGAACTGGTTTATAAAAGCATAAGGGTTGTATGAGGTGATTTATATATATATATATAATCTATCATCTGAAACTGCATCTTATCCTTATGGATTTTTTATATATGTCTGTAGATTAAATCTGTATTACATTTTGCTGTAATCCATCATTATTATCTTTTATAATCTACCAATAAACATATTCTGTTTAGAGAAAAATATGGTGCCAATGTTGATGATGACTTAAGATGAGAGATGTTAACCAAAATATCTTTTGTTCATTATCATCAAGCTACAAAAATCACAGTATGCAGTCAAAGATCATCACATTAGTCAAGCATATTGTTTTGATACATAAGAATATTCTACTACAAAAATATTCATTTATACAAACATTTTCACAGAGGCAATAACTCTCCATGCAGTAGTGCAAGCCAGAGTAACCACTGGATGCAGGAGGGGTTGTGCATAAAATCCCTATCTAGTGCCTACTCATCCACTATCCCCAGACTTATTTCTAGCTTGTGGCTTTCATCACTGAGAAGCCTTGGATCTGAGAGCACTGCACCTAGATCTTAGGATCTAATGCAATCCTTCAGCAAACACCTTTTACTTTTTTAGCTAACTATAAAGCTGTGAGTCCAAAATGAAAACACAATAATGTTTTCAAACTAAGCTCATTAGCTTGTATATTATCTGAACTCAGTTCAATATCCATACCTTTTGGCGTCTTGGCAGGATTGGCATTAAACCATCAAACATCACATGATCACCATTCTTTATGCTTACACAAGCAGTTTTTCACAGAGGAAAAACTCTTCATACAGTTGCACCACTCAGTGAAATCCAGCTAATGAGCTTAGTTTGAAAACATTATTGTGTTTTCATTTTGGACTCAAAGCTTTATAATTAGCTAAAAAAAAATAAAAGGTGGCTGTTGAAAAAATTGTATTTGATCCTAAGATTTAGATGCAGTGCTCTCAGATCCAAGACCCCTTACTGATGAAAGCCACAAGCTGGAAAAACTAGTCTGGGGATAATAGATGAGTAGGCACTAGATAGGGATTTTATGCACAAACCTTCCTGCATTCATTGATTATTCTGTCTTGCATTGAGTGGCACTACTCTATGGAGAGTTTTTCCTCTTGAAAAACAGCTCATGTAAGTATAAAAAATGGTGATCATGTGATGTTTGATGGTTTTATACAAACACTGTTGACTATCATATAGTCACCAAAAATATCATTGATTTTGCTTGGTAAAGTCAATTACCCATTTATTCTACTCACTTGATTTTCACAGCAAATATGCTTTCTATTAGCAATCTCAAGCTACTTTTCTAATTGTTTCATGTGATTTAAAAAACGACATGAACTTTCTTCAACACTACTTTTTCCATTTATTTAGACTTTTAATAAAACAATTGGAATAAGTTTCAGGGAAAAAAAATTCCATTTTGTTATGTATCTGTTCATTTCATCTATATCACTCAGGATTTATTTTTCATTTATAGGTGCATCTCTTGTTTGTGATATTTGAAGATCATTCAATCAATATTAGATGGTTCATTTAACTGGCCAATTTTTTAAGGAGACACATTGCTAATGAAAAATATCTCCATCAGATGTTATCATTGTTTTAAAGTGTTTCAACTTTTCAAAAGACTAACTCAAATAAATAAAATAAAATAGTCAAATTATGTCCATTTTTTTTAGTTGAATTTGGAGAACTACTTCTTTTTATGAAGTAAGAATTTCATATTTTTAGACTCTGGATTTTTGCCAATTCAAAAGAGACCAACAGAATGTATACTTAATGTTTTGAATGCAACCATATAAAGATTTTAGTTTATTAATTAGTGTTTAAAACACCAAAATTATATTAATTAGGGAGTAAATAAAAATTTTCATCAATTTTTAAGACTGGATAGTGAGAATGTAATCCATTTTAAATATCTCCATAGCTTTTTAAATAGATGTAGCTAATGTTAACAAATTAAAAAAATATTTCATCATGGACAAATAATTATTGCAAGTAAATTAGATGAATATAGAGCTGTTATTTTACCTAATTTATTGTATGGAAATGAGACTTGGACAGCTACTGATGTAATGCAAAATTAATAGAGAAGTTTCATTTTAGGATGCTCCATAATATTTTAAAAATACAATGGAAAGATCATGAGAATTGTCCATGTGTCCATCGGCTATCATACTATAGAGTCCACTAACATAAAAACACATCTTCATTGGATTGACATATGAAATGAATGAAAAAATTCAAGATTTTCTAAAACAGTGTTTTATGATGAACTTGAGCAATGGGTTTTGTAGAAGAGGTAGACCTTATAAGTGTTATCTCAAAGACATTCTAAAGAATAGCAATGTTAATTGTTTTCATTGGAAAAATATAAAAGAGAATAGAATATATTGAAAAATCTACAAATAGATATGGGATTGAAGTATTTCAGAAAGAACACTTTTCTGCAGAAGAGGTTGTAAGACAGGGTAACAAGATGTTAAATAGAATAATGGATCAGCATACTCTATGTTTCGACATATTTGTGGTTCACAGATTACTTGATATAGTCATCACAACTTGTATCCAATGTATTATTATTACTTTCATTTTGGAGTTGGAATGGCCACCTCACCACAACTAATTGCTGCCACTGAAATTCCACTCTAATCCTTGATCCCTACATTCATACTTCATCTTATTAACTATCAAAAAATGCAGTATTTTTTCCATTTATATAAGTGTGTTCAATTTGTTCTACTCAAGGCTAACTTCTTCTATAACTAGAAATAAAACTTATATGACCATAGTAACTAATTCATATTCCAAACTAGTCTATCTTCCATTTAGTCTCCTCCCTATTGTATTCTGACACTACCTTTTTTTATAGTTGTAAGATTGTGTTTTGGAATATCCATTTGCACAATTAAAAAAGCTTTTGACCCATCACAACCTATAAATAAAGCCTTTTTTTCTATATGTCAAAGCATTGATCGGGAAGCGAACCCAGGCCGGTTGCTTGGAAGGCAGCTATGCTAACTGCTATGCCACCAACACTTGACTAAAGACTTTTCTATCAAATATCACAATTATGTATAATTTTTAAATTGTAATTATTCTGCAAACCTGGTTGAAATTCTTATTTGAGTTACATTTATTGCCATAAAATAATATTTTATTTGCAATGTTTGTATTTCATTTTTGCATATTGCACTAATAAAGACCCAGGTGTTATTTTTTACTTGTTTCAAACGTATCTATATTTTGCCTCATTCTAGATTTTTATATTCAAATTAGTGACATCAATCTAAAGTCGTTATTACATTAGTTTATTCAGTGGTTTTCAATCATGCAAAACATTGTTATTCTGCACCAACTTGTATTCTTATATTATTGTATATCTAATAAAACTTTACCCCTCCCCTCTATTAATATGTTTAACATCTCCATGAATTGTTCTGTGTGACTTAATGAGGTGATAGAATTTAGAATTTGGGGCTTAAATTCCATGGATCATGCCAGTTTTGGTACTCAATATTTCTTTATACACCCAAACAATGTTTGAATATTTTTTTAATACTGACACTATTACTTTGATTTATTTTACAGTTTCTCTTTAGAATACATTGTTTACTAATTTACTATTTATAATGCATAAAGTAATTAAGATGAAAAAAACTTAAATATCAATGTCATTTACATTTATTTTATATACAAGATGTACTCAACCTATGTAAACGCCATCTTTTTTTTTAATTGGTTGCTTTAACAATTTTTTTTTTGCTTTGCAGAATTACTTGCTTTGAATAAAACGCTTGAAATCAAATGCAGAATGTAAATTAAAATTAAAACTTTTAAATATACCTGTTATATTTGATGTGTGAATTGGACAGCATTCTGGGCAACTATTAATGGTGGAATTAGTGTGAACTAGGCAATATCAATCAAACTACATGACTTCAATTATGCTTCATAATAATAAAAATTATGTATTATTAAATATAAAGGGTGGAATTACTTCCTTTACATAAAATGCTCATAGTATAAATTACGGTTTAGTTAGGTGTAGTTATTTATGAAGTTTTTTTTTCAATGCTGGAAAATTCGTCATTTTTGTAATTTTTAAATCAACCAATTAAAAAAAGATAATTTGTTAAAGCAATCAATTAAACAGTGTTGCAGAAATCATTCGGACAACAAATAAAATAGGGATTTTATACAAGAGATTCAGTGTTTATCAAAAAATAGATTTGCCCTTCTGCATTGCTTCTAATTAATATTATTGTATATTCTAATTGTTAAACAAATTTCTATTTAAAAATCTTTTGATGTTATTTTAATTACATTTATTGCTTTTTAAACGTTTTTATTTTATTGTTTAGACACTAACTATACTGTATTACTTTCAACATTGAACGTCACACCCAAAACGATTTGCAAAATATACATATAAATATAAAATTTCAATCATAATACATTGCATCTCCATAGAATTACATAAAAATTACATTAAGTATTTCTATTACATTGAGATTTTTAAAATTACAGTAACTATATTATTGTCACAGAAATATGATTTTATATTTCAAAAGGCTTTATTGAACTATAGATGTACAAAAAAAAAAAAGGACAAAAAGAAATGGCAATCATAATTTAGGCCCAACTTTTTTATTATACAAAATTAAAGCTTTTAATAGTAACAAACAAAACTAAAGAAATACAATATCAAAGTGCATATAACATTATATTCTTTACATTTTGCACGAAAGTTTATATGTATTATGCATAATAATTATTTGTATTAAAAGAATTCAGTATATGTTTCAAGAATGGTGAATTATTAATGTTTGATGAAATCTGTAATATCTTCATCATTTATATTGTTTTTGTTAAAAAGCATCTTGTCTTTATCCTAAAATGCCTCAGCCTTTAATGAATTATTATTTCATAATCCTCAAACCTCTAATATTGAGAATAACAATATATCCTCTTAATGATAGAAATCCATTAAACATACCTTTTTTTGTGTGATTTGTTATTTTTAACTAAAATGCCTAGAAATCTTGAGTTAATTAGAATAAAAAAAATATAAAAAAATATAAAAAAAATATAAAGAAATTAGAGCCAATCAGACAAGTGATATCAATAAAAGTGAAATTCCATATAATTAGAAATATATTAATTAATCTTCACAAATTCAATATCTGGTTATTAATTTGCTCTATCTTGTGTAGTTTAATGATTAGCTATATTAAATAAGGCTATGTTTATACCCGAGTAGTTTGTAAATTTTCTTTAAATAATATCAATTGGCAGATCTGACATCCTTATAAAACATATGAAAGCAAATGCAAAGAGTTTCATTTTACATTTATATGATATATCTGATAATCTAAGGTAGAGCGTTAATATAAATAGCATTCGGAAAGTTATAATCCCTGTTATATTTATATATATTGGACTATTTCCATCATCTAATATGAGTATTAAATGTCTTTAGAAAAATTTTAACTTTATTTAAATATTCCAAATACATTCAACTGTTAGTAATAGCACAATGTTTTGAGAGGTATTATTCTCCCCTCTTCTTCAGGTGTTGCTGGCCTGACCAATGACAATATTATCATGGAAATCAAACCTGGACCCTTAGATTCTTGAATATTGAATTCTTTTTGGATATTTGTTTCTTTTTACATAACCTTTTGCTTATGCCTTTTTTGTTTTTCACCTCTTTGTATAAATCTGTCACATAAGTTTCATTAGTTTCTTTGAATTCTGAATACTCTTACTCGCCTGATGTGCAACCACACTTTCCACCACCAGGGATATGATTGTTATAAATCATTTTGGGCTCTGGATATAAGAAAGTGTCATATCTTTTTACTCCTTCTTGATAACTATAGAAATATTATGGTCTGTCTTCCTTCCATGAATGCATGCATTCAAGCCCAAATTTTTGGCCATTTATACTAAATGGGAAAATGTTACTAATAAAAAGATAAATATATAAATATTATGAATAGTAACTTGATGGTCATTCTAAGAATGATGATGATCATTATCCAAAATATAAATAATATTGATTTAAATAAAATAAAGCAAAACGAATTAGTTACATAGCTAGATTCCTAGGACTGAATGGGGATATATATATATATAGCTTATTCTTGCTTTGCATAAAATACCTATGGCGTTATTAATCAGCCATTATTTAAATTCCCAGAAGAACAACTCTTTTTTTTTATTAACATAAAGGAAACATCAGGCTTATATATATATATATATAATTTTTTCACAGTTATATGGTGTAAACAAAATAGTTTTTGGGTTAAACCATGTGTTAGTCTTGATTAATTTTTCAACGTTCAATGAAATAACATCCACCATTGCCAAGGTTAACTTAAAAAAAACCCATTAGATCTCAAATAGTAATGAGATTGAGTTTGAGGTAAAGAATGAGATTGAGTGTGAAGTAGTTGAGCATTCAGAATATGTGAATTAACAAAATGTTTATTTTTTTCAGTTTCACCATTAATTGTTTTTAAGTTTATGTTAGAAGAAAGATATACTTTTGTAAGTGGTCACCATAGGTCTGGAATATGTTGTGCTTCATAAGGAATTGATTGAAATATTAAAAAGACCAACTGGTTTAAATAGAACAGATGAATCACAATATATTCTAGTCTTATGGATACCACTTATTTTATCTCTTTTTTCTATTATAAACTTGAAATCAATTAATGGTGAAACTGAAGAAAATAAACATTTTGTTAATACACATATTCTGAATGTTCAATTATTTTACACTCAAGCTCATTATTATTTGAGATTTAATAGTTTTTTCTATGAAAAGTTAACCTTGACAATGGCAGATGCCCTTTCATCAAAACATTGGAAATTAATCAATAATAGCACACGGTTTAACCAAAAAACTTCTATATGTATACATTGAATTAAATGTTTATGTGGATTATTATTATAATAATGAATAGAAATGAGATAATATCCACGAAATAGAGGTAAATGTTATTTTTGGTGTTATTAAACTGTCAATTACTACTAATTAACAATCCCTGAGGATAAGAACGTTTTTCTCATAAACCTATAATAGCTCTTTTGTTGGGGATTTTTGAAATAAAAGGGGTCCTCTTTTACTTCAAAGATCCCTAGCAAAAGAGCTATTATAGGTTTATGAGAAAAACTTATTCTGTCTCAGTAATTGTTAATTAGTAGTAATCGATAATTTCTTAGTAACATCAAAAAGTAAAGTTTATCTCTATTTAATACATATTGTGTTCTTATTTCTATTCATTATATGTATATAAGTAAAAAAAAATAGCTTCACCAATTCTCTGCAGAACAAAGGATTTTCTAGACTCATCCATAGAAGAATGATGAAGTGAAAACTTTATTCACCAGCCTAATCAAATAAGCATAGTAAGAATTTTTGAAATCATCCATTTACCAACTGCTAATTAGATGGTTATCTGAGTTGACTAAAAAACAGCTGTCTTAATGAAAAAATTCTACGCTTGCTTGCAAATCTCTATTAATTTTTTTTCAAGTTTCGCCTACTTTTCAAATAGCAGATCATCAGGAATATATATATAGAACATCTTTGCATACATAAAGGGTTAAAATTTATTTCTTGAATACATCTTATATAAATTCATACATTAGATTGTTCTATTTTTTAAAAAATAAATAAATGATATTGAGAATAATATTTTATAAAATTATTAATATTAAAGTGGAAGATATTTGAGATCAATGTTTTTTTTTTTAATAACTTACGAAAACTTTATTTTAACGAATTGCTATCAATTTTTTTAAAAAAAGAAAACAACATTGTATATTGAGTTTAATGTATTTATTTTTCTTTGGAAAGCTTAAACATTCTGTTTTAATTGCTTTTTTTTTTTAAAAAAAACAACCAAACTATTAAGTTTGTTTAATCGATTCTGTTATTACAGTGTATTTATTTTTAATTTAAGTGTGGGTTGAAGTGGATGAATTATGGATCCTGCAGTTTGAATTGGTTAAAATACTTCTTTCAATAGCTTATCTAATGCTAATACGTTTGGGTTTTTCATATTATTCTTCAA
Source organism: Epiperipatus broadwayi (assembly GCA_028023455.1). Classification (NCBI taxonomy): domain Eukaryota; kingdom Metazoa; phylum Onychophora; class Udeonychophora; order Euonychophora; family Peripatidae; genus Epiperipatus; species Epiperipatus broadwayi. Next base: position 6,622,002 of record JAQFVV010012424.1, read on the forward strand.
TAGAAATTTTTTATTAGATACAAATCTCGATAATGAACAATGTATTTTTTTTTCCATAAAGATTTTAATAGGATCATTGGTTATCTAAAATCTTAAATAGTGTATTTTGATGATCTAGTCACACAAGCTATTGAAAGTAATATGATTTGAATCTTCTTCAATACAAACCATAAATTAAAAAAAAAAAAAAATAGAAACTAGAAAATCTGTATATCGTTAAGGATATCATTATGTAAGCCCTGTTTCAAAAACTTCCAGGAGAAAATAACCATTTATTATAACTGCATCTTCAAGACAAGGGGTGGGCAACTGCTGGCCTTTGGGCCACATCTGGATCATGCTGATGTTGAATCTGACCGGCTCAGTAAATGCCTAAATATAGAAAATTCATACCCAACTACACTCGCTGTAAACCGCAATCTCTAGATCTATTATTACTCATATGTTCATATAACGTTAACTTTATCCTAATGCCATGAAAAATATAAAATACTAGTTATAAAAATTTTATCATAACTTGTGTAAATTTAATCATAACTTCTAAATATCAGTTACAAAACATGGTACTTGAGTATTAGTTCTGCAATATGGTATTAGATGTGCTGGCCTTTTCACATTCGTATCAATCCGCTTATAACTTTGCAAATTTTGTGATCTGACCAAAATAACATGTACACAGATATTGTATATGATATTTTTCACCAGATTTTTTGTGACAAAGTAACTTGTACATGGATGATCTTGTACATGATATTTTTGCAAGATTTACAAAGTTATCGGCAAGTTGACATGAATATGAAAAGTTACAACAAGTCTAATACCATATTACAGGACTAAAATTAACACACATTAAAAAAATACAAACATATATATGATTTGCAAGAGTAATACTCAAGCAACATTTAAAACAAAAATTTTATATCTTAATAACTATATTTTCTTGGCCCCCGGTGAAAATATAATGAATAAACTCCCCAATGTTACTTTACTTACAATCACTAAATTATAATTTTTTAAATAATATTTACTTACAAAAACAGATAAAATATACACATATGCTACTTACCACTGTAATAAATAAGAGGAATTGTTCACGTTAACAAAAAATTAAAGAAAATACATGTGTAATTAAAAACAACATTGCAAAACATAAATATTAGACCATAAAAACTACATTTTCTCAGCTCCTGAAAATATATTGAATCAATTCCCAAATGTTACTTTACATACAATCACTAAATTATAATTTTTTGTAAATAATATTTACAAAAACAGATAAAATATACACATACACTACTTAAACAGTAATAAATAACAGGAATTAATTGCATTAAAAAAAAACCAATTCAAATTTCATGTTACCACAGAAAATGGACACCCGAAGTGGAAATTTCCCCCTCAAAATGAACACATGATTGCAAAGTGTGTTGATATCTTTTCCAAAAAAAATACTAAGAAATGTAATTTTTTGTTAAAAAAAAAAAGTAAACAAAACAAAACCAACAATAAAAAAATATAAATTATAAGACTTTTATTAGCATTTTTCATGCAGGGGGGGGAAAATAGAGAAAAATATTCATCAACCTATACTTTTTTATGTAAATTCACAAAACAAAAAAAGAATTCTCAACAATAAAGAAATTATAAAAATTTCATTACCGCTTTTCATGTAGGTGAAGAAAAGTTTAGATAAATATTAATATATCTTTTTTGTAAATACACACTTTTTTTTTGTAAATACACACAACAAAACAAAAAAAGTAAACCAAAGCAATCAAATAATTCAGAAGAAATATAAAAAAATATAAATTATAAGACTTTTATTAATTACCGCTTTTCATGCAGGTGGAAAAAAATTGTAGAAAAATATTCATCAATCTCTACTTTTTGGTAAATACACCAAACGGAACAATAAACAATGAAGATTAATTGTAATACTTTTCATGCAGGTGGACCAAATTCAGTAAAGAGAAAAAGATGTCATTATTTTTATGTAAATGATACCACAAATTCGGCAAAGTATGAGTCCAAGCATTGCCTTGATGTTCAGTGCTGCTGTTTATTTTGCCATTTTGTGGAACCCCATAGTCATTTGACGGTTTGTGGGTGAACCCCAGTTTCTGAATCCATGAAATTATATGTATGGCTTACATGAAAATGGTCATAGCCCACATTCCTCAAGTCATCAGTTTTGTACATCTTCCAACAGTCTGAATATATAGTGGAACCCTCTTGCACGTTCTGTTGAATCACTTCCATCAGAGTCACTGCTGTCCAATCTTTAATTGCCAGGATAAAACATTCATCAGTCTCTCTGCATATGCCACCAAACATCCACTGTTGAAGAAGAATTCGGCCTTGTTGATTTTTTCTTCGTGAAAAAAGGCTTTTGACAATCTCAACAAGTTTGTTAGGTCCTCCAATTTTTGCAGGTTGACATTGGAGCATGGCACTCATGAAAAACTTCCCTCATGCTTGTTTTGCTCCCACTCTATTGAAGTTAATTGTTGAGCCCAATAGTAAATAAATTCTAGATTCTTCCAACCAGGTTCCCTTTTGAATGGCAATTTTGCTGTTGCACCCTGAAACAGTAAATTGCCACTGCTTGTCAGACCAGTGTATGTACAAGGTCATATTGTGACCACTGGGGCAAATTTTTACTCATGGCAGTATTCCATGTTGGAAATAATAAACGGCATTCAATTTGGCAGTGGGCAGTTTCCAAATTGTCATCATTTTGAACTATTTCCAAATACAAATAAAAAAACATACACATCCCTTACTTATGAAATTATGAAAACAAAATCAAAATACGAAAACTACTTACACTCATTAAATTTAAATCAAATGTACTGAATGAAAAAGAATAATAATCAAAGTACATTAAAAAAAACATCAGATGTTTTCCAAGCACATTTTGAAAAAGATAATGTTTTTGCAACTGACAACTATAAATAAAGCAAAATAATAACAATCAAAGCATGTTTTGAAAAAGAAATCACTGAAAAATATAAATAATGCAAAATAATAACAATCACAGCACGTTTTGAAAAATCTAAATCATTTTTTCACATGTTTTTCAATATACATCGCAGGTTTTATTTTCTTTCAATTTGATATCATCGCAAGATTACACATTTATTGCAGATGTGAAAAGTCGCCTATCTCTTCTATATTGCAGGACTAATTCTCAAGTATCCAAAATATAAAAATATGGGAGGAATCATGTCAGATATAATGTTAATTTCTGTTTTAAAGAATACTGTATATTCTATGTAGCCAGCAGCATCAGAGTATTATTTCTTAATTATTATTATAGCATCAATCGAATGAAGTTCTTTCGGGTTTAATTTCTTAATGAAAAAAGTAATATTGGGCATGACATTTTATAAGTAAGTTTATGCCCTTTCTAATTATTACAATTTTTAATTATTTTATAGCCTATAAAATGAACCAATTAAAAAAAACGATAAATTGATGTAGAATGCTGCATTTTCATTGGACATTCAGATATTTATTTGCAAATATAGACAATAAAGCTGTTTGTTTGGTTTGTAGTGAAACTATTTCCGTTTTTAAAGAATATAATCTGAAAAGCATTTTCCAACAAAACATTTCATAAAATATAAACAATTTTTACTGAAACAAATGAAAATTAAAGCAGAAAAATTAAAAATGTGGTTTGCATAAGCAATAAAATACTCTGAAAATTTTGTCAAATACTGATAGAACTGTGGCAAAAGCTAGCTCTTATCTGTATCTATCTATAATTAATTCTTATTTAAGTCATTAAATATTGTATTTACTTTATTTTAAAATACATTGATAATTTGGTAATTCAAATAATATAATATTTTTTAGGTTCTGATTTTTTTTTTTTGCTAAATCATTCAATCTATTCTGCCCACATTATGATACAAAAATTTTATTCAGCCCGTGATGAAAAAAGGTGCCCACCTCTGTTCAGGACAATGATATATTTAAAATGCAACAGTAAAAGTGGAACAAAAATAAGTATTAATCTGGAACTGAGATATCATATATGTATTAGTCGGGCAATAAGTTCTAATCATGCGATCTCGAAAAATAATTTCTACATGGAAGTTATTAGCAAACTTAATCCATCAATTTGGAAAAATGACGGCCTCTATGGAATCTTCCTTAGTAGTGGGCAGTTCTCAAATTTTAATCATTTACTTTTGTAACAAAATACTATGCACATTCATTTTGCAAGAATTAAAGATGGACAGTAAATCCCATGTATGTGTTACTTTAGCCAGATGATCAATTGATTACTCATACTAGAATCCTTTCATGACATAATAGCATTCAATCGTAAAATGATGAGCAAAAACATTTTCCCTAATTACTTTCTCCTCATCAGAATGTTATCTAATATTCATTTCCAAAATTAAACCATTTTCTTTTTAGAAGATTGTAAGAGTGTTTAATTCGTTTTTATATACATATTTGTTTGTGCAGGAACTTTGATCATTGCCGACTAATACAGTAAATACCATAAATTTTAAAAACATAAAAATTGTAGCTCTATGGAAGAAATATTTAAAGGTCATTTCAATGTTAAAAAATTAATTAATGTTTATTTATTGTTACCAGTAGCAGGAATACTATACATCAAAGCATAAACATATTAGGATTAACACAATTTATCATCATCATCAGGATAAAGGGCTCTCCAAGTTCAATCCATCTTCTCCACATTATCCTTGCCCACTTTCTTATTTCATCCATCAATCTTACATGTGGTCTCTTTCCGGATCTTTTACAATCTCTTGGAATCCAGTTTACGATTTCAATTGCCCATCTATTATCACCTCTTTTAACAATATGTCTAGCCCAACTCCACTTCAGTCTTTTAATTCTTTCAACAATGTCAGTAACACCTGTTTGTTGTCTTACCCATATATTGAGTAGTTGGTCTCTTCTTGTTATTCCTAACATGCAGCTCTCCATATTTTTTTGAGTGATCTGAAGTCTCTGTATTGCTCTTCTATTAAGTGTCCAAGTCTGAAATCTATAAGTAAGAATATATATATACACAGTTTATAAGAGAACATAAATGACAGAATAGTTCAGTTGGTAGAGCATTTGCCTTAAAATTCGATATTTAAGAATCTAAAGGTGCGAGTTCAATTTCTAAGCAAATATTGTCACTGTGCATATAGGCCAGCAACACCTGAAGAAGAGTGGAGAATAATACTACTTGAAACGTTGTGTAATTACTAACCTTTATTGTCTATTTGTGTGTTATTATTAAAACATTATTAATCAATTTTATTAAGTTAAAAATGACTACATTGTGATATTTGGCTATCTACATGGGCTTGATTGATCTAAATAAAATTTGGTAGCTTGAAATGTATCGTGGAAGTCACTGGCATATTTTCTACCAATGCGTGCAACTGTATGTTTGAAATATAAATTTAATCCATTAGTTGCAAATATATATATATATTAGAATTAAAACTTTATTTGTAATCTCTGATGATCCAAGATGTTTGTTTATAAGTAACTGAAATCAATAGTTTTTTCTTGTTTCTATATTTCATCAGAATAATAACATGTATTCTTTTGATTAACAAATTAATTATATTTGTCAAATTATATTTTAATTGAAGAGTCGCATTTGGTTAGATTATATATAAAATTTATTATATAGTACAAAAAAAATACAGAAATTTTAGTTACTAGTTAATGTGGGTGTGTGTGTGCGTGCGTGTTTTCCTTAGTTTATCTTCACTGTTTGCAGCAAACATTAATAGTTAAAAGTTACATCTTTTTTTTTTTTTGGCATATTTAAGAATAGATTTTTCAAATTCTTTTGTGCAAAAAAATAATGATTTAATATCTAATATATCTGTTAATTAAAGACGTAATTTTCTTTCTCATTTTTAGAATTAGTAGCACAAAATGTAATTACGTAATTATTAATAAAGATTAATATACGAAAAATATAATTAGTGCTCAGTTATATGTAACTCATTCAGCAACAAAAAGAGAAATCTAAACATTTTTTTAAAATCTTAATATTGTATTTTAATAAAGTGAAAGCTAATATATATATATTATATAAAATGTAACGATAAAATAAATGACTTTTGTTAAAAGAATTATAAGTTGTTTAATCTTTAGAGTTATATATATATTTTTAAACTTTATTTAAACTTTCCAAATACAAGCAACTTGTTTTAACTCTTTGACTGAAAGATAAATTTTGTGAAAAAATGCTTGCTAAAGAAAAGGCATTATAAAAAACAGAGTAATATCAATAAATAAAACTATCAAAACATCACATGATCACTATTTCATATGCATACACATGCTGTTAATAAGAGTATCAAACTCTCCATACAGAAGTGCCACCAAGGGCATCCTTCAACTATTGATTACAAAGTCTTGCACTTGATGGCACTACTGTATACAGAGTTTGGTAAATGCAAGGAAGTTTTCGATCAGATAGGCATATAGAAGATAGCTTATTCGTAGCTACACAACTTATAGATGATATATGGTTTTTATAAATATATGGAAGGCATATGATAGAATAAATAGAAAGTTTATGGGTAAGTTTAGTAAATTTGGAAATGGATGGAGCTTTAGTGAATATTATTAAGAAATTATATGAAAATAATTATTATATGTATCAATTAGACAATATAGAATCAGTTAAAGTTAAAAATGGGGTGAGACTAAGGCAAGGATTCCCTATGTCACCTATTTTGTTTTTGTTGTATTTGAGAGAAGGGAGAGCAATAGGGAAAGAATACCATTAATAGGTGGGTAGGAAGTATATCACATTATCAGGTCTTTTATTTGCAGATGATGTCTTCCTGGGCACAAAAAGAAGGGAAGATATGGAAGTTATGCTGAGAACATGTGCAAAGGTGGATAAAGAGATGGGGATTAAATTTAATGAGGAAAAATCAAAAGTAATGATGGTTAATACTGGGGAAAGAGAAGTCAAACTTTTTTTATTGGAGAATATAAAGTAAAGTGTAGTGAATAGATATAATTATTTGGGAATCATCTTAAGTAATCAGAGAAATTTCTTGGATGAATGGGAGAAAAAAATTGATAAATGAAGCAATGCAAAGAAAGGGATTGATAAAGAAATTAACAGTGTTTTCAAATAACAAATATGATATAGGTAGAATTGTATGGGAGTGGCAGTAGAAGAGTTAACATATGGTAATGATGCATTATGTGTTAGTAAAGGGATATTAGATTACTTAAAAAACTACAAAGAGAAATAGAAAAACATGCATTAGATGCAGATGTGTGGATGGCAAAAAAAGCAATTCAAGGAGAAATGGGATGATCAAGTTTTTATATGAGAGATGCAAAAAGCAAAATGAAAATGTTCAGTTGAGTGCAGTTTATGGATAATAAGAGAATAAAAAAAAAGGTATTTAATTGGGTTATGAGTAAAGAGCAGGCAACAAGATGGGTGAGAAAGATAGTGATTTGGATAAAGAATTTATGTCAGTATACTTATACAAAAAGTGAGATGATTGTATTAGGAGAATTGTTGAGTGTTATAGTGGTAAGGAATGGGATAGAAAAATAGATGCATTAATAAAGAATAGGGAGTTGGAGAGATGGAGAACTAATATGGAGAGTAAAAAGAGTTTAAATATATAGAAATGAATAGAATATTGGGTGCGAGTTAATTTATAATAATAGCAAGGAAAGTAGTTTACTGTTTGAGGCTTAAACAGGATCTTTAGCAACAAGAAAATATACACATAAATGGAAAGATGTGGATGATTTAGTTTGCAAGTTGTGTAAGGAAGGCATAGAAAATATTAGGCATCTGTTAATTGAATGTAAATGCCTGAAAGCAGAAAGAGTACAAATAATGAAGTTGTGGAAGAATAAATATAAACAAAGTGGTTACACAGATAGTGGATTATTGGCTTTTATGCTGGATTTGGGAAAAGATAAGGGGGATTTAGATATAAAGGCCATGGAGTTGATAAAGATTATGTTGTAAAAATGGGATGGCACAGGATAGAGAAGAATATGGGAAAACATAAGGCAGGGAATGGTAAGGGAAGCTAAAGTGGCTATCAGGTTTTTCTGGGCATAGTGACCGAGAGATTCCTAACTCCATATAAGAAGAAGACACAGTGTATCACATCACATCACATTATTCTTATCAAGAAATACAAAATCATTGTATTGGAAACTATTGATAGTTTTTTTTTTAATGACCACAACTATATATATATACAATATAAAAATGATTAATTATAAATAAAAATTGTGGTAGAAAAATGTAAAATAAATTTAAAAAATGAAGATTATCATGACTGATACAAAAAATATTATAATAGTAGCAATTTTCTCCATACAATAGTATCACAAAGTGCAAGCTAACTTGTGCAAGGAAAAAAAAAAGACGGTCATGTGATGTTTTAATGGCTTAAAAAATATTGTAGTCATATTTGAACTTTATTAAAGTCTGCTCTTAGTTTAAATGAAATGTAACAATTTTTAATCTAATAAGGAATAATAAGCAATCATAATAGTAAATTACATAAACAAAGATTTTTATGGACAATATAAAAGATACACTATATAGATACACCCATGTGTAATTAATAGTATTTATATAGAATGTTTTGGCTGACTTTAACCTCCGTCATCTGATAAGGAACATTATTTTTAAAAAAAAATACTGTCATGCCTGAAAGCACCATGCAGAACAAGATTATAGCCTGTTCAGATGATATGTAGTGTGAATCAGCTGAAATGTTATACAATGATGTTTACACATAAATAAAGGGATAGTATATCGTTTATATATATATAGAAAGAGGGCAATAAACTGAAATGTTAATAATATCAATTTGACTATTTACAAATACATTGAAAATGTTTTTGCTAAGCCTATTATAATATAAATTAAAAAAAAAAATCGCTAATGGTTTTATTGCTAGTTCGAGCGCCATACTGCAAATAACTGAATCATCCGGGATCTTCCGATCCCAAGTTGGACGCTCTGTCAAACCGCGCAGGGCATGTATATATATAATAATAACTACTTTTACGATATATTTCACATTCCTCTTATTAAGTTTACACATTATTATTTTGTTATCGATAGAAAAGTGTGTGTATATATATATCAATAACTATAAAATCAGATTAAAAGATTTTCTCTCTCGTTAATTTTTATAGTAAGAAATTGGAGAATAAAAAATACTTCTTATGGACCAACTGATGATTGCTGGTTTAGCATGAAATACGAATATTAGCGATTATTTATCTTTTCAACATATATGTGTTTAAGTGTATTAGTGTTATTAGGTGGAGTAGAGAGTGGTGGGTCGTGTGAAAGTCTGTGCTCATACCCTAATATTAATTTAATTTTATAATTTTATTAAGCACGATGAAGAGTGAGAATGGAGGTAGATGGGAAATAGATTATAATTTCGACGTAAAAATCAAAACTAACATTATTATTGATTTAGTGTGTTTTTCCACATTACAATATTATTTTATGCATTATATTTAAATCGAACTATTGCAGATTAAACGCTTTTTTAACACGGGTATGTATCAATATTTGTTTTCTGGTGACCAATAGAAAAGAAAATGCGTTCAGTTATTCTGGATATCAATTGATGTTAGGGTGCCAAAATAACAGGATGAGCGCAGCTTTGCTCACAGGATCAAACTGAAAATTTTCACCCTCCCTCCCCCTATAATATAAGATTGGAATTAATCCAGGAACGTTTTTGGGTTAAGTCTACCCTCCCGATTATGCTAAATTCCACAGAGCCGTAATGATCGATGCAAACGGGCCTTTATAGAGAAAGATTGTATATGCACCAAATTATCAGCCAAATTAAGTTTAGTCTTGTTTATATTAGCTAAACAACGTGGTCTGAAAATATTGTTTTTCTTTATGCATGATATGTTTAATTATCATATGTTGTGTATTTTTATTTTAATAAATGCTCCCTTATTATTTATTAATCATATGAGAGCATGATTTATGTTGTTTGGTGGGTTTTTTTTTTTTTGAGAAGTTGAATATAATATAAAGAGGAAATGTAGTTTTTTTTTTTTTCAGGATTGCTTACTACTGAAATTTTTTTATCATTAATGAATAACTAGATTATACTTTGTATAAAGACGTAGGAATGCTATGCACCATTAAAAATGATTTTCTTTAGCTTGGCATTTTTCTTTCTTATATTTTTTTGTACTTTTAATTAATTTTCATTCTTTACTTTTTTTTTCTTTCTGCGTATGCTTTAGTATTGAATTAAAGTATGAAAAGCAGCTTTAATTCCATGGTGAATTATGGATATAAGGTAAAAAGAAAAAAGGTTTCTCTGTAGTTAACTCTTTATTGACTTTTCCTTTTGACGGTTTTTTTTCTTTTTTCTTCTGTCATTCAAAATTAGAATTTTTTTAAAAAAATTTTTAACTATCGGTTTAAAACTTATAAAAACTTTAAATAATAAAAATATTACTATTATTATCAAATAAAATTAGAATATACGCAGCAAGTACGTTCTCTGCCCGAAGGCAATAATCTATTATAATTATCCAAAGGCAAGGGAAAGTATTATAATTAACATGTTATAATATGTTGGACTAGTTCCACCATCTATCACTAAATGTTGAATGTCTAGAAAATTTTAAACTTTATTTACACACAAATAGACATACAGGTTAGTAATGACACAACGTTTCGAGTAGTAATATTCTTCACATTTCTTCAGGTCAGCTAGTCTGACTAGTGATAATATTAGCATAGGAGTTGAACTTGCACTTTTATATTCTCGAATATCGATTTTTAAGGCAACACTCTAATCAATTAACCCATTCTGGCAAAGGCTCAGTTGGCGAGTGTGTTGCTTTAAATTTAACATTCAAAAATCTAAAGGAGTAAGTTTGGCTCCTATGCTAGTATTATCACTGATCAGGCCAGCAACATTTGAAGAAGGGTGGAGAATAATCTCACTAATCTACTAACCTGCAGTGTCTATTTGTGTGTTTTACTAACAATTGTTTATATTTGGAAAAGTTTAAATAAAGTTTAAAATTTTCTACACATTAACATTTAATGTTAGATAATGGAAATAATCCAGCATATTATCACACCCAAAATACCATCATCACAAACCTTCAGGCAAATATTATAATTAACTGATATAATTTAATCAACATCAGCAGTGTTTAGTCTATGCTGCCCCCTTTTTAACATAATTTATTCTAGCATCTTAATATTAGTTTCACATAATAAACATTCATAATTATTTTATTTTTATTAAAATAATATAAATGTATAAATGTTTAAAATTTTCACAATAAACATAAAGATAGTTTACTTTTAATAATTGATCTTTGTATAGTGTATTCTAATTTCAGGATAAGTTTCTAGAAATAATCACAGTTTTAATGAAAAGAAATTGAGGTAATACAAGGTTATAAAGTATATAATGTAATGAATTAAAAAGCTGATTGATTCTCTTTCCATGCTTCTGGCAGTACCATCTATGAATCAACATATATTACATAGAGATATAACTTAGCTATTTGTCATAAAAAAATTAAAGTGCTAGCATATCAACAATATGTTTCATGCTTTAACCCATGATTGAATAATTGGAACTAATATGAAATTTTATTTTAACTTGAGAAAACTATTATTAAAATGTTCAAAATGGTTTAAAATTGTGCATGATAGTGAAGGTGTAAGTCATAAAAATGTTTTAAAGTGATTTGCAAGATTTTGTCATGGCAGAAAGAACATTGAAGATGATCCATGAAGATATAAAAAAAGTATAATTTTGTGGAGTAACTAGTGATAGATACAAGCTAATGCCTTAGAATGATTATTATAACACCTAAACTATGTCACTATAAAATGCAAGTGTTGATTCAGAGATGGCGCTGTAGTTAGCTTGGAAAAATAATCTGTCAATTTTCCACAAGAACACATTGTGTGTGTGATATTGGTATTGTTTAAGTGTTGACTGCTTTCATGTATTTACATTGAATACCTATCTAACCTTGAGCCTTATTAACTTTATTATCTAAGTAATACATGGTTGAGCGCAATTTGAGTTATAATTGCGATTTGAAAATTATAACTGACAATCTGTTAATCTGCTTCCAGAAAAGACTATATTTACTTGTTGATGAAGTTCATTCATCCTTCTTTGTATTAATAATTTCATTCTCTATAATCAAGTTGCAATCTTTAGTATCTATATAAACATATTAGACCATAGATAAAGATGATTTTTCCTCTTTTATTGATTAAAGAAGGTTGCCTTGACACCAGATTGAAATTGTTGATTGGTAATGATATTGACAATAGTTTAAGCATTGACTGTTTTCATGTGCTTATATATAAATACAGTTATTATTAACTCATTTATATAAATATAATATGTACAAGATATTAGTAAATACCCATATAGTGAAGCATATATTTACACATATTTTGGATATATTAAATAATTCTGAGTATGTGTTCAATAACTAGCTATAATTATTATATATATATATATATATATATAGTATTTAACAGCCTAGAATTCAATTTCTGGTATACTACTATAAATTAAAATATATACAGGTGTGAATGCTATATGTGGAGAAGAGAAGCTAAAGATCAGAGTAGATGGATTAAACTTGGAGAGACCTTCATCTGGATATTTTCACAATCTTGAATAAATCAAACATTTTAAATTGAATTTTATTTAATTAAAATGTCATTATCTAGTGTGGAATTGATATTATTTCTTTTGGATTTTATGAAAAGTACTTAATTTCTTGTATAAAATGGTAAAGTGATGAATTAGTTGTTGTCTTCCTTATATTCCTTGATATCGATCATTAACTGCTTGTTCTTTCCATGCTAGTGTTCAATTTGATTAACCTATGTTGTAACATACCTATAAATATATAAGATTGTTTATTATATAAGAAATTTAGTATACATAGTTTAAAACTATCTTGAATAGACTTACCAAATGACTAAAAGAAATGCTGGTCATCTTTATCACTCTGTTGTGCCATCTAAGCCTTTCCAAAATTTTTTGCATCAAAATAGATACTAGCAATCGTATAAATATATTTTTAAGAAAAGCTTAAAATTTAACTAATGTCTTCATGCAACACACCTTCAAATTTTCTTAAATTATAATGAGTGTTGCCTATTTAAATTCTTCATTCTTGTCTTTCTCTCCATGCTCACTGAAAAAATTTCTCCTCGGATAACTTTGTCTAAATAACATTGATGTTATTCAATTTACAATTTTTTTTCATGCTATCTGGCCTTTTAAAAATATCTGTAATTTTCTGATAATCTCTGGTGATATCAGTCAATTTTTGTCAGAATGAATGTTTATTAAAATTGATATATTTGTTGATTCAACAACATGTAAGTAGTTGTCAAGCATTGGTGGCCTAGCAGTTAGCATAGCTGCCTTCCAAGCAGCTGGCCTGGGTTCGCTTCCCGGTCAATGGTTTGACATATTAAAAAAACAATATGTGAGTAAAAGATTAATAAATTAGATTTCTCCATAGCAACAAAAATGTGTTCTCCATTTCTGATGTTAATTCTAAATTGATCCATTTATGCATGAAAATGGACAGCTTTCTAAAAAAAAAAAAAATTATTGGAATATGAAACTACTTCATTATTTTTTTTTAAAAGTAATATTAATAATGTTAATATTATTTTTTGTAAAAAAACAAGGGTGCTTTCTTATTTTCTGTCCTGCCACTGCTAGAGACGTCATTTCTGCAAAAATTGCAGAAAATATTCACCATGCGTACGCACAGGAACATGCTGGGTAGTCGCTGTTTAGCAGACGATGTGAACTGGATCGGTTTACCTATGGCTAACAGCGCCACCTAGGACAGAAAATAAGAAAGCACCAAAACAAGTTGTCAGTAACATCTTTTACGTAAAGGAAAACCCAATTTATCAAGGTCTGTTTTTTATTCTATTATCAGACTTTATTAATAATATAATGGTCAAAACTATATCCAAGCAATATTTTTTTAAATAATAAATTTGTCTTAATAAATACAGCTGTTATTAACAAGCTTTGTAATTCTATTTAACAGGTTCTAGCCATAGAAAATATTTGAGCTTGATGATGATGAGAAGAGAAATGTAAATATTTTTGTCTGTTTACATACATATTGTAATGGATAAATAGTACCATATATAACTTTATTAGAGGGCGCCACTAGATAAATAAATCTAGACTTTTTTCCAATGACAAATTGTAATTTAATATTGTTAAACTAATATAAAAAATATCTAAGAAAGAAGTTAAGTTTACTAGTAAAGTTGCAATCACACAAAAATGTTGGGAAGGTTTAAATTATAAAGTGAAACTCTCCTAATTAATAATAAATCTTAAAGTAAAAAGACAAGTTTATCCAGCATGAGTTACATTTAGACAACTATTAATTTGGAATTTGATGAAAAAAGTATTAATTTGGAATTTTAATAAAAAAACTAATTTATTTAAAAAAATAAACTAACAATAATGTCATTGTAATTGGACCAATATCTAAATTAATATATCAAAGTCAACAGATGCATGTATGATTAATAATATGAGACATTGCCAAAACAAACCAAGTCATTTTTAATTTCAAAAGCTAGTAACAGTAACCTACACATTGAAGGCTATAAAACTAAGCAATGGGTGAAGTGCCTGTTATATATATGCTCAACTCTCTACTATAATATTCTAATTAATGGCATAGAAACAACAAGTATTCTTAAAACTTCATATATAAAAGATTTAAATATGAATTCATCATTACAGCCATATTATTTATAAAGATATACACATTACTCATGCTTAAGAAAGTATTCACTACAAAACAAAATCATTGTAAAATGAAGTCACAGGAATTTATAACTGAAACTAGCCAACAAATATGAAGCTAAACATATCAAATATCTCAGTTGCCAATACAGACAACATCAGTCAAGTCTCATATATATAAAATACATATTTATTACTATTTAAACAATAATTATTTAAATTATAAATACCATTAAATAACACAGATTATATATTTCATAATCTGTATTGAAATATGATGTCTATACAATAAAATTAAACTATCATTTATTTCAGAAAATAGTTAGTCACTAGGCAGTGAAATATTCCATCTAAGTGATAATGCTTAATTACCATAAGTGACAGCATTGGAGAAAGCTAATATGCAACAACTACATTGATCTAAATCAGTGATGTACAACTTGTGGATCACAACCTCTCAAGGGGTTGCAGAAAAATTGTTGGAAGTCATAAAAATTTTGAGAAGTTCTCATGTTGGATAATAAATTTTTAATGAAAAAACAAAAACTTAAACACTATTTAAAGATACACAAAAACTGCTCAACTCAACATTGTGTCTGACCACTTTGTGTTCAAACACTTTCTTCTTTATACTCCAATCAACTTTATATAAACAATACATTGTAATGGCACTTCACTTATATTTCTCTCATTTTTCTTTCTCATTCTCAGAGTTTTGTTCTTTGTGTGCTAGTATATTCCTAACATTGACATGTGGTACTACATTCTTGAATGTACACATTTTCAAAAACAGGCTAAAAAAGTTGTAATTGCTACAAATCAACAGACCTATTAAGAACCAAATATTATTATACATTTTTTGCTAATATGCAGGTTTTTTTTCAAAGATCTTATATCAAATCGTATGTGCTGAAATATAATATAAAGATATATATTTATATGTGGTAAAACGACTTTTATTATTACTATCTTTATATGCTTATAATAGGATGATAACTACATATAAAAAGTTGCGTAAAATTTCAATCTGAGTATGAGGATCACAAGCTTAAACAGGTTGCGCACTACTGATCTAAATTACTACTTTTAATCCATTTGTTATTGAAAAGTAAAAATATTAGGACTAGTGTTTAGAGGACCCATTTTTCTACCAATCATTTTAAGCTTTAAAATTTATCTCTTAGGTACTTCACGATCAACGTATTTTATCTTTAATGCTAAGAAACTAAACACATTAAAATGTCAAAATGAAATTTGCACAAACAGAACTAGATTACAAAAGATTTCACATTTTTATACTTGTAGTAAGTTTACACCTAGGGCAACCATGCGTATTCTTTGCATTCATAATTATTTTCAAATTTATAAACACAAAATAAAATTTTTAAAAAATATATTTTTTGCATCACATATATTTTAATTATCTTAAAATAACACATTTCACTTAATTAAACAATAAAATGATAATTAAGAAATGTCTTTTGTTAAATATATCTTTATTTATTCGGTCCAAAAAGATTTCAATATTTAAAAATGATTTGATTTTAAATTAATGATTCAAAAACAGAATAGCAATGCCATTAAAAATATTTAATGACTTCTGTGAAGTTGTTATTTTATATCAATATTTTTATATATTTTCATGTTAAAAAGCTATCTATAGAATATATTCTTTTTTTTTTTTTTTAAATGTCTGCTTTTTTTTTTTTTTTTTTACAGAAATGTGAATGAATTCCATTATTGTCATATTCTACTTATGTAATTTATTTTATAATAAAGATATCTTTTCAAGTCTATTTAATAATTCATAAATAATTTTTATGGAAAAACCCACACATAACTACAATTTTTAAATTTAAAAACAACTTTATTAATCTAGTTAACTAAGGAAAATGGAATCGAGTGATATAAATAAACCAAATGAAAAAGTTAAAATTGGGGAAGGAAAAAGAATCAATTTGAATGATAGTAACTCAAAATGATTACAGTTGCCTTAAATGGTTATTATAATATAAAGAGCTTATAAAAACTTATGATGTACTTTTAAATATTGAGATAAAAGAATAAATTGTACGAAAGATTGAAAAGCATTAAAAAACTATTGATTGATGATAATCAAGTGGTATCTGTAGGTCACATGCCATTGAACAGAAAATGCAGTGATTCAACATAAAATACTATGTTACATCCAACTTTGAAATTCTGTAATAAATTAATTTTATTTAAATTAACTAAAATGTAAAAATTATTTATAAAATTAATAAATAATAAATCAATAGTAGTAGTATATTGTAAATATCGAACTATAAGAGGTAATTAAAGGGGATTTGAACACAGACTTTATTTATTTTTTGCACATGTGGGTGGTCATGTGTATCGGTTATATAGGTGAAGTGGGTAACTGAAGGAAGCTTGAAAGAAATTAAGAAATTAATTTCAAAAAATGAAAAATATATATTTTTTTAAGAAAACAAAAATCATTTTTAATTTTTTAAAAAGAGAATTTATTTTATAGATTAATAATAAGAAATAGTATATTTTTTTGCAATTTTTTTTTTTTATTGTATGAAAAGTAATAATAAAATTAGTAAAATGCTCTGTATAAAAATACCGCTTATAAATGTTTTTATTTTAAAAAATAATTTTGTTGTACAATATTTTTTAAATATATAATTGTGCTCTAGATACAAGATTAAAAAAAAAAAGGTTAATCAAAGACTTAATTAAGCTGGTATTGGAGGACTTTATTGATTATAAAAAAAAATCCAAGAATTTTCTTTTCTCATGTGTCATAGGCAGGAAGCAAACCCGCTAACCTGTGACAACTGCTTGTAAAGCAGCTGTTGCGGACCTCTCGACCACCAAAAAATTCAAGAATTGACTTGCTTAAATATTATTTATTTTCCATTTGGAATTAAATTATATATATTTACATATCTCCTATGCTAAAATTATTATAACAATTGTTAGTTTTTAAGAAATTTATTTTTTTCAGTAAAAAAATCCAACATATTCAATAAGTATATAGTTTTTAATTTTAAACTGTTAATTTATTAATTTTAGTGTATTTATTATTTATTTATGATAATTATTAATGTTTGTGATTAATTAAAATAATATCAGTTTTAATATTTTCTTTAAAATTTAATCTATTTTTTTTACTAAGTACAACAAAAATATTACTTTTGTTGAATAAAATAAACATTTTTTGTTAATATTTATTTTGTATTAAAAAATAGGTAGATATAAGCAATAAAATAAAATGTTTTTTATAACTTTTAGAATTCAAAGTATTATTTCTTTTTTTCCCCAAACATAATCCAATTTTAACAGTGATTAAAGAATACAAAAGCAAACATTTCTTTCAACTTTTCCTAAACTTGTTTTAATACTGAACTAAATTTTATAAGTAAATTGAATATAAATATGTTATATAGTATTTTCATGAAGTTTTGTGATGATGCTATATTAGATGTGATAATATGTTGGAATATTTCCATCATCTATCAGTAAATGTTGAATGTAAAGAAAATTTTAAACTTTATTACTTTTCAAGTAAAAATAGGCAAAAACTCTCTATAAGTATTGCCACTCAGTGCAAGCTAGAGTAATCAATGGATGCCAGAAGGCTTGTGCATAAAAGCCCCATCTAGTGCCTAATTATCCAATATCCCCAGACTAGTTTCTGGCTTGTGGCCTTTGTCAGTGAGGAGCCTTGGATCTGAGAACACTGCACCTAGATCTTAAGATCTAATGCAACCCTCCAGCAAACACCTTTTATCTCTACTTAACTACAAAACTATGATTCTTAAATTGAAAACACTATAACATTTTCAAGCCAAGCTCAATAGCTTATATAGTTATATAGATCTGAACTCAGTTCAGTACCTATACAATTTTGGTGTCTTTGGTTCTTTAATAACCATAGCCACCACTATCCTATTAGGCAGGATTGTACTGAGTGGCAATATGTATAGAGAGTTTTTGCCTGTTTTAATAACAGTTATGAGCAAGCATAAAAATGGTGATCATGTGATGTTTATTGGCATAAATTTCAAATACAAACAACTTGTTAATAATAAAACACAAATAGACAACACAGGTTAGTAATGACAAAACGTTTCTGAGCCTTTGACAGAATAGCTCAGTTGATTAGAGCATTTGCCTTGAATTCAATATTTAGAATCTAAAGTTGTGAGTTTGACTCCTATGCTAATACTGTCACTCTGCAGGCCAGAAACACATGAAGAAGAGTGGTGAATAATACTATTCAAAACATTGTGTAATTACTAACCTGTATTGCCTATTTGTGTGTTATCAAGTTACTTATATTTGAAAAGTTTAAATAAAGTTTAAAATGATGGAAATAGTTCAACATATTATCACATGTTTTATAATTCAATTATTTAATATATTTTTTTCCAAGTTAACAATATTTCAAAAATATGACTGACAAACAAAAAACCTAAACACACAAAATATATCAAAAACTTATAATACTGGTACACAGACATTTTTTTTTATAAAATATATTCTTGAATTTTAAATTTATTTATTTATTTTTTTAATGACAAAAAAAAAAAAACCTCTTTAAAAATTTATAAAATAAACCAACCAACATTTTTTTTTTAAAATTATTTTCTGGAAAAATGTTTGGTATTAAATAAAAATTCAGCATTTGAATATTTAACTTTATCTTTCTTATTGCATTGCTAAATCCATATAATATTAACATCATCTATAGTCTTTATTACTTTTTACAATGCTTTTTTATAACCCACTAGATGGTTTCAATTGCTCCAGCAATCTTCTTCAGAACTATAACAAACACAATACAAATACTTAAATCCAAATATACATGAACATATAATTTTATATTATATATATATATATTTTATTTTATAATCATTATTTATACACCCACATATATGTATATATATATACCTCTTTTTATAATTATTATCTTTTTATACATTATTTTTTAATTTTTTTATATTCTATATTTATCAATCAATACTTCCTATAATCATATATATATATTATTTTTATTTCATTTATTTTTTATTTTATTTTATTCTGATTATTTTTTTTTTAATTAATAAAAAAAAAAGAAATAAAAATCATATATATATATGATTATAAGACGTATTGATTGATGAATATAGAATATAAAAAATATTAAAAAATATATAATATATAAAAAGATAAATATACAGAGAGATATGTAAAGATATATGTGGATATATAAATAATGGTTATAAAATAAAATATATATATATAATGTAAAATTATATGTTCATGTATATTTGTATTCATGCATTTGTATTGTATTTGTTATAGTTCTGAAGAAGATTGCTAGGGCAATCAAAACCATCTTTTGGGTTGTAAAAAAGTATTGTAAAAAGTAAAAAGTAATAAAGAACATAGATGATATTATTAATATCATTTGAATATTTATTTTGTATATATAATTTGATAAATTATCTAATACAATTTTCTTTTGTTTATACTATTATTTTATATGGAAAATTTAAATATTTTAAAACTATTTATTAAAGAAAAATAAATTTATTACATCTAAAAATTTAATGAAGTTGCAAAAATCGATTTGTTATATTAGATATCTTTTATTTTTGAAGATGAAATATAAGTTTATTTTGTTTACCATGAAAAAACTTGCAGGGGAAAAAGATAGAAAACAATGCATGGTTTTTTTTTTGTGTCTGATATTGCCAATACACCTGGGTCTCTTTTTGTGCAGATTTTTTAAACCTGATTTTGAAGTTATGTGATTCATGTTTCTTCTTAATATCTTTTTATGCATATTTTTATGCAAAAAGAAGTTCATCTTTCACATAAAATTGGGATTTCCCCATTTTATATACAGGCATTAAATTTTACATATTTTAAATGCCTGTTGGAAAAAGGTTTGGCAATAAATTGAGATACGGCAGAAGATTTAGAAAAAGATAATGAAACAGAAGTGGAACCTGTTCGTTTCACAGCAAAAATGATTTGAGAAAGTCTTCAACTTTCTAATCAATAGGAAAATCATTTTCTTGTTAACGACATGACTTATGAACTAAATTCCAAGAAGAGCTAAATAGTTGTATGTCTGTGTTATGTATGTGTATGTTTATATTTTCTTTTATAAACATATATACATGGAGAAACTTTTAGAGAGAAAAAAGTTACAAGTAAAAATATTTAAGAACTTTTAATTTCTACTTAAAAAGAATATATCTTTAAAAGTTTTTAAATATTTTTATTTATAACTTTTTTCTGTCTAAAAGTTTTTCCATGTGTATAAAGAAAATCTAACCATTAGTCATTATTAACACACTCGTGGAAGTGTGTTACACACATATATATAGTTGTTCTCATGGATGTGCATTCTCTAACATATAGACATAGCAGTCTGGATATTGCGAACTTCATAAACAATTAATAAAATTATTGTCTCAAGGTTTAATTACTGATTACATTGTGGGCAGAAAACCATTAATACAGCATGAGACTGAAGTTGGTGCTAATTGTATTTTCTCTTGTGATGAATCTGATGTCTTACCAGTTCACAAATGAACCACATATTGTCAAATAGTGATAATGATTAAAATATGTATGAAAAAATGAAAAATAAATTACACATAAAAACATATTGTTTTGAATAAAATTAAATAATTAATAAAAAAAAGTAAAAAAAGTTTGTCTTGTATCAATTTTTTTCAAATATTTGAAATTTTTTATTAGTCATACTTTATTTCCTTATTTGTTTTATGCAAATTTTAAAGTAATTTTATCTTGTTGCTTTGGTTTTATGCGATTTTCAAAAATTATGGAATGTATCCCACATTTTTCAAGGTAAGTCTATTTTTATGCGATTTTTTTAATGTGAGTTTTCTGTGGAACCTATCTACTGCATAAAAAGAGACCCAGGTATACTTCAAATTAAAAACTAAGAAATTCAAGTGTCTTATGCTAATATAGATAAAAAAAAAATTCTACGATGATGCATCAAGCTAAATATAACTGAAAATTTACATATAAATTCTTTATTTTAAAAGTATTAAACTTTATTTCATAAATTTTATTTAAAGAGTAAAGTATAATAAAAAATAATTATTTCGAAAGATCATATGACATAAAGTTTATACATTTTATCGCTAGATGGCTCTAGAATCATAACTTGTTGAGTGATACTTGTTTTTAAATGTTTTGATTTAATGAAATATAATTGTAGTAGCTTATTATTTTGTCATAAGAATGTTATTTTTTTGAAGTATATATATATAATTTGCCATTTAAATTTATTACAGCAAAATAGTTTTTAGGAGGTAAAATGCTTTTCTTATCTAATTTAGTGGTATTAGCTTCAAATGTAATTTTTTTTTTTACATTGTAATTGCAGTCGGTGATTATTTACTAAGTGCTTAAGGATGGGGGAGCTGTCTGACCACTATCAAAAATACCAAGTGATAAATGATACAAGTAGTTGGATTGTTTTTTTTTTTGGTTTACAAATGAAAATACAAAAAAGTAATATATGTTATATAAACAAAATAAAAAAAAATATAAGGTGTACTTTTTTCACAAATGATACTACAATTGATAGATATCCAAAAAAATTAGAAATTTAATTAAATAATTTAAATCAATAACAAACAAACACAGTCTTCTATTTAAAAAATATATACAAAACAACCACATGAAAACTTCTTATTTATAAATCTTGATTTATTATATGAACTATTATAAAGTATAGAACATACTTCCAATGTTTTGATTATATTCTTTTATAGCTTTATCAAGGATCAACTGCAAAATACCCGCAAAAGACAATGAATATAAATACAAATATTTAACAATAATCCAATACATATAACAAATACAAATAATTCGTACCTTCATCAAAAACATATTATCACAAATCCCAACTGGATTATCCATATTTACAAATATGTATTCTTCATAAAAAACTCCAACATCCAAGTTAATGATAATCAAAATAAATTAAATCAATAACAAACAATCAAGATTTATAAATAAAAAGATTGCATGTAGTTTGTTTTGTATATATATTGAAATTAATGGGGTATTTTTAAAATAGAAGACAGTATTTGTTTGTTATTGATTCAATTTATTTGGATTACCATTTTGGATGTTGGTGTCTTTTTTTTATGAAGAGTACATATTTATAAATAAGGAGTTTGTGGTAATATGTTTTTAAAGATGTAAGGGTTATTTGTATTTTTATATATATTGGATTATTGTGGAATATTTGTATTTACTGTTTTTTTTTTTTGTATTTTTTAATTGTTTCTTGATAAAGGCTACAAAAGATTATAGCTGATTTGTTGGAGTATTTTTTGTACTTTATAATAGTTCATACAGTAGAGTTATAATTATTTATTAAGCGCACATGAAGTATATGTAAAGACTTTGAAGACAGGCTATAACCTGTATCGAATGTGCCTTGAAATTTATAATAGTTAAGCAATGTTAATTTGTATAGGAAATAGTGGACTTAATCACTGGAGAGAACAACAGCTTTACACTCCCAAATCAAGATGTTTCACATTGGCCTATATAAGTAGAAAGTTAGGTTAAAGATAAGACAGCCGCTCTTATCTTTATAAAAGTTGCTATCTTGTGTTGTAGTTTAAGAGGTCCCTCTATTGGCAAAATAAAAATATTACTTAACTATTATAAATTTCAATAGTTCATACAATAAAATCAAGATTTATAAAAAAGTTTGCATATGCTTTGTTTTGTATATATATTGAAATTTAATTAAATAAACAAAGAAAAACTAAAATACAAATTTAATTGTACAAAATAATTAAACAAATAAGCAACAAGAAAAAAATATGAAATGAGTTGTACAGATCTTTGTTTTTAAAACTAGAAGATTATGGCGGAGAGATGTAAAAATGATATGGGATTGATGAGTATGATTTTATTTTTCCAATTTGTCACTACTTTAGTTTGTAGAAGTGATCTTTTTTAGGGCCATTATTTCTTAAATTATCTAAATTAAACCTGCTTGTAATATTATTTTGAAAAAACAAACATACACACCTACGAAGTGATTATTTTAAATTTGTTTGTTTGCAAAATAAGCTACAACTAACCCCCATTATCTATTTTTTTTAGGCTTTGTAAATAAAAAAAATCCATTTGTCACGTTAAATATGATCTCTCCAATATAGTACTCTTTCGAGTGAATTATTATTTTCACTTTATTTTGATCAAGGAAGAAATTGATTACTTTCTACAGTTTTATTTTTATCTTCCAAAGTAATCTCACAAAAAACCTCCATGGATCAATTTTTGATACTTGTCACCTGTGTAAACATGCAAAAAATCTTACACACACTTGAGACTTTATGATTATACCAGAGGATTTCATTTCATTTTAACCTTTTAGTTATTTTTTAAAAAAATTACTTTGTACAATTCATTTTATATTTTTTCTTGTTGTTTATTTGTTTAATTACTTTGTACAATTAAATTCCTTTTTTTTTTTTTTTATTGCTTAGTGTAACATTTATATATATATTTAAAAAAAAAACTTGTATAAGTAAATTCATATTTTTGTTCTTCTTGTTTATATGTTTAATTCAATTGCTAAGTATTTTAGCCATCTATCAATTGTAATATTATTTATGAAAAAAATACTCAAATTTTATTTTCATTTACAGGATACACATTATTTTTCTTTACTTTTATTTATAAACAAATAAAAAAAATACTCCAATTACTTATACCATTTATCATTTGGGATTTTCAATAGTGGTCGGATAGATCCCACAAGTGTTAATAATTGTCCTTAAGTGCCTGTTAAATGATTACCGTTGCAGTCTTTCAGTAGTTAAAAGTTCTAAAATGTGCTAGTATTTGTTTCATTCTTATATTTTTATATAATTTTTAAAAATAAATTTATATCATACTTTTGTAATTTTATTATTTAAACATTGAATTTGAATCTATTTTTAATTATAAATATTTTTTATTTGTATTAGTCCTTTTATTTACTTTATGAAGTGTTTAAAGTTATAATTAGTAATTTATTAAGCACATACACATTACATAAGTAATATATATTAACGCTATAATCTTAAGACTATGCGCCTAGATGCGACAGTAGGGACCTCTACAAATCTTAACGCTTTATCTTTCTTATTGCATGCCAAATCCATATAATATTAATATCATATATGTTCTTTATTACTTTTTACAATGCTTTTGTAAAAAGTAAAAGAGAACATAGATGATATTAATATTATTCCTTTTATTTAATTGTAGATTGGTTTTCTTATTGATTTTTTAAAATATAATTTAATATAATATTACTCTTATATATATATGGGAATATGTGTAAATGCATTGTTTTTTCTGTTTAATTTTAATATTCATTTATATTTGTATGTATTTGTACATATAATTTTTTTAAAAAATAAAAATATAAAAGTTATAGACATAGAAATTTTATTATGTATATATGTTAATAAAATGTCATTATAGTCATATCATCAATATTCTGCTAATTAAATAAAATGTATTCTACTACAATATCAAATTAGAATTTTGAGTAATTAGTGCATTTTATTTATTTAGTTTTAATTCACATTAGTATTTTAGTTTTAAAATTATTAATTTTTGTTACATCAAAATATTGCAATTTTTTAATGGTCTTTACATTTCCTTGCTTCAATAAATTTATATTTTTGCGATTTTATATTTCAACTTTTAATGTGAATTAGTTGTGAAAATTGGTTAAGAAAAATCTAAGGAGAATACGAAAAAGATAGAAAAAACAAAAATAAATTGATTGATAAAAAAAAAAAAAAAGAAAGAATCGTTTTTAAAAGTATTTATAAATAAAGCAAAGAATAGAAATACTTAAAGAAAATTGTCAAATTGAATGCGATGAACTTGTAATTAATGCAATACGGTATTACGGTTTTCCCCCTTTTTTAATAAGGGATAAAATGTAAACTAGCTTTTAAATAGCCTACTTCAAAGCAAAAATCTTTTTCTCATACGAAAATAGTGTAGAAAAAGCATTATTCCTCAGGTTTCCTGATTGTGAGGAAGTAATAGTTTGAATCACTTTCTATCCTTATTTTGCAGGTTAGCTATAAAGCATTGGATACCCATTTACTGACCAATATTGGATAATAATCTTGGACATGTGCTGACTTTTTGTAAAGAAAATCGTAAACCTGATCAAAAGATGAAAAAAATTCAAGCTTTGCATAGCGTAGGTTTAAACACCAAATGGTGTTATGACAGCCAGATGTACTACACTACCAGACTATAAGTTCATTTTATGTTTTTAAATATGTATATAATTTCCCATACCTGTTATTTTAATATTTTATTTTATTATAAATAGGGGGGGGGACTCCTATATATAAAACCTCTTGCTGCTGCTGCAATCTTCAAGCAAATGTAACTACTTTTTCATTCCAAATCATCAATCAACTTTCTTCTAACTCTTCTTTGCTCTTTTTCACTCTTCCCACATATCTTTCATAATTCCTTGCCAATAAATACATGTTCAATCCATATATACTGAATATATGCTTGTACAATTATTCTTAATAAGTGAGTACAATTAATTGTTTGTTAATTAGATGCGCAATTAACAGTCATATTTTTTAATAATGAAAAGTAATAGTACAAATTTTATTAGCAAAAGGTTTTTAATTAAGAAAAATGAATTGAATAATTTGAGTGCAGAATGTACCAGTATTGGAATTGATCCAATTACCTTATTTTCAAAACTCTACACTCTACCACTGCACTAAGCCACGCTTTCAAAGATTTTATGTTCCAGAGTCTGATATGTTACTACTTCACTAAATCACACATTCAAGAATCTAATTTATTAGGGATCTTAGACTTTACCATTATATTAACTATGCAGGGTATTTAGAAAATTATGAAAAAGGAAATGATTTGGTTTGAGTTTATATTTAGAAATATAGAAAATATAAAATTTCAGAGAAAATTATCAAATTGATGCGATAAACCTGTATTTAATGAAGATAAGTAGCTTTCATCATAAATATTTTAGGCTATAGTAGAAAATAATTATCTTCTATTTTGCAATCAAATAATAATATTTAACTAAGGTTAACATAGATGGCGCTTTGAGAATTTAATGCAATATATTATTCACTTTGCACACACAAATACATTTTAAAAATACTTATTTTAAAATAAATATGACAAACATACATTCAAAAAATTAATTTTGTTTCATAAAAAATAGACAAAAATTGTGCAATTAAATTTATTTAAATATTACATGTATTTAAATATTACATATTCAACCTGTATTCCACACATCCCTTTTCTGTATATTTAAATGGGCATATTAAGATTCTATATGTAAGGGGTCGAGTGATTTAAAATCAACATGAGTATGACAGTAAAATTGGCATCAACAAGGGCTTTCAGTATTCCATCCTTGGATTTTCACTGATATGGATGACTGAAGAGTTGAAGGGTGGAGAAGACTGAAGCTGGTCCACTAAAATTTGAAGATTTGCTATCTTAATATGAACTGAGCACTGATTGTATATATTGGTGAGAGATGGTGATCTGGACCAACTGATGAATGCTGGTTTAGCACAAAATACATATATTGTTGATCATTTATCTTTTTCACATGTATGTGGTCATGTGTATCAATTATATAAGATGGAATGGATAGCTATAGGGAGTTTGAAAATCTGAGTTCGAATCTCTTCAAATTACATTATAATCCTTTTGAATAAATATATTTTATTTTGCAAAAACAAGTTTAAAAAGACAAAAAATTTAAAATACCCACAATTAGGTAATTATATTTTTACTGAAACTTTTACAAAAATTAACATCTCCTGAGGCCAATTGTGGACTTTCACAAAAGTGAAAGAATCAGGCTGACCTAAATTTTCAAAAACATATTATTTAAATTTTTGTTTAGGATTTTTAATCAATCTTTTTTAACATGAAAACTATTTTAAAGATATTTTAAACAATACTGATTTTTAACTTAATGGTAAATATGTTTTCATTTTAATTTTAAAATGTCTAAACAATTATTAAGAATAATTCTCAAGCAGTTGCTTATGTGCATTGGCTTAATTGCTAATATTACTATTACATAAAAAAACATAGTTGCTATATAAAATATAAAATAATATCTCAATGACATTTATAAAAAATGTTGAGTTATGATAATCCTATTAATAAATTTGCTGTATCAAAATACTAAAAAGTTTTATTATAAAGAATATTGGATGTATAATTTATTCATTAAATAAATATATGTAGTTAGATATTTATAATCTTTTCAGAAGCAAAATATTTATTCCACTATTTATAATTTTAACCACCAAATATCGCATGATCACCATTCTTTATGCTTACACAAACTGTTTACATACAGGCCAAACTCTCCATATAGTAGCACCACTTAGTGCAAACCAGAATAATCAATGGTTGCAGATAGTTTTATACAAAAATTCCCTATCTAGTGCCTACTCATCCAATATCCCCAGATTAGTTTCTAGCCTTGAATCCAAGGCTCCTCACTGATGAAAGCCAAAAGCTAGAAACTAATCTGGGTATATTGGATAAATAGGCATTAGATAGGGATTTTATGCATGAACCTATCTACATCCATGGATTACTCTAACTTGCATTGAGTGGCAATACTATATGGAGAGTTTAGCCTGTGTGTATTT
The DNA here is from genome assembly GCA_028023455.1 of Epiperipatus broadwayi. Lineage (NCBI taxonomy): Eukaryota > Metazoa > Onychophora > Udeonychophora > Euonychophora > Peripatidae > Epiperipatus > Epiperipatus broadwayi. The sequence continues at coordinate 6,650,587 of JAQFVV010012424.1, forward strand.
ATAATCTTGTTTTGTTTTTAATTGTATCTTTCATTACTATTACTAAAAATATAAATAAAGATTGATATATTATACATACTTATTTATTTCAATACAAACAAAATGATATAAAAGTACTTAAAGAATTAATAACATGGAGAAAAACTGTAAGACTGACTATTAAAAAATTCTGAATTATGAATGTTCGATTACTGTCTTTTATTAAACAAGGCAAAACTCTCCGTACAGTGTATACTATTGAGCTTAGATTGAAAATATTATTGTGTTTTCAATTTCATTCTCATAGATTTGTAGTTAAGTAGAGATAAAAGGTGGCTGCTGGAGGGTTGCATTAGATCCTAAGATCTAAGTGCAGGGCTCTCAGATCCAAGGCTCCTCACTGACAAAGGCCACAAGCCAGAAACTAATCTGGGGATATTGGACGAGTAGGCACTAGATAGGGATTTTATGCACAAGCCTTCTGGCATCCATTGATTACTCTGATTGGCACAGGGTGGCAGTACTGTATGGAGAGTTTTGCCTTGTTTAGTAACAATTATGTGCTAGTATAAGAGATAGTGATCATGTGATGTTTACTGTCTTTTATATTTTAAAATGGGGCTTGAAATATTTCATCATTGATAAAACATCTTTTATTAAAAGTTCATATTTTTTTATTTTACTAAAATTCATTTTGGTTAATTTTGGTAATTTAGATATATTAAAAAATAAATAATTCAAATATGTTTAATAATTTTTATTTTATGATTATATTTTTAATAATGTTTAAATATTATAAATTATAGTTGAGAAATTTTTGGTATAATTAACAAAACAACTAATTAAAAATCATTAATTTTAAAGATGTGGAATTATAAATATTTATTTCATTGTATAAATTTTTGAAAATGTATTTAATTTTTGGTTACTTCTAAATAATTTTTGTTTTGCGAATTTTTAAGAAATTTTGTAAAAACGTATAAATTTAATATTTTTGCAAAAATTATAAAATTGTTTGTGAAATTAGAAAAAATAATATACCCTTGTGAGTTAATGTAAAAATTAAAAATTATTAAAAAAAAAAAAACATTTTTAGAATAGTAATGTAATTGCAAAATATAAAGAATGTAAATATGTGAAAAAAGAAGTAAGTATTGAATATACATTCTTTAACTTTGATGAAGGTGAATTTTTTAAAACATGTCTTCATAAGCAAAATATTTAATATCAAATTTCTTCTAATCTATTTAGTTGACAGAAAATTATACAAAAATCTGCAAAAATGTACTATAATTAAAATTGCAAATAACTTTTAAAAATAGATTCTCTTGATAACTGTTTCTAAATATTGCATTAAATATTATGTCTCCATCAAAAATTTTATTCTCTAAATATGCATACTGATAAGGTATTCACTGATAAAATTTCAAACAAAATTGAACCAAATTATAAACTCCTATTATGTTTATTAATACTGGATAAAAACATTAATCTAAAATATTCAAATAGTTTTCTTTTCCTCTTCTAGTTGTAATATATATATATATATAATTCAAACAAATATATTTAACACAGTATTCAAAATTATATATATATAAAGTTTGAAAAAGACATGATTATTCAGTATTAGAATCTTTATAAAACTTGCTGAGAATGTTTTTAACCACTAAGGCCAGAATCATAATATTTGTAATCTGTAGGGTGCATTGTGGGATTCAAATAAAAATAGACATTATGTAAATAACTAATTTAAATATTCCACTTTCTGGACAATGTGACACTATTTTCTTTTTTGTTCATAACATGGAGGTTATTAAAAATGAATCACACCTTTATGTTTTGTTTTCTATCATCAAGTTCACAACATATAATATTTACATTTGCTGGATCAAAAATATGGCCATATTTATGCTCTTGCTCAAGAAAAATTGATTTGTGCTCAATATTGTTCATTGCTTGTTTATATAGGTAATTATATTGTGCAATTATAATAGTAAAGTTTACTCAAGACTCACCATAATATACAGCACTATAAGGATATCTGCATCTGATTTTATATACTATTTGGAAGGTTTGATCCAGGGGCAGACTATCTTTAATATTGTTTAGCAATCTGTTTAAACTAGGAGGAGTTCTCAAACTAATATTGTCTGTGTTCAAAATGTTTAAATATATACATTCAAAATATTGTAAAATTATTGCTATAAATAAAAAATATTATAGATTGGATGTTTTAATATGCCTTTCATTTAATAAATTTCTATAATAGAATTATTGAATATTTCTATTCAATGAGTAAATAATTTTCAATTCTATAACTTCTAATAATTTAGAGATGGACATGGAAAAGTCAATTATTATTTTTTTTTTGTTATTAAAGTTTTTCACATAATTGTGCTAAAACTAAAAAAAATAAATATGTCTATAGTTTCAAACCTATTTTCAAAGCAACATATACCCTACTAAATTAACAAAATATATCACACATGGAAAATAGATGCTACCTACATTTTTTCAAAATAAAACTTCAATACCTCTTAATTCATTTTATTGCATTAACAAATTCTGTCTATCTATTCACATGTTCAAAACAAAATTTAACATTTTTTCCAAATTTTTTTGAATAACTTTTATTTTTATTATCAAGTTTTTGATATAAAATGTAAAATGAAAAAAAAATGTGTTTAGTTTGTAAAATCTTAGAAGATGTTGCACTATACAAAATAATAAATTGAATCTTTTCTTTTGATCAATACCATACTTTAATCATATTTGATATGAGTGGCACAAAAACATTCTCTTTAATGCTATCAGATCTACAAAAACTAATCAGCATATCCAATCTTTTCACTTTTTCCATAAACAACAAATTTTTAAATGTTAAACATAGGTGGATTAAATAATTTTTAAATTTTTTATTCAATTTATCTTGATTATCAATTACTTTTTCAACTTTCTAATTTGTTTATTTACTAATAATAATTAAATTTCCTAGAACAATAGATTTTGTCTGCAAGACTATGCTTATTCATATGTAAGTATGTACATAATATCTGTCAGAGATTCTTTGGTATACAAGACTATTCTATTTTGGTTAAACACTGAAAATTGTACATTTTGCATCTTTGAAAAACATAAAATAGATAATATACTACAGTGATTATGACAAAAACTTAACCAAAAACAGCTACAATCAGTATCCCATATTGCTATAAATTTTCAAATTCTTTAATTTCATATTGTTTTTAAAATTAGACAGGTGCCCCCCTCTGAACCATTCCAAGTTTATCTCTATTTTGCAAAAATCGAATTAGTTTGAAATTAGCTTGTGTGGTTTAAATTCTATACACCTCCCTTTCCGTTTTAACAGTATCTCATACAACTTTGTAGTCTAGACTTGGCTGTAAATTTTTTAATATTTTTCAAATGACAGCTTTTTTGCTACTTTTTTAAAAGAATATAACAAATCTTGTTGTAACTAATGGCAACAATAATATGTAGCAAATTTATTTAATTAAAATCAGTGATTAGAAAAAAGCAATCAACTAATTATAAAAAAAGCTATTATCTGAATACAATTAAATAAAAGTAATTTTATTTTATTTTCTGGGTGTATTTTTAATTTTTCTTTATGTAAATAATTTTAAATTTATTGTAAATAATGCTTCTAAAAAATCTGATTTGATATATATATATATATCTTTGGAGCAGTATGAGATATCAGTTGTAATCTAAATATTATAAAATGATTGTAACTATTGTGGGTTAAGGAAAGTTTAACTCAAGTTCATTATTTAAAGTTATTTAATAATTTTGATTTAAAAAAATAATATGTATAAAAATATTTTATTCAAAATAAATATATACAAAATGTATATAAATAAAGAAAAGCTTGGTTTAATACTTTAACAGCATGATATGCTAAACATGCTTTTGACTAACTGGTAGTCATATTCATAGTAATAGTTGTCTAAGAAGCTTGTGACTTTTATAAAATAAACAAGAGTGGAAATTTGCATAAAATTAGAATATATGATGAAAATAAGCTAATTTAAATGAGCCACATTTTTGATAGGAGGATACATGATTCTTTTTTGTTGATTGTGTGTATATTGTTGGCAATGTGCCAGGACTTTTTAACTTTACATTTAGCATTGTTTCTTTCAGAGCAAACAATGCTGGAAGATGTAGGTTCAAAACTGTGACCATATTTAGACTGATGTTTGAGGGAAATGGAAATAACTTCAGTATTAGTCTTAGTTCAGTTGTATTAGTATCTGTGCTGTGCAATTCTCATAGACAGATCGGTACATGATTCCCCATTTAATTTGATTATTAATGTACTAAAAGGCAAAAAATAATTTTTGTCTTCAACCACAATTTTGCTTGTTATACTTAACTTGAAATAAAAGTGCAGGATATCCATAAACCAATTAATTCAATCACTAGTTTTAAAAATAAATTGAATTAATTAATTTATGCATGGTTTATGCTTTTATTTCAAGTTAAATATAACAACCAAAATTGTAGTTGAAGGAAAAAATATTTTTTGATTATGAAAGTATTATTAATCAAATTAAATAAAAGGTTTTTATAATATATATATAGTTTTATAGTTTGAATATAGACCTTCAAGCTTTTTTCAGCTATCCACTCTATCTCATACAACCAATACTCATGGCCTCACACATGTGAAAAAGATAAATGATTTTCAATATATATATTTCATGCTGATCCAGCACTCATCACTTGGTCCAGATCATTATCTCCTATACTCATATATAATCAGTTCTGAATTTGTATTAAGAAAGCAAATCTTTAAACATTTTATGGATAGACTTTAATATATCAGGTGTATGAGATTGAGAGAATAACTGAAGGAAACTTGAAAGTCTATGTTCAAATTTCATATAATTACATATAAACTCCAGGTATATAAATTGTATTTATTTTTTAATATTCAGATATTTTTCAATGGGCTTTTTTCAGCATTCATATTCAAATTTAAAAATTCATATTGTATACAAATATTACTGTATTTCTAGTATTTGAAATTAAATTTATGCATGTTAAAAAATCATTTACAAGATTTCATTTATTTATTTAGTAAGGCATTATATATATAACAACTTTTAATTATCAATAGATATTAAGATTTTATCCTTTACTTTTTCTTTCTATTTTATTAATTAATTGTAAAACGTTTTAATGAATTAATCATGAAATTTAGTGAAAGTGTAATTTTAAGAAATATATCTCCATCTATTGCACATCATTGAAAACTTAGTATAATAAAAAATTTGGCCCCCTAACACTGCTAGGCTGGACAACTGTGAAATATTGCAATGACATTAATACCTAAGACATATAAAAAAGTTTGAAGAAAATCCATTCAATAAAATTATGTTAAAAATCATTTGCAAAATTTGGCTCAGACAAATAAACAAATAGAATTTCTAAATTAAATAAAAGCATTTAAAAATAGCTTTGTGTAATCTTGAGCATTAATCCAACCATTTAATTATAATTCAAATTTTAGCCAATCATTAATAGTTAATTGTCTATAATGTTTTTGTAGTATAAGTTTCACTACAGCACCCTCACACAAGACAGGGAATGATTTTTATCTGCTTTTAACACCTTATGGAAGGACAAAACCTTAAAAATATGACCAAAGACATGTAAAAAAATGTATAATCCCCTAAGATGCACATTTTATGCTGAACTAGAACTTGTCAGTTAGCCCAGACCACAATCTCTTATATATATTTTTGTCATTGTTCAGTACACTTAGGTCTCGTTTTATGCGGTTTATTTTAATGCGATTGTGAAGCTATGCAATTCATGTTTCTTCTTAATATCTTTCATATTTTACTATATTTATTAGATATCAAGAAATTTAAATTATTAATACCTTATTTTGACTTGAAATACTTTTTTTTTTTCAAAAATATAATGTTATATTAGTAGCTAATGTGAATATGGCCTGAAGCTGTATTTAGAATATTAGCTTCTATATAAATAATCTACTTATACTAATGAGTAAATAATAATAATAGATTTATATTTACATACAAAAATATTGCAATAAATATTCAAAAATTTTAAACTTTTAAAACTTATTTTGTTAATTATAACAGAAATAAATAATTTTTTAGATTTTTAAAATAAATAATAACGAAGATTTTATTGATTTTATAAACTAAAAATAATCTTTCTAATGATAATCTATAATCTTTTTGTTTTGATTACGATCTCATTTTTTTAATATAGAAACAAAAATTATTAACCTAGCTCAAGACTGAAAGTGGCGCTAGTTGTATATCACATGACAAATCTGATTTCTTAACAGTTCACAAACGAACGAATATTGTCAAATAGCCAAATAACCACTAATGATTAAAATATGTAAAAAATGTAAAATTAAATACTGTAGTTAATAAAAAAAGTAAAAAAAGTTTGTCTTGTATTATTTTTTTTCAAATATTCAAAATTTTTTATTAGTCATACTTTATTTCCTTATTTTTTTAATGCGAATTTTAAAGTAATTTTTCCTTCTTGCTTTGCTTTTATGTGATTTTTGAAAATTACAGTCCCTATCCTCATTTTTCAAGGTAAGTTAAGTCTATTTTTGTGCAATTTCTTTTGTGCGCATTTTCTGAGGAACCTATCTACCGCATAAAATGAGACCCAGGTGTATATATAGATAGCCAATTACTATAGTTTAATTGATAAGTGTCAAAGTTACTACCCTTATAACTTTGACACAAACCACTTGATGGAAATATATTACTACTTTTTATTATCCATTCATTAGAGTAGAGATTGTCCACTTAATGAATAATGCTTCTCTAGTGTAATTTTCACTATACTACTCTTATACAAGATAGAGACTGGTTTCTATCCATATATTCATTAAGTGAATAATATTTAGTCTAATGAATGACTAACAAAATTATTAATATATTACCATCAAGTGGTTTCTGTCAAAGTTGCGAGGACAATTATGCAATTAAAAGTAATTGTGGTTTGGTACAACTGATGAGTGCTGGTTCAGCACAAAATGTGCATTTTGGGATACATTCTTTTTACATATCTTTGGTCCTATGTTTATATTTTTTTACCCTTCCACAAGGTGTTAAAAGTGGATAGAAACTAGTTCTTATTCTGCATGAGAATGGTGTAGTGAAAATTACAATACAGAAACTTTGTTCATTAAGTGAGTAATCTCTAGTTTAATAAATAAATAATAAAAATTATTAATAGTTAATTGTCTATTTTTTTTTAAAAAAAACAACAACAATAATGTACATGTGAGTTGTTTTTACCAAAAACAGTGGAATAATTTGTTTATTACAGTATCTGGGTTGAATCAGTTTTATTTGAATTACCTTGATCAAATATAAAAAAATTAAATATCTGTCACCGTTTTTAGTTTGTATTGATTTAGAAACGGGAAATTCTGATATTTTTTAGTCTTAAAATTTTTTTATATAAATTTTTTTTTTATGTCTGATTTTCTTATTTTTTTATTTACTAAATAAAAAATATGAATTAATAGAAAAATATTTTTAATATGCTTTTTACAAAATAAACCAAATACTATACATGTAAGATTTCCCTTTACCCTTTTTTTCCCATATGTCAAAGCATCGGCGGACCCCAGACAACTGTCTGTAAGCAACTGCTTGCTTGCAAGGGAGCTGCACTGACCTCTCAGCTACCAACACTTGATCCCTTTACCCTTATGAAATTGAAATGTGAAAATGTACAGTTTATAAAATTACATTTAGTGATTAAAGAACATATACTTAGATATAAATAATATATCTAAGTAAGATATATGACAAAACACACTTTAATATATGTAAAAAAGCTGGTTAATCAAACCATATCTGAGCATGTAAATGGACAAATACCCATAGAGAAAATGAATAATTGTTTTGTCATATAATGGGTCATCACAGAATAAGGATCTCATCAAGTGATCCACATTAGTCCCTCCCCTATATATTAACATGGTGACTTTTAATAATTAAATAAGACATGTGTAATTTTAGTCAAGAGTGAAATAGAAAAAAAAGTTAAAACTCATTGTAAATACATATTTATATATGTTTCTTAATTTCAACACAACAGTATACTTTTTATTTGGTTATTATAATAACTTCACATGACCACTATCTTTTATGCTTACACAAGCTAATAAAATAGTAGCAACTTTTGCCATACAATAGTGCCATCTAGTGTAAGCTATAATAGATGCTAAAAGATTGGTACACTTAAATCCCTATCTAATGACTAGACATCCAAGATTCCCAGACTAGTTTTTAGCTTCAGGCTTTTATCAGTGGCATTGGATCTGAGAAAAATACACCTAGATATTTATCTAATACATCTTTCCAGCAGCTATCTCTTATCTTTTAAGTTGAAAATACAATAAGATTTTTAATCCAAGCTAATTTGCCTATATAGTCATATTGTCTGAACCCATTTCAGTATATGTATATTTTGATATCTATGGTCTTTTTAGAACCATAGTCACCAATATTCTTTGGCTAGGGTTGGTATTAAATCATTAAAGCTATGGTTATAAAAATCCAAAGGCATCAAAATATATAGATGAACTGGGTTCAGATCTGTATGACTTTACAAGCAAATTAGCCTGGATTGAAAACCTTATTACGTTTTCAGTTTGGATTCATTGCTTTATAGTTAACTAAAAAAAGTAGAAGATAGCTGCTGGGGAGGTGCATTTGATCCAAACATCCAAGGTTCCTCTCTGATGAAAGTCATCAACTAGAAACTAGTTTGCAAATGTTGGCATAAATAAGCTTATAAATGTCAAAATCTTAAAGAATAGTCAGTTTATTATATTCTTGGCCATTGCTAAACATAAAAAGTATTATTTATGTGTAACCTGAGGAAGAATGGTATACATGTACATCAGACTGTGCTAATTTCTTGTTTATATTATTATATGTTTGAAAATATACATATTTCATGAGTTTACTTTTCTCTCTGTGTGTGGAATGGAATCATGTATTTCTACTTTATTTATTGTCAATATGATAATGTATGGGGAGTGGATGATAAAATCCCTGTTCTGAGACAAATATACTGTATAGGAACAAAATCATCATTGCTTTTCTCTATGGGTTAATATGGATGATTTGTATTTACATGTTTGTATGAAATTTGATTAACCAGGATTTTATTTTGATAACTATGAGTTAATACCAAATAGAGTTAATTAAATAATGGGCCAATAAAACATTAGAAAAAATACACAATAATAATAAGTTAGAGAGATGATAAAATGATGGTAGCCATCTTGTTTTTGTTTTGACTGGCAGAGACATCTATTTCTAGATCAATTAAATTATAGAGTATAAATTTTTAATGGAAATAGTTTATTCTTATTATTTTTAATTGCTCGTGTATAAACTGCAGTTTTAATTCTTTTAGCTGAATTATTTTTAAATTTTGAAAAGTGAAAGTAAATGTTATGTAATTTTTAGTACAGCTTATAAATGGGCACATACTCTTTTTATTACCAATAGAGTAAATAATAAAATAAAACATTATGTTTATCTTCTAAACCTAGTGAAAACATAGTAAAACTATCTAAAACAATAATTCTTATTTTTTCCAAAATGTTGGGATGCTCTATTTAAATCTCAGCTTAAGATATATGTAAATTTATAATAAAATATTGCAAAAATATGTTATGAAATAGTTACAAAAAGGAGTATGTTATTAATTGAAAGAAGTCTTTTCAATTTTTATTTAAAGCTTAAACTAACCTGAAGGGGAAATTTCTAAATCCATAAAATAATCAAATGGCTTTATTGCTTAAAAGTTCTTAGAGTTTGAACACTTACACTCCAGAATCTGACACTCTGCAACTATCCTAAACTATGCAGGGCTCTAAAGTCCATTTCACATGTTCTTGTCATTGCTACTATCATTATCATGAGATTAATCATATGATAAATAATAAACATCACATGACCACCACTTCTTATGCTTGTTAAAATAGGCAAAACTCACTATACATATTGCCACACACAGCAAGCTAGAGTAATCAATGAATGCCAGAAGGTTTGTGCATAAAATCTCCATCTAGTGCCTACTCATCCAATATCCCCAAACTAGTTTCTGGCTTGTGGCCTTCATCAGTGAGGAGCCTTGGATCTGAGAGCACTGCACCTAGATCTTAGGATCTAATGCAACCCTCCAGCAGCCACCTTTTATTTCCATTTAACTATAAAACTATGAGTCTTAAACTAAAAACACATTGTTTTCAATCCAAGCCCATTAGATTATATAGTCATATAGTTTTGTAGTTAAATGGAGATAAAAGGTGGCTGCTAGAGGGTTGCATTAGAGCCTAAGATCTAGGTCCAGGGCTCTCAGATCCAAGGCTCCTCACTGATGAAGGCCACAAGCCAGAAACTAGTCTGGGGATATTGGATGAATAGGCACTATATGGGGATTTTATGCATAAGCCTTCTGGCATCCATTGATTACTCTGGCTTGTGCTGAGTGGCAATATGTATAAAGAGTTTTGCCTATTGAATGCAAAGTATAAAAATTTCTACCAACACTAATACCTGATATTTTGCTGTATTTGTTAATTATTTTTACAACCTTCCTTAAATAAAAATATTATTAACTTGATGGCTGTCAATGATTAATACATTGCTTCAGTATATATTAAATGATTTATTCTCCATAAATTCCCCTTATTACTAAATCTTTACTTTTCTGGATGTATCAGTATCCATGAATTAGTTGAATAAACTATTTATCAAAAAGTGACATGAAAACTGTATTTTCTCAAATCTTTTACCTTTAATAAAAACTTAAACAGTGTTGGCCTATTCATATTCCCAGATTGGTTTCTAGCTTATAGCTCTTATCAGTCAGATTTGGATCTGGATTCAATTTTGTGGATCCAATGACCTCTTTCCAAACATATTTTTCATTTAACATTAGATATGTCTATGTATTTGAAGGTTTTTTAATAAATGGGTTTTATCAGTTCTTACTTATGGATCTGAGACTGGGACACTTAATAAAAGAGCAATACACAGAATTCAGACCATTTAAAAAATTATGGAGAGATACATATTAGGAATAACAAGAAAAGGTCAAAAATGCAATACATGGGTAAAAGAACAAACAAGTGTTACTGAGATCGTTGAAAGAATTAAAAGACTGGAGTTGGACTGGACATATTACTAGAAGAGATGATAATAGAATGGACAATTGAAATCTTAAACTGGATTCCAAAAGATAGTAAAAGACCCAGAGAAAGACCACATGCAACATGGATGGATGAAATAAGAAAGTGTGCAGGGGTGATGTGGAAAAGAGAAGCTAGAGATTGGAAAAGGTGGGTTGAACTTGGCAAAACCTTCATCCAGCAGTGAATTGATAATGGTTGATGATGATGATAGTAAGGATGATTAATCAGCATATATTTCTTTGTCATAACAAGTGATTGCTATATGTAATCAACTTGCATAATATTCATCAATAAATACAAAATGACTATGGGTATTCAAAGAGCTATGTGAGATTTGGATACATGAATGGACCTTATTAGGTTAAATGCTTCTTAGAAATTATTAGCAAGATTTTTTTTTTTTAGTGTCTCCAACCAAAATTTTAAAATGTAAGAATGAGTTAGTTATAATTTTTAGAAATATAAGATATTATAGAACGTGAGTAGAAATAAATGAAAGGTAAAAAAAAAAAAAAAGATTATATACCTGTGTACGTAATAAATAGTTTGATGTACCATGAATTAGATATGTAAATAAATTTGAAAAGATGTCAACTCCAATTATCATTTGTAATACATTTTTTATTGCAGTGGTCATATTACCTGAAAAAACTAACCAATCGCTGTGCATTATACAAACATTGAAGCTACAGTTTCCGAATACTTCCAAAAATTAAAAAAAGAATTAGGATTGAAGTTATCTTTTTGGATTTATATATATAGAATATAATAAATATATTTTAATTTTATTAAGTTAGAAGTCCACATCTGAAGTTAAATAAGATGACTTAATCAAGAAATGATTGATAATCATTTATGTGTTTGTTAGTTTTGAATAAAAGCTTGCTGAAAAATAGTACTTACAGAATCAATTTATATATATATAAAGAGAGAATTAGGAGGGAAAATATGCGGCAAAATGATATACACTGAATATGTTGTCAAAATAAATTTATGAAAATTGTAATCTCTTGTCAGTTTCCTTTTTCAAGTTCAATTTACATATGAAACATTTTAATTAAAAAAGACATGAGAATTTTTAAAATTTAAATTGGAATTTACGAGGAAAAAAATCCCATAAATATGAAAAGATGCTTAAAAAGTTTTTAATATGCAAGATAAGAAATAGTTTTGACAAACCCAAATAATGTAAAAACTTTTTATAGCAATATATAAATTATTAAATGCTAATTTTATCGTCGGTATGACACACGCACACACTGTGTATGTAATGACCACCATATTAGCACTGATGAGATTAGTTGTAATCTGCACTAATTTGTTATTATTTTTTTTTATCATTTGATTATTTTATTAAAGATAAACGAAAGTAGAGTTTTACTGAATATTTTCAAGATTTATATTATTATTATTATTTTAAACAATATATTCACAATCTCACCCATTTAAATATACTGTAGTTTAAAACCTGATTTATTAATATCTATATGCAAAGATGAAATAAAGTTACTATTTCTGAATATGGGTTTAAATTTTAAAAATAACTACATATATATGAAATATCATCAAAAGAAATAATGTTTTCTTGTTAAAGCTGGAATTAATTAGTCGGTATTTTGTTTTAAATAAAATGAAGTTATTTAGCGTGAAGAAATGTTTTAAATTTTTAAAAGACAGCTGTTTAAAATATTTATATCAACTTTTGTAACTACAACTTAATGAAAAATAGCAGGACATCCAAAGTCTATAAAATAAAAAGAATGACTTTTTTTTTTATTGATTAAGCAAAAATAATTTACATTTCTTATACATTATATTTAAAGTTTAAAACAGTTTGACGGTTTATACGTATTATATATGCATGTATATTAATAATACAGAATATTCGTGTGCGCGAACGGCACATACATGTATTTCGGTATTGAAATTAAGTCTGTTTAAACTAATGTATATATTAACAGATACAATTTACTGGTACATTGAAAGATAAAATTATGTAAATAATTTAATGACTTTATTGCACGAGAGTTCAAATTTGGACAGCCGGAAGTGACAGAGGTCGCGAACTATGGATTTGAAGCGGCAGACTCTAAATTATTACCGCTCCAAATTAAATAGGGCGAAAAAAAATATAAAAAGACAATAATATATAGGACATAAAATTCTATTTACAAGATATTCGTACAAGCTTAATGACATGTAAGTGTTAGAGAAACTAACGGTGATAGCATTTCATCTTATTTAAGTTGGGTTGGTCCTACAGTCAGGTGTTGAGTTCATGACTGCGATTCGCAATTGATGAATAGTGATATATTCTTTAGATATCTGGATTAATAACAAATAAATGCTTGACTACAAGATATAAAACAGCCTTATAGGAGGATAATTTGTTGGTTCATTAAAAAGTTAGGGACTAGTTTTCTTTTGGTTCATGTTTGTGCTTTTTGAAAATTTCTTTTAACTTTCATTTTATTTATCTTATGAAACATTTATATTATTGGTGATCTCTCTCCAGTAACTAGGATTATGGTATTGGATGTTTAGCAAATATATTTTTATTCTTTAATTGTAAGCACAACATTTCTTAATCTTATCTCTATCTTTTTTTTTGTATGCAGGTATACGTAATTGCAAAATATGCTTACTCTTTGACCTTAAATATAACGATAGAAACAAGTTTACAATCTGGAAATCTTTAGTTAAACTGCAGTCAATAGTAAGTGGCTTTGAACCTGCATTCAATATTAAATGGGTTTAAATCTGGATTTGGTGCAGTTGTGATATTCAGTAAAAGATTGCAGAATTAGAAAATTGCTCACTTAAATGGTAAAAAATGTTTACAACATTTATTATTGTTATTATTTAAATGTTTGCAACATTTAATAGTGCAAATGATGACAAAATATGAGATCAAGATAGGAATGAAAAAGGTAATGACAACAATAAAGATAGATAATTCATTCTTTTTCTCCTGATATATATTTATAGAAGCATGGGATATGAGAATTTTGTTTGGTGTAAACTATTCAGTATGAGAAATACAGTTAAAATTGTCACATTTTAAAAAGTAGGTGGCTAAGGGCAGATCATTCTTTAAAAAGAAGAAGGCTACATGATGTTGTCATCTGTCTTGAATTTCTAAATGTATCAATGAAAGATTGAAGATTTAATACTTATTTTATCACTATTTACACTCTAATATTAGATTCAGAAAATTTAGAAAAGAAAACCATTTTTTTATTATTAGAAAGTGTTATTGCAATAATGCTGGACATGTGTGTGATCAAGTGTGTCATCAGTATGAGATAGCATGGATAGTGAGGGTCATGTGAAAGTCTGAGTTCAAATTCCTAATATTACATATTGGAATGTAGGTATGAAAAAGCCTGTACTATAGAAAAATGTGGGTGTTGTTAGGAGCTGAAATTATGACTTAAAGTTCTTGGAAATAACAATAGTGGGATGATGAACTTAAATAATCACTATTGTTAAGTTTTGCTCAACTCATGAATTGACTTTCAACAGCATTTTGTTTGGGCACAAACATTGCAATAAAAAAACTTAATAGCATTTGCACTCAAAACAATGTCCTAAATTTTATTATAGTCAGGAATCAGAATACAGAAATCAATATTACAACTGCATCTTATTTAACAGATCCCATAGTATGCTCTAAATTTAAATTAATAATTTCATTGAAAGTATATATTTTTTAAAGCCTATTGATTACAAAATTTGTTTGTTTTTTTAAAAAGAAATTACTACTTATATTCTTTATGAAATTTAGGTAATTCATAGAGATATATGCTGAATAATATTGTTAATTTCCTTCTTAGTTAATCAGTAAAATATCTCTGATGCATTATGGGTTAATGTACGTAGTTTTGCATTTTATGGATAGTATGGAAATTTATATTTTTTGTACTGACTGGCAATAGGATAATGGTGACTTGTTTTTGAAATACCAAAGACATCAAAATGTATGGATGCTGAACTGAGTTCAGATCTATATGACTATACAAGCAAATGAGCTTGGAAACGTGGTATTTTCATCTTGGGCCCCTAAGCTTTATAGTTAACCGAATTGGTTAAAGGTGTCTTATAGAGGTTGAATTAGATACTAGGATGTAGGTGCAGTGCTCTCAAATCCAAGCTTTTCACTGATGAAAGCTACAAACTAGAAACTAGTCTGGGGATGTTGGATAAGTAGGCACTAGATAAGGATTTTATACACAAACCTATCCTGCATTACAAAGGCTTGCACTTGGTGGCACTATTGTATAGAGAGTTTCATACTCTTATTGACTTAATATGAGGAGCTCTCTTATTATATTGTCATAACTAATAATCTTATAATTGTAGTTTTTGAGAGAAAGAATGGTTACAGATTAGACTAGCTTGAGAAATTTAATAGGTTCCCATTCAACATAGATAGTGTTCAATTGGGCTATTGGTGGCTCTCAATATTCTCTTTATTATCCATGTAATTCTGCTATTTCTTCTAGAGAAAATTTTTGAGTGATTTACATCGGCTGCCATAAAGGGATGTTAGATGGTAAGAGTTAAAACTTTTCCAGATATTTCAGCATCTTCCAGAGGTTTAAAACTACAATTTTTAACTGATGGAGCTGATGGATTATTTGGTGTAATATGAGATTAGATATTCCCATATAGGTTTAAAAGTTTCTTCTTTTGACATTCTTTTATTTTTTCAAGAAATTTAGATTATGATTATTTTACTGACTAAAAACTCTTCTGAAATCTTCATTAATAAGTTAAACAATCTATATTACTAAGGGAATGCAAGATTTGATATTTAAAAAATCTGGGAATATTTATTTTTTTCTTTTAACAAACCTCACTTGCTCTCTGAATAATTTTCTCAACTCTCTGGTTGTGAATTGGAAGTTTTAATTGCAAATCTTTAAGGATAATCCCTTCAGATTTACATTCCCACAGAAAGATTAGTTGATTGTCTATTTTGTCCAGTTTTAGACATAATTTTTATATTAACTAAAGTTTGATATAGTATCAAGTGCATACCAAGAATTCGGTATTTGTCTGAAAGTTTGGTATATGACAATTTACTTATATGTTGGACTATTTCCATCATCTCCTTTAGGTGTTAAATATGGATGGCTGAAGAATTGTAGAAAATTGAAGTCTGTTCATTAAAATTTTAAGATTTGCTATGTTAATGTAAACTAAGAACTGATTTTATATATATATAATATTATATTTAATGTTTTCACGGTTGTATGATGTAGATAAATTATTATTTTTGGGAAAAAACCGTGTATTATTTGATATTTTGACGGAATTAAGGAACATAAAAATGCTTTTAATCAAAAAATTAGCACATCAGTTTTTACTTCCCATTTTTTAGAAATTGGTCACAAACCTGATTTTGACAATACAAAAATAATTATTAATTTGGAAAGATATGATTTAAGAACCATGAGAGAGTCAATTGAAATATTAAAAAGACCTACTGGTTTAAAGAGGGCTGACGAAGCACAACATATTACAGCTATATGGAAACCTCTTATTTTATCTAATATTAACTTAAAATTAATAGGTGAAAAAACTGAGGGAAATAAACATTTTGATAAGCCTCATATTGTAAATGCTGAACTACTTCAAGTTGAATCTCATTTCTTATCTAGCATTGAGTCACATTATTGTTTGAGATCTCTAACAATTTTTCTTTCAAAAGTTAATCTTGATAATGGCAGTTGCTAGTCCAATAAAATATTGAATAATACATGTTTTTTTTCCCAAAATAAAAATTTATATATATATACACATGTGGGAAATGATCCAGACAACTGATGAATGCTGGTTCAGCATGAAATATGTATATTGGAGATCATTTATCTTTTTCACACATATGTGGTTATGGATGACTGAAGAGAGATTGAAAGTCTGGGTTTAGATTCCCTCTAATTAGATCTAGCTTAAGTATATATACTATACTTGTATTTAAATATTAAATATTTTTTAGAAAAATTCAAATTTTATTTAAACTTTCCGAATATATTCTATCTTAGTAATATATATTCTATCTTAGTAATAACGTATAGGTGAGTATATAACACAGTTACACTTCTACTTAAAGTCTGGTCTATTATGTTGATATGTTACTATGATGTCAATATATTTGGGTAATGGTCATATGTTGAAGCTATATTACAAACATTTTGGAAACACATCAGTAACATATCTCTTTCAATTTTATTAACAAAATCAGAACAAGAACACTTGTGACAACACTATCTTATGGCAAAATCAAAGCTATAATTTGCAGAAACCTACATATATAGAAAAGTTTTAGGCATATTCATCTATTAATATCAGAAACACAAAAAGAATATAAGAAGTTTTTTTAAAAGCCAATGATTTGGGAAAACTCTTACATAGACAAACTTTCCTGACGATAGCTTATCCCTAATTTATCCTTAAGAAGTCTTTAAAAAAACAATTTTTAACTGTTAATATTCTTTTTTGATATTGTCATTTATTTAAATTATTTACAAGATATTTTTTAAAAAATCAGAACATACTAAAATTTGATTGTTTCTCAAAACATTTATTAAACTAATTAATATGGATGATATATTACAAATATGGAGATGAGTTATGGAACTAACATTATTGAGTTAAACAGGGTTAGGTATTTAGTGTTTAAGTTCTTTGTTAACTTTATTAGAGAGTCTGATATAGCTTCCATGTCTCTTGAAAAATGAATGTTGTGGCAAGAGTTTTGTCTCTTTGTTTAATTTTCTCTATGCTTTGAATAAATAATGAGTTTTCATCTGGCTTGGGATGTTGGTATTGTGCCTTGCACCTTACAATCCAAATGACATAGGTGATGAAAATTGACAGCCTGATTGTAGGAATATCTTTTCCACGAATGCATTCTTTTATATTAAGTATTTTGTAGTAGTCTATCTTTGAATTGTTAAATATTATTGTTTTAATATTACCTAGACCAATGCATGTTTTAATTATGTGGTCAAATGTTTCCTCATCCCTGCCACAGCTGTGGCAAATTGATTGGACTTTGGTGATAGATCTTTTATATCTGAGGAACCAGTTGACCGGCATGGCATCCAGATTAATTTTAAGTAAGTAATCTAAGTATTTTGGTTCTAGAGCCCAATACTTGAATAGGGTAATCAGCTTGTGATTAGTTATTCCTAATCTTGTAGTAGAGATTTGATTATTTTGTTTTAGGATGCAATGGGCATCCCATAGCTTGATCTTGCTTTGATAGTTGTTATGGGCATTTGTATTTTGTTGCATTGTTGACAGGATTAGATGGTCAAGCCAGCTTAATTTTTTGGGGGGTGGTATGTTGGTAGGAATTATGGTTTCAGTGATCTGGTCATGGCCATACTTTTGGACTAGATTATATATCAGAGTGTGTGATTTCTGATAGTTAATTGAAGTGATGGAATGTAGTGACATTCCATTTAATCTTTTGTTTTCCTGCATGTTTCTCATGCTGATGGAAACAGTTTGTCCTTTCCATAGTAATCTTGAGCAATATTGCTCAATTTTCTTGATGAATGTTTTATTTGCATTCATCATTGGCAGGTAGTATGCAATTTTGCTGTAAATCTTTATATTTAGCAGTGAAACCTTACCATAGAGCGAAAGGTATACCTTTGAGAGGGTCTTAGTGATCTGGTCTGTGGACTGGAGGATTTTTGCCTGAAGTTCTTTAGACATTGCTGATTGCGATTTTGAAATATTAAATCCCAGAAATTTCTGTGGTTCAGCTTGGAAGCGTGATTTGATTTTTTTTCCAGATAGGATAGACCAAGCTGTGGATTTTCCTGTATTTATTTTTAGGTCTGATAGATTTGTATATTTGTCCAATATTTTATATAGTGTGTTTAGATATTTCTGAGTTGGCAGAATGATCAAGACATCATCCATGTAAGCGATTGCTTTGATCACTCTTTTGAGTCTGGGTATATAAACTCCAGGTAGGTTATCTTCAATGTCTTTAAGAAGTGGATTGATGTAGCAGGCAAACAGGAGAGCACTGAGTGGAGATCCTTGTGGAATTGAAGTATTCAGAGTAAAACTGTTTGTATATACTCCATTGAGTGATATGTGAATTTCCCTATTGTGTAGTAAATTGTCCAATATCTGAATTATCTGGGAGGGAACACCAAGGCCCTCCAAAATATTCAGCAGTGTGCTGATATTGACTGAGTCAAATGCCTCAGATATGTCAAGTTGTATGGCAATGGGCTTGGATTTTCTGTTGGTTCTGATGTAATCCAAGAGCATTTTGGTTTCACCAATCGCCGTGAGTGCTGAGGAGCCTTTTTGGCATACTGAGAGGGCATGATATGACTCAGGATTTTATGTTGTATCTTATCTTTAATGACACCCTCTATAATCTTTATTAAGAGTGGAGACATGGATATGGGTCTTATGTTGTTTATATCAGTAGGGTCTTTGCTCTTTTTCATAAATGGCACCAATGCAACTGGATATAAATTTTTAATGAACCTTTGCTTTTGCGCAAGATGGTCAATCATTAACATGATGATTGGGACAGTAAAATTGCTTAAGTGGGAGAGAAGAAATTTAGGTATCCCATGCATTCCAGGATGGATGCTGTCTGGAAGGGAGCATAGTTTGTTTTTAATATCTTGGACTGTGATCAAATGATCATCACTGGATGAATGTCTTGTCCAATCATGATCTACTGATGAGTTTTGTTTTTTTAATTTGTTTTCAAAGTGTAGTTTAATTTTTTCAAGCATGTGGTATCCAGTCATGCTGGTGCCCTGATGTTTAATTAGTATTGGAGTATTTTGTTTTTTTCTGTGGCCCCAGGGCCCACCTGAGATATCCTCTAGTCCAACAATATTGAAGAGCCAGATATATCTTGGATCTTTTCAGAGACACATATTCAGCAAGGGCTTTTTGCTTTGCTTTATATTCATTCTTAAGTGAGATGATGTCATCTATCGAGTTGCTTTCAGTAGAGAACTGTTTAAGTTGAGCATTAATGTTCTCTAGGTCCTTTAATAATGAGGTTGGGCACTTTGACCTGTGGGAGTACTGGACTATTAGAGTTTGGAGAACTCCCACTAGTGCAAACCAAGCCTCTTCAGGTGGTCTTGAAAGTATATCTATTTTCCTAAATAGAATATATGCCTCTAATGGGATGGCTTCAGTTATGTTGGCCTTTGTTAGCATTCTAATCGTTTTGTTGTGATTCAGTTTATCGATTTTAAATCAATAATATAATTAAAATAAAAATGTTCATTACAATTACAAATAAATTATTTCTTTCAAATTTTATTAGATTTTGGATGAAAATTTTTTGCGTTTTGCTTTAATTTATTTAATCTTTGATTTATAAATATCACATAACTATTTATTTTCAATGGGATTATTCAAAAATTACATTATGTTTTTTCGGTATACATCCAAAGTATATAGAGATTACAAATTACTTATAACAGCACTAAATTATTCTTTTGTCATTTTTGAGATACTTATGATGATAGTGACTCAGATTTTATCTCATTAGGGACTTTGTGGTTGTAAATATATTATAAAGGATAATCTTTTTATCTCCTTCTCTAATGGTGGATAATTAATTGAAAAATGTGTTTACATGTCTTCTTGGGAGTTGTACATAAAAGAGCAGCTTGTACACCATAATGCATATAATACAAAGCTGCTTGCCCTGATATCAAAAAAACCCTTTGTATATGTGTTAATATTTGATTGTTATTAAAACGACCACTTCAAAGAACAAATGAGTTTGGTTTTTCCTATCTCTTTAGCATAACCACACTTATTTTCACCATTTCTGCAATATGTTTTAAATCTGAAGAAATTCAATGTGGGTATAGAATCAAAGTTTAATTTGATTAGGAAATCAAAGAATTTTGCTTCAAGTGATCAAAATCTCACCTAAAGTAAATACTCTCCAGTAAGATATTCACCTAAATAATTTTAATTAATCTAGTATATTAGTAAATAATTATATATTAACATCTTATTTCAAATAAATAGATATGGAATTCAGATGCTACACACACATACAGATGAATAAAAATGATAGCTTTATTTATCATTGATAATAATTAGGGATCACCACTACACATGTACTGTAAACTAATAAACATTTTAAAGGAATACTCTCTGTTTCAAACAAGACTTTTGAAGAGATAGAATGAATCTACTCTACTTTTTTAACCTAAACATATATGTATAGGCAAATTTTAAGCACATGGAAATGAGAATATGAAGACATTAATTAATCATTTTTAATTCCATTTGCTGTTTTAATTCTTGATGTCTGCAAAATTTTTACAATTTACAGCAGGTCAGTATTAGATGTAATATTAAACATATATATATATATTATAATGGTCCGATATCAATGGAGTCTTACCGTATCTGCACTACAGGGCACCACCAGGCATTTGAACCTGGAAAATTTATAGAGTAGGCAGATACATAAGTTAAGAAAAAAATATATTTTACATTTAGACCGTTAGTGGAGATGCAGAGATAATATATATATTGTGCCAGTCAAAACATGCTTATCCATCTAACATGAGCTGGAACTCACAAAATGTACTTCAAACCCAGTCAAGCCCGAGATTTAGGTCAGGGACCAGCCTGGATTCGAACCCACTCTCCAAGCACCAGATCTAACACCCAATGGATAACATAACAATGGTAGCACACGAGATTTAATTCTTCATCCGGCCCACTAGCAAATCGGAGAAAACGATAAGACTCATGGACTTAAACATATATATAAACAACGTAAATACTAGACATTCCACAGATAAAATCTAACATATTTAAATAATAGGGGCTTTACTAATGAATACTTATGGGCAATTAGTGAATTGGATTGATTTAATAATGAGACAGAAACTGATATATGATGAATTAAAATATATTTATTGACAATTGTTGTTGGCAAATGCACACAGGCATTTTATTTATAAAGTAACATTACTCTAGGCCAATAATTGATACGTTGGCTATTATTTAATTGCTCCAATATTATTTAATGGAAACAAATACCCTACTATATAACTAATCACTACATTAACTTTTACCAGTTATGCCCTTTCATCATCAGTTCGTGTGGCTATTGTACATGAAATCAAACCAAGTCTGGAGTGAAGCTTAATAATACGTCTTAATTATAATAAATTTATTTTAACTATGGGCTTTTAAAGCGTCCCAGATAGCTTTAGATCGAACGGGTTTTCAAGAGTGCTTCGGATCAACGCCGAAGACTGCATATTAGGGAGGAAAGAGTTGGCTATAACGATTTTACTAATACGCTAGGCACAAGTAAAGTATAATAATAAAGTGGCTCTGCGGATGGAAGAATAGTTTTAGGGTTTTTGTGACAAACAACGGTTTACCCAATAACCGGTCGTCATGCTGCTAATGGGGAACCTTTATTTGGTTCAGAGGCGGGGGACTTACGTGCTAATCTGGCCCGTAGCTCAGACTTCGCTACTGCACTACCCATAAGAGAAGATGGGCTGGACTTACCGTGGCTCCATCTTATATATAAAACAGCACAACGAGAAAAATATTAATGTTTCACATCCGCCAAGCCGAAGGATATTGTAAATTAAAGATCATATATTAAATGAACACTAGATCATCAGCTTGATCAAAAGAGCCAACTCTTCTGTAGCATGAGAAATACGATATGCTACTGACAGGAATATATAGATACAAACTTTACTTTATCCCGTTCAATCTCTTTAGTTATCTATAACTAATAAACTCTTAAAAGGTGGAAAAGTATATTTAATAAGGGACTTACGAATACTTAACTAAAAAAATATACTTATAATTACACTCCAGGCTAGTTTAATCTTTAGTAACATAGTAAATAAAGGTTGAAAAGCCACATTTTATATTTATATTAATTAATTTACAAAATGACAAAATATGAATTTGGGTTTCGAAACAGCGCACGAAATGACGCTATATAAATAATAATACGAAGATGTTAAATTTATATGTTTAAAAACATATTCTATAATTAAATGCACGCCGTTTCGAAACATAGGCATAACTAATAATAAATAAAATAAGCAAAAGAAAAGCAAAATATAATTGCAGTGATTAAATTATATAGCAAAACATTAATTAACAGAAATTTAGCAAAAGTATTTCATTTATAGAATTAAAATATTTTAGGAAACAATTCAGACAGTTTACACTGCTGTATTAGCAAAAAGTATTTCATTTAAATATTATTTCGAAAACAATTTAGATAGAAATTTCAATAATATGGTTAGCTAACCTGTTTTTGAAGAAATAATGAACGTTTTTGAAATGCACACAGAGCTCTGCGATTTTAAATAATATAATAGTTCTATAGCTGGACTGGATAGATTTGAGCTGAAACGAAGGTGAGTTCTTTGGCGGCTTATGGCATGTTCTTATTCAGTTGCGAGACGATTTAAAATGGTGTTGGAATGAAGGCAAGTTCTTTTAGCGGCTTATGACATCTTTTATTTGGTGTGGTTGTTGCTTCGGCATTTGATGGATTGAACTTGGCGTTCCATCACGGGAAAGCAGCAAAATTTTGCCTGACTTTAGCCAGACATGTTAAGGTTGAACAATAATAAAACTTCTCCTGTTGACTCTCTTCAAAAGTAAGATGGATTCTCTCTTCCCGCTTAAAATAAGGCCTATTTATATCCTTCTACTAAACTTTAACACCTTTCTGGAATTTCATAAGCCTCGGGACCAATTGACTTTTAATTAAACAAAATAATATAATTCAATTTCTGCAACAGATAACGTCTCCGAGGTGTTATATTTAATTTCCTTAAAAAAATGTATCAAAATATATAAACTATATAATTTGATTCATTTTCATTAATTAAATTCCTTTTCAGGTGTTATTACTTAGCAGAAGGAACGGTATTCTGATTTAATGAAGAAGTCTTTTGTTGCAAACAAAAATCAATCAGAAAACAGATTTTACTTTTTTACCCGGGTGTGTCACTAATTGATATCCTGTCTACAAAAATTCACATTTTTAATTGCGAACAGATAATTCTTATTTTATAAAACTAAATAACTTTTAACATATTTGTTTATAAAAAAAAAAAAGCAAATTTAAAGAAAATACTTGTTTCAACTATATATGTAAAACATTAAATCAGAAAACCGTTAAATAAATTAAAGAAAACATTTACATTACTTTTATTTAAACTTAAATATATGAATCATTTTGCCGTTATTCCAATGTTTAAATTATCCATCCACATACGAAATAATAGCGAATATAATTAAGAATTGACTGAAAATTAATAAAACATTTTATAATAAATTATGAGCATTTCTCCGCTATAATTTTATCAAACCTGTCTAATTATAGCGTGTTTTTGTATGTAAATGGATGATGCCATTCAAGCGGCCATTGTAGCAAAGTTTTCCCGCTCGACTTATATATAACATTTTTACATATGACATTTTTACATTTAAGATAGGTTCGAAACTAGTTCAGACGAGTAGGTCATTAGGTTGATGGTGAAACGGAAAGGGATTGGAGATTTCCATTTCATATCAGTAAACTTAGTAAAAAAAAACAAATAAAAAAAAATGACTTTACTTATATAAACACAGAGGTAAATTATGGCTTTCTTCATCCTATAACTCCTGGCCTAATCCTACGCTAAACTTATGATAATACATCATACTAGATTACACTATATAATACATTTAGTGCTTCTAACAATTATCAATACACATACAATGAAATCATCGGTTATTAGTAAATGTTTTAAACTTAAACAGATATATACCCAAGCGAGTATACATCTTAGTCAAAAATAAAAGATATGTTTTTATATATATAAAATATAACGCGTGTAATATATAAAGGATATAGAGATCAAATATACAGTGTATAATATGTATGTAAGGTATATAAATAAAGTATAACACGGATAATATATAAAGTGTATGTAGATAGAATATAAAGTGTATAATATGTATAAGGTAACATATAAAGTGTTAATATATCTAAGGTATATAAATAAAATATAAAGTGTATAATATATAAAGTGTATAATAAAATAAAAAGTGTTAATATATTTGTATAAAAATATGAAGTGTACAATATATAAGGTGTGTGCCCCCACAAATTATATATAAATAAAATATAGAGTGTATAATAAAATAAAAAGTGTTAATATATCTGTATAAAATATGAAGTGTAGAATATATAAAGTGTTAATATAGATCAAATATAGAGTGTATAATATATATAAAAGGGTATATAAAAAGATCAATCACACACACAAAAAAAAACTAACAATTTAAATAGGATCTGGGGGTTGCTTAAGGAGTAACTCCACGCCGGGGTTGAAACAACATCCCAACAGATCATCATCATCATCGTCAGATGTCCAACTGTCTTCATCATCATCGGCTATCCATTCATAGCTTTCATTTTTGTCTTTCAACCTCAGGAGATCGCTTAGGGTGCATTGTCAGACTTAGTGCGAATTCGCTGCCTTCATACGGTATCTCGTTATGCAGCTCGACATTCTTTTCTTCCGTAAGTGCTTTTCCCCATTCCTTGCTTTGATTTTGCGTCTCTTGGGATTCATCCTTTTCCAATCCAACTTGTTCTTCATACTGGGACAACGTGCTATTTTCATAATTAAGCTGGCACTTATGTTCGTTTAAAAAGTTGTTTCCTTTGATTTTGGTATTTTCCTGATCGACTTTGGCTTCGCTCTCTCTAAAATTATTTTTATTATCATCTTCACTCTGGCCAATAATTTGCACTCCCTCCTGTCTATCAAGTCTTTTATCTTGGTAATCACTAGCAAAGTTGCTTTCCTTACTTTCCTTTTCTGTCTCTTCTTTCATTTCTGCTACATCTCTCAATTCTGGAATACATGCTGTGATAATGTTTTCTTCTTTGTCGTCTATATGACTTCTTTGTAGCAGGTTTTCTTTTATTTCATATATTTCCTCTCTGATCTCCCTTTGGGCTTCTTCACACTCTTGCAATTTGCTGTTAAATTCTGCCCCTACTTTAAAGACCCTTTCTTTCAAACCCTTTTCTTGACATTCTACTTGTTCAACTAAAGCCTTCACTTCTTCTTTAATCACAACAAATTCCTTTCCATTTTCTTCTTGGTTTTTACGTAACATTTCTTTAACTTCTCCCCTAATTTCCTCAGACTTCTGCTGACAGCTGGTTGACAATCCCTGTAGACCTTGGCACATTTCTTCCAGTCTTTTATCTCTGTCTGCCATCTCTTGTCTAATATCTCTGCTAAGGGTTTCAAATCTTTGTGTCATTTTGTGATTCATTTCCTCCATTTTCTGATTCATTTTCTGATCCCTTGCCTCCATTTTCTGATCCATTTCTTTCACATCCTGTCTAAGCTGTCTCAGCAACCAATTAAAATCCTGGCCTTCCTGCTTAATCTCCTCTACCGGTATCTGTTCAGATATTTCGGTAACTGAATTCTCTGGCATATCAAGAGTTTTCTGTGCACACTCATCTCTATCCTGGCTCATACCATTTTCCCTTTCTATTTCTTCTGTACTGCTGTTGTACTCATTAATCTCTCTTCCTGATCTCAACATGATACCTCCACCTTTCATCTCCATTCCTACTTCTATCTCTTTTCCACTGCTCATTACTTCTGTTTCTTTGTTCATTCTGTATACTATATAATCCTTTCAAAATTTATTTATTTATTTTTCGCACCTAATAAATATTTGATTTTTAAAACTTCTATACTTTTAATACGGCTGTTTGCTGCTCTCCCCCTTCAAGAATGACTCGTTCACTTCCATCCCGACTCTATGCCTAACTCACTAATATGTCTATAAGCTTACTCCATCTCGATGCCCGTTCAACATATAATGAATTTTAAAAAAAAATTTTCGTCTCCCTACTTTTTATTTTATAAAATATACGAAATTCTTTTTTTATTTAAAAAAAATCCCTTCTTTTTTTCTAGCTTTAATAAAATATACGAAAAATTTAAAAAAAAATCTTTTTTTTTTTCATCTATATATCTAAAGTATAACACATATTTTAATATTAAAGATGACTTAATAAAAATTTAACTCACCCCCGCTCTCTTCTTCCAGCTGTTTTTTTTTATATATACATACTTAAATAGTTTTATGACCTAATTCCGTTTGACCCGTCTGCACCAATTTCAAACCTTTTAACTTTTGGTTAATTTGACCTTATTTATATATATATATTTCTGGCTCATTCTAAATCACTCCAATTCATAAAAATACTTTGATAAAACAATGAGACCCCCCTTTTCTTTTAATCTAAATTTCTTTTCTCTGCTCCCTAATGACAAATTTATAAGAGGATGACTTATAACCTGATCAATCATCCTTGGGCGCCAGTCACTAGTGAACAGGAAAGACACAAAATAAATTTAATAAATTTTTTTGCTATATACACACAAAAGTCCATAACTCCGAGTATGTATGTGTTTACATCGAAGCCTCACTTGGTCGTCCAAACGCGGAAAAAAAATCTTACATATATACATTATTCAAAAAAAAAATTGACTCAAAATCATTAATTTTGACCAAAAGAATTATATATATACTCCATAATCTCTTCAGGGGTGGAAATGAGTTACAAGCCCCACGATTTGGGCGTCCAAACGCGGAAAAAAAAAACCTATGTGCCAGTCAAAACATGCTTATCCATCTAACATGAGCTGGAACTCACAAAATGTACTTCAAACCCAGTCAAGCCCGAGATTTAGGTCAGAGACCAGCCTGGATTCGAACCCACTCTCCAAGCACCAGGTCTAACACCCAATGGATAACATAACAATGGTAGCACACGAGATTTAATTCTTCATCCGGCCCACTAGCAAATCGGAGAAAACGATAAGACTCATGGACTTAAACATATATATAAACAACGTAAATACTAGACATTCCACGGATAAAATCTAACATATTTAAATAATAGGGGCTTTACTAATGAATACTTATGGGCAATTAGTGAATTGGATTGATTTAATAATGAGACAGAAACTGATATATGATGAATTAAAATATATTTATTGACAATTGTTGTTGGCAAATGCACGCAGGCATTTTATTTATAAAGTAACATTACTCTAGGCCAATAATTGATACGTTGGCTATTATTTAATTGCTCCAATATTATTTAATGGAAACAAATACCCTACTGTATAACTAATCACTACATTAACTTTTACCAGTTATGCCCTTTCATCATCAGTTCATGTGGCTATTGTACATGAAATCAAACCAAGTCTGGAGTGAAGCTTAATAATATGTCTTAATTATAATAAATTTATTTTAACTATGGGCTTTTAAAGCGTCCCAGATAGCTTTAGATCGAACGGGTTTTCAAGAGTGCTTCGGATCAACGCCGAAGACTGCATATTAGGGAAAAAAGAGTTGGCTATAATGATTTTACTAATACGCTAGGCACAAGTAAAGTATAATAATAAAGTGGCTCTGCGGATGGAAGAATAGTTTTAGGGTTTTTGTGACAAACAACGGTTTACCCAATAACCGGTCGTCATGCTGCTAATGGGGAACCTTTATTTGGTTCAGAGGCGGGGGACTTACGTGCTAATCTGGCCCGTAGCTCAGACTTCGCTACTGCACTACCCGTAAGAGAAGATGGGCTGGACTTACCGTGGCTCCATCTTATATATAAAACAGTACAACGAGAAAAATATTAATAAGTTTCACATCCGCCAAGCCGAAGGATATTGTAAATTAAAGATCATATATTAAATGAACACTAGATCATCAGCTTGATCAAAAGAGCCAACTCTTCTGTAGCATGAGAAATACGATATGCTACTGACAGGAATATATAGATACAAACTTTACTTTATCCTGTTCAATCTCTTTAGTTATCTATAACTAATAAACTCTTAAAAGGTGGAAAAGTATATTTAATAAGGGACTTACGAATACTTAACTAAAAAAAAATATATATATATAATTACACTCCAGGCTAGTTTAATCTTTAGTAACATAGTAAATAAAGGTTGAAAAGCCACATTTTATATTTATATTAATTAATTTACAAAATGACAAAATATGAATTTGGGTTTCGAAACAGCGCACGAAATGACGCTATATAAATAATAATATGAAGATGTTAAATTTATATGTTTAAAAACATATTCTATAATTAAATGCACGCCGTTTCGAAACATAGGCATAACTAATAATAAATAAAATAAGCAAAAGAAAAGCAAAATATAATTGCAGTGATTAAATTATATAGCAAAACATTAATTAACAGAAATTTAGCAAAAGTATTTCATTTATAGAATTAAAATATTTTAGGAAACAATTCAGACAGTTTACACTGTTGTATTAGCAAAAAGTATTTCATTTAAATATTATTTCGAAAACAATTTAGATAGAAATTTCAATAATATGGTTAGCTAACCTGTTTTTGAAGAAATAATGAACGTTTTTGAAATGCACACAGAGCTCTGCGATTTTAAATAATATTATAATAGTTCTATAGCTGGACTGGATAGATTCGAGCTGGAACGAAGGTGAGTTCTTTGGCGGCTTATGGCATGTTCTTATTCAGTTGCGAGATGATTTAAAATGGTGTTGGAACGAAGGCAAGTTCTTTTAGCGGCTTATGACATCTTTTATTTGGTGTGGTTGTTGCTTCGGCATTTGATGGATTGAACTCGGCATTCCATCACGGGAAAGCAGCAAAATTTTGCCTGACTTTAGCCAGACATGTTAAGGTTGAACAATAATAAAACTTCTCCTGTTGACTCTCTTCAAAAGTAAGATGGATTCTCTCTTCCCGTTTAAAATAAGGCCTATTTATATCCTTCTACTAAACTTTAACACCTTTCTGGAATTTTGTAAGCCTCGGGACCAATTGACTTTTAATTAAACAAAATAATATAATCCAATTTCTGCAACAGATAACGTCTCCGAGGTGTTATATTTAATTTCCATAAAAAAATGTATCAAAATATATAAACTATATAATTTGATTCATTTTCATTAATTAAATTCCTTTTCAGGTGTTATTACTTAGCAGAAGGAATGGTATTCTGATTTAATGAAGAAGTCTTTTGTTGCAAACAAAAATCAATCAGAAAACAGATTTTACTTTTTTACCCGGGTGTGTCACTAATTGATATCCTGTCTACAAAAATTCACATTTTTAATTGCGAACAGATAATTCTTATTTTATAAAACTAAATAACTTTTAACATATTTGTTTATAAAAAAAAAAAAGCAAATTTAAAGAAAATACTTGTTTCAACTATATATGTAAAACATTAAATCAGAAAACTGTTAAATAAATTAAAGAAAACATTTACATTACTTTTATTTAAACATAAATATATGAATCATTTTGCCGTTATTCCAAGGTTTAAATTATCCATCCACATACGAAATAATAGCGAATATAATTAAGAATTGACTGAAAATTAATAAAACATTTTATAATAAATTATGAGCATTTCTCCGCTATAATTTTATCAAACCTGTCTAATTATAGCGTGTTTTCGTATGTAAATGGATGATGCCATTCAAGCGGCCATTGTAGCAAAGTTTTCCCGCTCGACTTATATATAACTTATTTACATATGACATTTTTACATTTAAGATAGGTTCGAAACTAGTTCAGACGAGTAGGTCATTAGGTTGATGGTGAAACGGAAAGGGATTGGAGATTTCCATTTCAATATCTTTATTTAATCTCTGTATTAAATATATAAAAAAATAAAAGCCACTGCCAGTAATTAAAGCACAAACAACATTTATTAATGCACACATATAATCATTTAAAATTTGAGGAATAACATTTATTATCTTAGATTTTAATATTAACTTTGAATTTAAATTATTATTTTAAATTTTTAAACCATCCTCACAGATGAATTTAATAATATTTTTTTGAGAGTGTCGAGTATGAATAAACTACATAGATTGCATTTGAAAAGAAAATATTCTATCTCTTATTTAACATTAGGTCAAAAGTTCACAGTCAAACCGACTTCAATCCATCTGATACATTGATGTATTCAATGCAATATGAATACGACAGCACAAAATACCATACTGTCAGGAATGTACATCTGAACAGCATGGTTAGAGAAGACATTGACTCTCATCCAGACAGGAATGCTATATCTGTCTGGCAAGAAAAACAATAAAAAAAAACTCCATAGGAAGGGACTGCGTTTTCCATTTTACTATTTCCTTCCATAAGCAAAAAGGGGGTGTGCAGCATAAAATGCGATCCTGCATGTGGTGGACCTCATACTACATTTACTAATTACACCGATATATCCAATCCATTGACCCAATCCAACTATGAAACAAATAACCTAAGATTAACCCTCCCTTAATTAATTAATATAACTTTACAAATCTATATAGCCATTCATGCCCATCTTAATTTTAACATTTATATAATTTCGCACAGATGAATTTTATAAAAGTTTGTTTTATAATGTTGAGTATAGATCGGCTATATAGATTACACGGTCAAAAACATTTCAAAATAAACATAAATGATCAAAATATAAAGTCATTGATGGAATTGCAGAGGGAAATTTACAAGAAATCCAATGGCATTCATCATAAGATGCCGCATTGACACCAATAACTTAAAAGACATCCGAATAAATACATTTTAGATACTCACCGTAAGGTATCATTATTTACCGAATGTCTATATATTCTAATCAAATATGAAAACAAAAACATAATTAAACATTAACGAATCTATGCTAGCAACTATATCCAACTTAAATTTAATGCAGTTAAGTAATTTATACAACAAATATTAATAATAAAAAAATGGAAATGATTTTTAGCAAACTCAAATGTATAAAAATTAAACATTAATAATTGATTTGAAAAGTCAGATGAAAGTTCATTTAAAAAAAATTATGTTTAGCTTGTCAAATCTTTAAAGTTCTTAATTACTTGTAGTAAAATTTTTCCGTTTATATCTTACAGTAGAAAAGCTCCCGGTTCCTGGTGTCAATTCCCACAAAGTCTTTATTTGAAGACCGGTCTATCTGAAGGTGGCCTTAGCTGGTTCAATCCTGGTATTACAGTCATTTCATTTGAAAATAAGTGAGAGAGCGACAAGTGCGTCTTATTGCTCTTCTCACAAAATCAAGCTGGAACTGTTCTTAATTTCAATATTTTTCCTTTTATACACGTCATCCGGATTCACTGAACAATGGTTTCCTGTTCCAATTTTTCATTATCGTCTGAGCCTTCATTGCTGCTTCTATTGGATATCTAATTTATTTTTGTTCTCTTATCTATATTTCATCTGACTTTTTTATATAAGATCCCCAAGGGCTAGCTTGCTTTTAAATAATTAATAAACACATCATTTCCATTTACAAAAATATTTTATCTTTAGATTTTGTACTTTTCTATAAAAAAGTACATTCAAATATTTTTTTTTTAAAAGGAAAATAATTTTTAAAGTTTTGCATCTGTGCGAATATATGTATGTACATTGAACAATTCTTTAATTTTAGCTTTTAGTTTTTTTATTTACAAATTTAAAACCGTTTTTATTCTAATTTTAAATTAATGTAATGGCATATGCCGTTACAATATATATATATATTAAGCAATTAAATCATCCCACATGATTAAGAAATCCAGTACTGCCCTCTGTGAACTAATATATAAATACATTAGAGTTCGTATTTCACAATAGCCAAGTCAAAATGGTATCCAATGGTATCCACTTTGACCTGTCTGCTATCAGATGTTATATATTGAAATATGAACAAACTCAAACAAAGAACTTGAAAATTAGCAAACAACGATCTTAAATTTTGCTACAAACAAACATGTTTTACTATTATTATATAAAGACAAACTAAACTTTAGTAATTTTAATCTTTAAACCACCTAAGTGCATAATGCTATACTGAAATAATTATACAAATATTAAGCAATTAAATCATCCCACATGATTAAGAAATTATTAGTTCACAGAGGGCAGTACTGAATTTCTTAATCATGTGTCACTTGGCTATTTTGAAATACGAACTCTAATGTATTTATATATTAGTTCACAGAGGGCAGTACTGAATTTCTTAATCATGTGGGATGATTTAATTGCATAATATTTGTATATTTATTTCAGTATAGCATTATGCACTGGATTATATTATATATATAATGAATTATTTATTTATATAGTGCTATGTTTTAATTTGTAATAATTATTAGAGATCTCCCACTATACATGCACTGTAAACGAATAAACATTTTAAAGAGATACTCTCCTTTCCAAACACAAGATAAAGTCTTTTGAAAAGATAGAATGAATCCATTCTACCTTTTTAACCTATAGCTAGCTAAATCATAAGAATTTTCAAATGAGTGCAAGAAGATATTAAGAAATTACTTTTATTTCCATATAATGAGTTATTTATTTATATAGCACTATATTTTAATCGGTAACAATCATTAAATTGTAAAAATTTCACAGTCGTCAATAATTAAAACATAGCAAATGCAATTAAAAGTGATTAATTAATATCTCAATACTCTCATTCCAAGTGCTTAAGATTTCCCTATACATATGCATTTAGGTTGAAAAGGTAAAGTGAATTCATTCTATTTTTTCAAAAGACTTTATCTTGTGTTTGGAAAGGAGAATATTCATTTAATGTTTTAATTTATGCAGCACATGTATAGTGGAGTGATCTCTAATGATTTAGATTAAAATATAGCATATATAAATAAATATCATTATAATAATATATATATATATATATATATATATATATATATATATATATATATATATATATATATATATATATATATATATATAATGAAAATATTTATTCCACATATAAATGAAAAAGACTAAAATAATGTTTAATGGATTTTTTCAAAATATGAAAATAAAGATTGATTATGATGAGTTAAAAGAAGTTAACAACTACAAATATTTGGTCAGATTACTAATACAGATGGAAACATAATGGATGAAATTAATCATAGAATTAAACTTGGTTGGAGTGCTTTTGGTAGAAATAACTTGATACTAAAAAGAAATATGCCTATGTGTTTGAAAAGAAAGGTTTTTAATAAATGTGTTTTACCAGTTCTTACTTATGGATCTGAAACTTAGACACTTAATAGTAGAGCAATACAGAGACTTTTGGCCACTCAAAGAAGTATGGAGAGATACATGTTTGGGGTAACAAAAAGAGATCAAAAATGCAATATATGGGTAAGAGAACAAACAGGTGTTACTGATCTCATTAAAAAAATTAAAAGACTGAAGTGGAGTTGGGCTGAACATATTGCTAGAAGAGGTGATAAGAGATGGACAATTAAAATATTAAACTGGATTCGAAGAGATTGTAAAAACCCCAGAAAGAGACCACATGTGAGATAGATGGATGAAATAAGAAAGGGTACAGGGGTGATGTGGAGAAAAGAAGCTAAAGATCTGAGAAGAGAAGCTAAAGATTGGAGAAGATGGATTGAACTTGGAGAGACCTTCATCCTGCAGTGGATTGATAATAGTTGATGATGATGAATAAACTTAGACAATCGTTGATAATAAAGTGTAATGCTTTCTTTATTATTTTCCAATGCCAAATTATGCAGAGATTGGATTTTTTGCTAATACATCAAATACTACATAGCAGAATATTTATTATTTATTTACAGATACGTATTTTTTTCGTGTTATAGCAATTCTCAGATATTAATTTTGAATTTTAAAGGGTTTTATAAAATGAATTGAACCATAAACCTGCAAAGATTAAAACTGTTGGAGAGTTCATTTTATTTGTTTTTTGAATAAATATGTCAATAAAGCATAATCAAGACATTACTATTTACACGTCTTTACTTTTCTATAAAGCTGCTTTAATATTTCAACCAGCAGCCTGGTTTTCATTAGAAAGCATAGCAAAATGGCTATTTCCAGAATTTAAACACTAAAATATTACAAATAGTTACGTATCAGATAACAAAACTAATTCCTGATGAAAACCAGTCTGCTGGTTAAAATATTAAAGCAGCGTTATAGAGAAGTAATTGTGTGTTTTTTATTATATTTTTATTTTTCCTTTAGTTAGTTCGTATATTTATTATTTTCATACATGCGCATCTTGCGTTATATATTTGCTTAACAGAGTTACTCATTTATTAAACGTCCAATAAATCTTAAGAAAAGTATAATACATATTTTGACATCATTTTCTTTAAGAAAGTCTTTTATTTAAGTGAAATAAATTTAAATTGCTTTTCAATGTTATACTTTGGAAACATGAATAAATATTAAAAATATATGACCGTCTCATACACGCACATTGTAAAACCATGAAACATCATTTGTTATTATTTGTAATATGAATATTTGCTTACAGTAATATAATTCTAGTAAATAATATTAATATTTTTAAAAAAGTATTATTCATAGTAGATTTTAAGTAGCACGATGAAATCTTTTCTGACGATGAAGTATCGATAAAATTAATGTTGATAGATATAAGTAATATATAGGACATGAAGTTAATAATGATATGCTCAGAATTAAAGTTTCAGATTACTTATACTAATATTAATATTTTTTAAAAAGTATTATTCATAGTAGATTTTAAGTAGCACGATGAAATCTTTTCTGACGATGAAGTATCGATAAAATTAATGTTGATAGATATAAGTAATATATAGGACATGAAGTTAATAATGATATGCTCAGAATTAAAGTTTCAGATTACTTATACATTTATGGTATAAAAGCTAATGGCATTATTGCAAAAGTTCGTAAGAAGTTAAAGCCGGTCAGATGATCTACTGCTGCGCCAATCCACACAGGGATATATGTACATATCATAATGTAATGAAATTGTAAATAATAAAAACACAATCAATTTTTTAAGATGATTAATAATAAGTAAAAGTTATTAAAAGTTTTATTTATTCATTTATATGTTAACTCATTCAAATGGAAGTCAATCTCCGACAATGCACTATTTCTGAAATATTGTAAATTTCCACGCACTCACCGCCAGTAAGAGTTTAAAAAACTTAAGTGAATCACTTAAGTTTAGAGCGTACATTCTATATACACCAATTTTTACAGACCATGCTTAAATCAGGGCTTGAATCTATTGTGTGCCTGATATTATAATCAAATATTCAATTGTACAAAACTATTTAATTCATCACAGGAGAAGGACAGTGTCTCATTTTTAACCACCTACAATTAGACAAACATGACTTATAAATGTACATCTATTATTATAAAATGCTGAAAACTTGAAATTATTAAAATGGAAGTCAATCTCCGATTATGTGCTATTTCTGAAATATTATAAATTTCCACACACACAATTACATTTAGATAATTAAAAATGAGAGTCTTTTTCTTGTGATGGGTTAAATAAATTTGTACAATTGAATATTTGATTATAACATAAGGCACACAATAGACCCAAGCCTTGATTTAAGCATGGCCTGTAAGAGTTGGTGTATATAGAATGTATGCTCTAAACTTAAGTGATTCACTTAAGTTTTTAAACTTTTACCGGCAGGCGAGTGCATGAAAATTTTTATTTCAGAAATAGCACATTATCGGGAATTGACTTATGTTTCAATAATTTCAAAGTTTTCAGTGCTTTATAATAATAGATTTATATGTTAACTTATAATGATTTCAAAATAAATTCTTCTGTTCAAAATCTGTATTCACCTTACTTTGTCAATCTGTGTTGAGCTATATAATGTGAATACATTTGACTATAATTTACCATATATAATGAGGATATATTTATATGAATATATAATGATAAGCTCTAAGCATAAGTGATGATTATGGATGTAAATTCATGAAAAGTACATGACAGAACGTTTATTCCCTTCTTTACATTTCATATTAGTCAGCTATATAATGTAGCATTACATTTTGGTATCAATGCTATCATAGTCTACAAAGTATGAATTGTTTAAAAATTTTCTTGATTATATATTTCACAAAAGATAGGAAGATCAAGTGATAGATGTAAA
Source organism: Epiperipatus broadwayi (assembly GCA_028023455.1). Classification (NCBI taxonomy): domain Eukaryota; kingdom Metazoa; phylum Onychophora; class Udeonychophora; order Euonychophora; family Peripatidae; genus Epiperipatus; species Epiperipatus broadwayi. The sequence continues at coordinate 6,687,923 of JAQFVV010012424.1, forward strand.
ACCAAGGGTAAACTTCCATAAAGGCAATGTGCAAGGGCATAATCGTTTTTTTTTTTTTTAATTTCAAATATTAGTTTTTAAATATTTTCAAAATTTTAAATATATTGCATTTCTTTATAACAATTTAAGAAACAATTAATGGATCGTTTTAGCGATGGTTATAAATCCAGGTACATGTAGAATAGTATTTGTAAATGAACAGTAAATGAGGTTACAATTGGTCTTTGATATCAGAATCTTATGTTATTTACTAGTGGAAATGTATATATCACTATTTTCCAAAATGTTTAATAAATTATATGTTTACTTTCTTCTCTTTTTATTGAATTCAAAAAAGATACCATTATTCAAGAAATAAAGAATTCAAATAACAAAAGCCCCCCCCCCCCAGAAAACTCACATACATATTTAAAAATCTTCAAAACAGAAGTAATTTTAATTTTAAAGTAAGCAAATATAATATCCAACTGGCTTTCATTATCACACCTAGCGATAGATAATTTTACTTTTAAAGATGTGTATCACATTTATCCATTCCAATTCCTTTTTGCATTATTTTGATTACTATTAGATCGTTGTTTCATGACATTACTAGTGTTTTCAATAAATCATGCTTTTTTAAATTTTCTTTTCCAATTCTTTCATGCAAAATTAGTTTTTCCAGGATCCAAACATTGTCAATTATTTGTTCATGTACCAGGAAAATAGTTTGGACATTCATTTTTTGCCACTTTTATATTGAAGTATATGCTGACTTTTATGCAAATGAAGATTAGCTTTTTTTCACCAAAATACCTAAGTGGGGAAATAGGATAGTTTCTAAATTTCATAGCATACAATGCATTTGGATAATTATCCATGCTAATTTACCTTATAATTATTTATAAGTTTATTTAAATTCATGGTTGATTTATATTCATTACCATGTTTTAACAAATATTAATAATTTTATTCATTGTACTGTATTATAAAAATAAGGCATGAATATCTATGATTTATTAATTATATTTTAATTTTAATTATTCATATTATTTTTAAGTTTTGTTCTTTCTCCTTAAAATATTTTGATATTTTCTTTTTCCAATTTTTTATATTTACATAATCTGTCAATTTTTGTTAAACATACCTTAAGATTTGAAAATTTATATTTATTATGGATCCAAAAATCTTTATACTGAAGTTCTTTGATATTCAATGGTCTGATTTATATCTTATAATTCATATGAATCTGCTTTCTTTCATCAATTGGGTCCAGGTGTTTTATTATTTATAGTCGTTTATTTGTTATACTCATTTCAGACCAGCTTTTGAATAATATTAGGTGATGTTCATATGAATACATCATCAACATAATTTACTTATATTAGCTTTTAACAAGCTTTTCCAAATATCCCTATCCTCAAACCAGTTTCTAGCCACTGGCTTTCATCAGTGAGGTGCTAGAATATTCAGGCATTAGATTTAAAAATAACAGGTCAAACCCAGTATTTATCCAAGAGTTAACTATTAAATAGAAAATCTGCAATTTTCAGACATCTTCAAATCCAGCTATCTAACTTAAATAGCTATATGGGACTGAATTAAGTTTAGATCCACAATATATAATTGTAACAATAGAACATCACCAAAGCCGCAAGAACAAAACTATAATTGAAAGAAATCAAACATAATTTTCTTATACCACACAAAAGCCTGCTCAGCTCTTTTCAGTGGTCTGATATTAAGAACGTTTTGTTAATTTATTATACTTAACATTTCTGTATCCTGTTATAACAGGGTTAATAATTTTTCTTTCTTTGAAAATATAAAATCAAAAACAATTCTCAATTCTGATTTTCTGAAGCATGATCAAATAAGTGGACATGTATTTGATCCTGAAAAAGTTAAAATTGTACACGATGAAGGAAATGATGGAAAAAGAAAGATGGTTTATTACAAATCCTAGTGATGTAATGAAGCAAATATCTAATAGTATTTAAATTAATGCAGTATGAAATTTGAATAAATAAATAATATATTTAACTTTTAAGATTAAAATTATTTATCTATGAGTATTATTCTTTAAGACATTAAAAATCAGGCTTGATATTATATTTTTATTGCTTTATAATTAAAATTAATCAAATTTTAAAGATTTCAATTGCATATGTGTTGTTAAAAAAAATATTATTATATATTAGACATAAAATTAAAAAATAATAAGAACATCAACCTACACAGAAATAAGAAGATATTTATTAAGTTTGGCAGTTTTGAAAGTTTGAATAATATATGAAAAAGAAAAAAAATACCAGTTTAATTGAATATCAGGTAATATATATATATTAAGTTTGGGTAAAGGTTTACTTTAGCGACCACAGCATAAAAATCATGTTCGCCCTCTAGTTTTCAAAATTATAAGTAAATTATTATTCGAAAATCTTACGTATATACTACTATATTACAATTACATTAAAATTTATTAAAATGTAAAAGATAAAAAAAATATTTACCATTTTAAAGAAGTTGAAATAATTGCACTAGTTTAATTAAAATAATTAGTTCAAATTATTTGAAACTTAAGAATTTAAACTATCGGCATTTATAACTTAAGAATTTAAACTATCTCGATGGTTTTTGGCAGAATAGATGACAATGGGGAGCCATTAGTCATCAAAATCGATGAAACATATTATTTCCACAGAAAATACCACAGGGGGACTACATGCTTCTTGACAGAAGTTGCAGATAGAACGGCTGGCTCATTGGAAGCCCTAATCCAGCAGTACATTTTACCAGGGACTCGCATAATTTCAGATGGCTGGGCTGCGTACAATAATATCAGCAGACTTAGCAATGGGGTGCACATGCATTCGGTTGTCATGCACCAGGACAACTTCGTGAATCCTGAAGACCAAGGCATACATACCCAGAATATTGAGAATATGTGGATGAGGGCCAAGCGTAAGCTGAAATTCCAATCTGGTACCAGCAGGGCTTTATTTTCATCGTACCTCCAAGAATTTGCCTTCCACAGTAGATATAGCACTACCGCTCTTTTCTCCAACTTCCTGCTATGCATAGGGTATAATTATGCTTAAAAAGGTAAATTATTTTTTTTTTATTATCTTTTACGTTTTAATTAATAAATATTTACTGTAATTGTAATATAAGAGCAGATACGTAAGATTTTAGTTCTAATTTTAAAAACTAGATGGCGAATATGCCCTGGTCGCTAAAGTAAACCTTTACCTAAGTTTGATGTCTGTATTCTTTCCCAAAAAAATATATGTAATATTCAAATTGATATATATATTAAATATAGTCATATTTATATAATTTAACTTATTTTATTAGAAGTACTTTCGACTGTATTCCTTTTAGTCTCTGTCAACTATATAACGTTGAATAATCAAAACGAGATATCATTTTATAACTCCCATAATTCCATTTACTTCTCCCATAATTCTGTTATTTTAATGTTAATGAATCGTCAAACATAACAGAATTGTGGGAAAACTAAATGGAATTATTGGAGTTATAAAAGGATGTTTCCTGTCGATTATTCAGCATTATATCGTTATATAGTTGACAAGACCAAAAAGAATATACAGTCTGTAGTCGAAAGTAATTCTAATAGAATAAGTTAAATTATATGAATATTACTGTATTATATATATCAATTTGAATATTACATATACATATTGGAAAAATATTTGGTATATAGAGATTTAAAAGAATTAGAGAATAACCATAAATGAAGTGGATAGATGAAATAAAGTCTGATGGTGTGATATGGAGATCAGTGGCTGGAGAAACTGAATTAAAATTGGAAGGACATTCATTCTGAAATGGAGTGATAGTAGTTGAAAATGATTATGACGATAATAAGCAGGACGAATGAAGCAATTTCAAAAAATTGAAAATCACAGGGCTATCTGTAGAAGAGGAAGAGAACAGCATAAAAATAAGGATGATAACAGAATAAAAGAAATCATTGATGAATAAAATGATCTTACTCAAGATTGCATCTAAGCATAAAGTAAGATGTTTCATCACAGAAATATAAATAATAAAGCATTCATAAGATAATTATCCTAGTTAGTATTTATATAAGATAAAAAGTTATAAGAGATTTCTAGGAAATCATTTTAACAATAAAATAACATGATTATGCTATATGAAATCAGTAAAAAGACCTAGAGAACAGCCACATATCAGATGAATGCAAGAAATAAGGAAGTTTGTCAGTGTGATGCCGAGAAGGAAGACTGAATTAAATTATGAACATATAGTTTTTAAAAAATTCAGGAGGAAAAAAATTAAACTTTAAAGTATTGAAGCTACTATTTCTGTTTTTAATAGGTAGCCTTATTAATCAATGTTTTGAAGATCAGTATTTAATAGAGAAAATGAGCTTTGAGTACAGATAGTGTACGTAAAAGACATTGCTAATAAGAGGTTGAACGTAATATGATTTATTTTGCAAAATATAAAAATAACAAATACAGACTTATTATATACCTGTATCAATATATGTAATATATAAGGTATATGAGCACAGACTTTCACACAACTCACCACTCTCCACTCTATCTCATAACACTGATACATTTGAATACATATATGTCGAAAAGATAAATAATCACCAATAAACGTATTTCATGCTAAACTAGCAATCATCAGTTGGTCCAGATTATCATCTCTACGCATATATGCAATAAATGCTCAGATGTATATTAAGATAGCCAATCTTTATACTTTAATGGACAGGAAGCTGAAGATTGGCTATCTTAATATATATCTGAGCATTTATTAAATATATGTGTAGAGATGATAATCTGGACCAACTGATGATTGCTGGTTTAGCATGAAACACGTTATGTTGGTGTTTATTTATCTTTTCGACATATATGTGTTCAAGTGTATCAGTGTTATGAGATAGAGTGGAGAGTGGTGGGTCGTGTGAAAGTCTGTGCTTATATACCGTATATATTACCAAATATAAAAAGAAAATCATTAATATATATATAATCTAAGACTCTCAGAGTGTACAAGCATGTATAAAATAACACACAAAAAAGTATTATAAATTCAAAATATAAGTAATATTAAAAAAGTTTATTAAAAAATAACCCGACACAACTAAAAAATCTTTGAGGTAATTAAAAAGCTGACAATTTTTTTTAAAAATTAATTAAAGTCATTAGTAGAGAAATTGCTTTAAAAATTATTCTATCATTTATTTTAAAGCTAGATATTTTAAAAAGGAGAGAAACCAGCAATTAATTATTATTTCTTTACCTTTGTTTAAAAAAACACTATATAAAAGTAATAAAGTGATATTTATCATTATATGTAGAATTCTTTCCACAATTTAATATTAATTACAAAATATCTTTAGAAAATTCCAACTTTATTTAAACTTTTTAAATATATTCAAGTGTAAGTAATAGCACATAGGTTAATATCATATCACGTTTAGAGTAGTATTAATATCGTATCACGTTTAGAGTAGTATTACCTGGCCTTTTATTTTTTCAGGTGTTACTGATCTGATTCGGAAAACTACAAGGAAACAATCAGTAAAAATTTCTTGTACTTATCTATCTTCCTAGTTTTTCTGCCCTTTTTTTTTCAAGGGCAAAAAAGTAGAAGGATTCTCGTAGATAAGAATATGACATTTTTGAATGTTGCCTTTAATAGAATAACCTAGATGGTTAGAGTACCATTTAAATTCAGTATTTATGAATCTGTAAATTCTTATCTTGATTTTCATGTTAGTACTACTTGGTCAGGATAGTAATAAAAAAGAGAGGGGAAATAATAACATGTATTGAGATATGCATGTTAAGAGAAACAAGAAGAGATCAAAAAAGCAATATATGGGTAAGAGAACAAACAACTGTTACTGACCTTATTGAGAAAGTTAAAAAACGGAGTTGGGCTGGGCATATTGCTAGAAGAGATGATAATAGATGGACAATTGAATTCTTAAATTGGATTCCAAGAGATTGTAAAAGACCCAGAAAGAGACCACATGTGAAATGGATGGATGAAATAAGAAAGTGTGCAGGGGTGATGTGGAGAAGAGAAGCTAAGAATCAGAGAAGATGGTTTGAACTTGGAGCGATATATTAACCTCTGTATATTACTATCAGTTGAATGTATTTGAACAGTTTAAATAAAATTTAAACTTTTTTGAAGACATTAATAATTAATATTTAATGATAAAATAGGTCCAACGCATGATTACAATTTAAATATTGCCATCACAAACTTTCAGACAAACAATAGGATGCTAGTTAATCGGAAATGATTATCCTTTTTAAAATGAACTGAATCTTAAGTAATTTTTGAGCAAAACTACTAAAACATCACATGATCGCCATTTTTTATACTTGCAACTTATATAGGAAATAGTGATCATGTGATGTTTTCTTTTAGTGGTTTTATAACAGTCCTTCCCATAGGATGATGGTGTCTGTGGTTTTAATAAACCAGTCTCTAAAATGTATAGTTGATGAACTGGGTTCAAATTTATAAGACAATGTAAGTGAATGAGCTTGGATTGAAAACATTATTGTATTTTAATCTTAGGTACATAGCTTTATAGTTAACTAAATAGGTAAAAAAAATGGCTTCTGGAGAGTTGCATTATATCCTAAGATCTCTGTGCAGTGCTCTCAGATCCAAGGTTCCTCATTGATGAAGGCCACAAGCTAGAAATCAGTCTGGAAATATTGAATAAGATGTTGGATAGAGATTTTATGTATGAACCCTCTTGCATCCATTGATTATTGTGGCTTGCACTGGGTGCTATTACTGTATGGAAAGTTTGCTACTGTTTTAATTTTTGAGCAGTTATGAAAAAATTCTAATTTGTAAACAATTTTGAAGACATATGACTGAACACTGAATTAAAATATGAGTTTAAACCAGTTGTTAAGCTAACAACTTAACAAGAAGCTTTTGAAACATCAAGAACATATTGAGAAAATGAGTGATAAAAGATGAGTAATGGCATAGGAAAAACAGGGCCAAGAAATTAATTATCATAATTCTAACAATTTTAGTAATCCCATAAACAAATCACTGTTGTTAAATATCTAAAACTGAAAATATAAACTTATATTATCCACATTATATAGTTAGTAGTCATAATTTATTTACAGACATTAAAATTTGTAGAAATTTCATCAGGTTTGATATTTGAATCAGTAAGCTTGTTTGATTAATAATAACCAACATCACTGCTAATACAAAGTTTCTTTTATATAGTATTGAGGTTTGATTTATATAGCATTTAAGAACATAAGGGGCAGATAAAAATGGCTATCATTTGTTTGCCCAATAAATTAGCATTGATAAGAGGAAGTGTGGATCTTTTTTTAAAGTTCATTAAAAATGACTCTTTGTGAATCTGACTCGTAAATTATTTTAATAACTCATTTAGACTTAACTGCTCAGTGAAAAAACTTCATAATCTAAAATATTATCAAAAAGATCAACTTTTGTTTTTGGAGGTAGTGGATGAGGAGCAAAATTATCATCATTTTTGGCAGAGAATTTAAAAGAAATAAATTTCAAAACTGCAAGCTTTAATAAGAAACAGCAACAACAAAAAGTTGATTATCATAAGAGATAGATAATATCTTATTTTAAATACTATTTTCAATAGTTGTTTTAAGGGTGTTATATATATATTGTGTCAGATCGTAGAATGTCCATGCACAAGATGACTGTAGCCAACAATTTGGCACAGCTAACTTTATTCAATTCATTGAATAAACAATGAGAGTTGATCTATACTAGATTCCCATCTTCTTGCATACATAACTAACACTTATATATTAGTTTATTTTGGAATAATTAACACATACTATAAATGTACATCCTTTGGATAAAAGTATTTATAAATTTATATAAAGAAATTAGAGAATTAACATTTGTTTACGTGGTGGAATATTTTATGTATTTATCTCTTTGTGTGTATTTATTAGTAAATGTATCATATTTATTGCAAATGGTCCAACACGTATATGTATAAAGATTTCTGTAAATTTAATTTTTTTACTTTTTTGATAGTTTTTAAAATGTTCTTTTTTTTTAAATATTTTTTTTTTTTGTGAAAGGAATCTGCCATTTAAAAGGGTGAATTTAATCAATCTTTGTCTTTCTATTTATATTTTTTTTTTGGATGTAATCAGGTAGAGTAGTTTTAATTAATTTGTAAAATCGAATTAAAAGCATTTTATCTAAAGAATGTGGGTGGTCTATTACTCCAATATGGAGTTTGAAATTCCCAAAAAGAAAAAAAATAGGAAAAAGAGAGATTTTGAAACAAAATTTGTAAATGAATGTACTTAAAATAAAATCATCTGGTGCAATATTTCAAAGGAGGATAGAAGCAATTGCCACTTGTGGGCAGACTGAGGGATATATAATAATTGAGCTGTGAGGTGTAGGGTTATTAAATGATTATTATTCTTTTGGCTTGTTATGCTGTTTGTTGCTGAATATTTTTTTTTTTAGTCCGAGAGGGAGTTTTGAAAATTCTCCTGCTGTTCGTGATATGGCATATATAATTTTTGTTTATGGGACCGGCTGGTTATGGAATGGATATAAATTTTTGTTGAATGTTTTTCTTCATGGTTTGCATAGATATTAATTAAAGCTACCAATCCTCATATGATTTTGGAAATCATTTAATCATATGCAGTTTGGTGATAATAAAAAAACATTTTGGATTGCCATTACTAAAATAATAAAAAAGGAAGCACTCAGAGGTATGATTCTAGAATTACCAGAGATGAATTTCTAATAGTTAAAGTAGTAATAGAACCCTGATATGGTAAATTTGGTTGTACTATCATCAAATCACATTTAAGAAGAAAGGAAAGAATGGTGTAAATCCATTTCATGGAAAATAAGCTTACCATGGAAGTCACACAAATTGGTAGTTTATATTAAGTTATCCAGTAAAGAAACATCCCTAAAATGATAACCAAATTTCATCTAATTGTCCGGAAAATTATGGAGTAGAACAGACATAGCAGTGCACCCACCCAATCAGATCTTTAATAACCAAGATGTGTGTTCTATAGATCCAGTGTATCCTGATTGAAGGACTCTACAAGTATCGAAAGGAGTTAAAGTGAATTTCACCATCCCTTCTAGTAGTTTAGTTGGTCCACCCAGAAGTTTGAACCTGGAGAGAATGCAGAATAAAGATGAGTAAAACAAAAGAAAATATATATTTATAATTTTATTATTTTTATTATTGTATTATTAGATTTGATATAATACATTTATAATTGTACTATATTTATTAACATGTTATTAGATATGATCATATTTTTTTTCTTTGTGTATAATATTGTAAAATAATATTGCATATATATAGGTCTCACTTAAATCCACTAAGTGTAGGATTCTCATTTACTTGTTCTTTTCCTCATTTTTGCCTTTATGTCTTATTTATTTTTAATCATAGTGGCAACATCTCATGTTGAGTGTCCTATGGCCAGCCTATACATTTCTTTTTTAAAAAAGAGGAAATGAGTAAGATATAGCTTTACATACCTAAAGGTAAAGGGTATCTAACCCTAAAAGTTTATTTTAGTATTTGAGGAAAGTTCAAACGATTAGACCTGTGTATAATTTTAGAATCATTATTTTGTTAAATTTATGAAATTAAGCATTGTAATTTTGTGCAGGGAGAGGGGAGTATAGCCACACCCATTAGCCACCATCTTTGATCATTTTATCTTTTAGAGCAAAATAAGTTAACTTGTGTATAAGTTAGAAAATGGATTTTTTATTTTATTTTTAACATAAATGTATATCTTTAATATAAAATCCAAATATTCCTGCATGATTTATATTATGTGTAGAATAGCAAAATTTAAACTAGAAAGCTGTATAATGGATTTATGATTTAATCTTATATTATTGAAATGTATATGTGGTGGAGGGAGATGGTTAAATAAATAGTATTATCTTACATTTCATTTGCTTATCGTATGTTTTGCTGTATAATAGAACACATTCACCTATTTGTAATAAATGCTTACCACAGTTATAAAAAATTGTAGAAATACTTACCCCAAAGTACCTGAGATAGGGAATTATAAATGAGGTAGTCATTGGAATAGTATATCGGGGAGTTGAATTATAATTTATTTTTCACCCAATTTTTCTTTATCAAATAAAACCATATTTCCAACAATAGTCAAAATACCTCTTTGCATACTCTCTCAGTAGATAGGGAAAGGAGAACTATTTGACATTTTACTTTCTTTTATCATGTTGGGGGTGGCGTGCAAAGGTTGTCCAATTAGCACAATACTTTCAAAGGTATGTAAAGAGCGAGAAAAAAATGTCTACATGTAGACAGATATAGGGGTGGAAGTATAAATAGTTTAACAAGGGAAGATTTTGATTTTATTTTAAATTGAATTTCTTTTCTCCAATAATTCTTAAAGTAATATTCGTTTGTATTTAGCCTGGGGTATTACTGAAGATTATTATCAATCTTCCAACTAGAATGTTTATGTCATTTCATGCTCATGATGTATATAGATATATATTATTTTTTTAAAATGGATAAGGTGGTTGGGAGAATCAGACCGGTACAATATATATATATATATAATGCTCAATGCTATGGTGAGACCCCCCCAAACCAAAACAGTATCAGACACTGTTCATATTTTTATATATACATTAAAAATAGTTTACTACTTTAATTAGAGGCTGACAGCCATCATCTACATGCATATATATCCCTAGGCATTCTCATAAATCTATTCAACTTATACATTTATTAATTTACATAATTCTTATTATAAATCTGTTATATATAAGTATAATCAATGATTAAGAATAATAAATTATTTAATAAGAATTTTATAAAAAAGATCATGAGGTGTGCATAGCCCTAGCAATAGAATGGTGTAATATTATTATTATTATTAAACAGAATGGAGATACAAATGGTTGGCAAGCGATTATCAATAAAATTTAAAGTAATATACATTTTAAAATCTTCACTTTTCAATACATTTGTTCACCCTAGAAGAAAGCAGACTTTAGCAATCTTCAATGTATTCTAGAAAATAACGATGTTCATAGTTATGAAAGTTCACCTAAAGAAACACTACTTGAGAGAAGCCCAAGAAACCCTGTCAAATCTCCAAACAAAGTAATGGCCTAACAGCAAAGAAGTATTATAGAACTTGTGTTCTAAAATAAAGCTTGTTATTTCACAATAATATTTTTCAAAATATGTATATATGTATGATTAATTTGTCAGATATAACCAACCAATTCCTCTCAAATATAGATTTTTTTAACATTAACAGGAAATTAACGGATTCATAAAAGCCAATCTTCAGTTAATTCACTGTATAATACCGATGTGTCATTTCTAATCACTTATCTTAATCGCTGGATCTTATGAATAATTACTTGACTTGCATGTATTATTTGTATAATGCAGGAATAGATTAAAACACCATGATAATATCTATATAGTTAAAAAAAAGTTGTAGGATACTTATGTTTATATGTGTATTCCAATTATCATTCCACTGCAGCTCATCCACTGTAAATGGCTATTTACAAGAATAGTAAATGAATGTTATTTTCAACACATACAATAAAATCTATACTAGTTGACTACCATAAATCTCACTATAATATATATTGTCATGTGCTATTGATATGGAATATTTGAATCAGCTTGGAAATATATGATGAACACTTCATTATAAGTAATTTATATGGACCGCAAATTTATAAATCATATTTCATCATTAGTATTTCTATAATTCTATTTGTTAATTATTGTATTTAGATTTAATTATATTCAAATAAATATAAATGAGAGACAATAATTACTATTATTCAAAATTATAGCCTCACCGATTTATAGAAATATTAATTTATTGAAACTTTCTTGAACTCATTTGATCAATTAAAGTCTAATAAGTTTAAACACTTGTTTATAATTTTGTTAAAGTGTAATTACATATATAGGTGTATATTTTCTCTTAATTATAAATATACTTATTGTCTCACATTACCATGAGTTCCCATAATGAACATTGATATAATTTTAGGAAGTTGTTTTCTTATTAGAATTTAAATACAGTACATTATGATTATTATCACTTATTTGTATAGGATTGAGCTAAAGAGTAAATGTCATACCAATCAAGATTTACTATAAATTATTGTTAAAATATAAGTTGTTTACTATATTAATTCATTGTTTATATTTCTTAGAGATAGCACATACTCTTAAGTAACTCATTTTAAATATGTATCGGTAAGAAGAGGGAAAAGATTTACAAGATCCTTTATTTCGTTTTAAGTTAATTCCTCATTTGTTTAATGTATTAACTTTATTACAATAAAGTCTCTGCCTTATGGGCAACTTATTACATTAGCTGCACTGCCATGTAGGTATAGTTTGTCTGTTGCCATATGTCATCTTGAGTAATTCATAGTTTTGGTGCTCATATTATTATTGAATTAATTTTGTGCTTCAACCTTCTAATAGTTAGAACACACCTGAAGCTCTAGGGCCCTACCATACTCTTATTATATATATATTACGTGTAATATTGCTCAAAGCTAAATTGGTTTATAAGTAATCACTTGGAATTCCATATTTACTATTAAAGGAGGATTGCCATGACAACAGTTTGAGATAGTTGGTTGTCATTGATATTGGGATTATCTAAGTGTTGATTGGTTTTTAATAATATATATATATATATATATTAGCTTTGGCATGATTTCATTATAATCCTACAGAGTTTAAATTAACTGATTTGAAAAACTAAAATCTTATTTATTTAAAATATCTCTAATCCATTACAGATCACGAAAAGTTGGCTTCAGGTCATAAAATATTTTTAAACAATATATATGAAAGAGCTCATAATGCCATGATAGGGTACCCAATTTTTTGTAAAGATGTCTGCCCATCCCTCGTATGTGTATTAAATGGATTATGTCCTGTACATGAGGGGTCAGATTGACTTTAGGTCAACGTGGGTGTGACAAGAATCTTGACTTTAGGGTGGCCTTTGAACATTCCATCATCAGATTTTCAATTCGATGGATGGTTGAAGAATTGGAGTGGATTGAAACCTTTCCATTAAAGTATGAAGATTGGCTATCTTAATATATATCTGAGTACTTATTGCATAATATATGTGTGGAGATAATAATCTGGACCAACTGATGATTGCTGTTTTAGCATGAAATATATATATTGGTAATTATTTATCTTTTCGACATATATATGTTCAAGGGTATCAGGGGTATGAGATAGAGTGGAGAGTGGTGTGTCACGCGAAAGTCTGTGCTCATATACCCTATATATTATAAATTATCTGGGTTCAAATCAAGATTTTACTTTCACTTATCCAATCCAGCTAAATATCCAATATTGGCCAGTAAACGAATGATAAGCTATTTTTACTTGAAAGGTAAAATAAGAGAGAAAAATATTAAAATCCTTACCACCAAGCAATTAGAAAATTAACAACCTTTCTGGAAGGGCAGCCAGAGATGTCTTTGTTCTGGAGTGGGTTATTTAAAGGCTGTTTCCATCATGAGTATTTTCAGTACCATTTAAAATGTTTATTTTTATTCTTAAAAGTGACCAGTAGATAATTACTCTTTGTAAGGAAAAATCCTATGTAGGTTGAATATAGGAAAACATTTCTCATTTAAAATAACAAAAAACAATATAATATGAATCTGCCTAAAATGTTTTGGAAAATTTGAGTATCCTTGACAGACACAGTCAAATAAAATACACATCTGAAAACAATTTAAATGTTGGATTATTTCTATCATTTTGAATTAATAGTTAAATGTCTTTAAAAAATTCAAACTTTATTTAAATTTTTCAAATATATTCAACTGGTTAGTTTAATAATAGCACCCAAGTTAATATATATCACAGTGTTTCAAGTGTTATTATTTATCTTTCTTGTTCAGACATTGTTGGCTTGAGCAGTGATGGTAATTGAACCTAGTACTTCTAAATTCATAAAAAATGAATTTAAAATGGAGGTCTAATCAACTAGGCTATTCTATCAAAGGCAAAAATCAGTAGACATTTCAGAAAATCTAAGATGAGCAACATACAAAGACAAGAAATGAAGTATACATCAAAACATTGTGTTATATATTAACTTGAATGCTATTACTTATGGTTGACTGTATTTAGAAGTTTAAATAAAGTTTGAATTTTTCTAGAAGCATTTAACAATTAGTTTTAGGTGATGAAAATATTCCAGTAAATAAATAAACTTTCAGACAAACTCTTTTCAAATTATTTTACTCATTTTGGAGTGAGTCTAAAGTTATGTAAACAAATTCAAAATTATTTGCATAATTTTACATAAAGTGCTGAATAAAAGTTATGATTTTTAAGACTGGGAAATGGCAAGAGCTTGACAAACTAAGGCCAATGACAAAATTAAAATATATATTGTCGATATGTATGGTAATATGATCATAGTTTTCATTCATTTTATTTATGATAAACTGTTATAGGTTATAGAAGTGCATCATATCAATCAACAGTTAATATGGTAGCAACAAATACTGCTATATGCCAAAAGCAAAGCAAAAGAATTTTTTTTGAGATGCTCAGCCAGTATATAATTTACCTACCTATTTACCTACCTCTATTCTTTATTCAAAACAATATATTTACACCACAATAAATAATATTTCTGCCTTTGGTCATACATTTATGATTACATCCCTCTGCAAGATATTAAAAGTGGATAGAAATCATTCCCTATCTTGCACGAGAATGATGTAGTAAAAATTACATTACAGAAATAGTATTCATTTTGGATAATCTCAAGTCTAATGAATGATTAATAAAAATTATTAATATACTTCTATTATGTGGTTTGTGTCAAAGTCGTGAGGGCAGTAAGTTTGATACTTATAAATTAAATTGTGGTAATTTACTATGTATATATATACTCAACAATGGTAAAAATACATGTAAGAGATTGTGGTCTGGGCCAACTGATGAGTGCTGGTTCAGCACAAAATGCATGTCTTGGGGATCATGGATCTTTTTCTCATGCCGTTTGTCATATGTTTATGATTTACAGCCAGCCACAAGGGGTTAAAAGTGAATAGAAACCATTCCCTATCTTTAATGAGAGTGCTGTAATGAAAATTACACTATAGAAATGTTATTCATTATTGGAAAAGAAAATGTCTAATATAATGAATGATTAAAAAAAAATTAATATTTAGAATATGTTTTCCATCAGACTAGGCTTTTACATAAAAGTTGAGTTTAAAATTATTGATTCATTTTTATAATTCACCAAAAAGCTTTGTTATTCCAGCTTTTGTTTAATAAATCAATCCCCATCTCTTCATAATCAGTTAATCAATCAATCCGTCAGTTTTCTTTATATATTTTGTTCCCAACTTTTATTTGCTGACTGACTATTAATATTTATTAATGTTTCAGTTATTTCATTCTTATATTTTTGATATATCAATTTTTAAAACACACTATTTTAATATGTATTTAAAAAAAAATCTTACTATCAGAAACATTTGTATTTGAACAATGTATATATATATCAATTTTAAATATTTATATATAGATAGCAATATTTGAAAATGATTTTTTTTTAATGGACAAGTTTTGAAAACTGTTTAAAGGCAAACAATGAGGAGGGGAAAAACTCCACAGGATTGTATTGATTTCTTATTATGACGTGTTAATACACTGCTTTTATAAAATCTTTTATAAGGCCATTTACACAAAGACACGTTGTGCGCGTGTACACACACGTATAAATATATACCCGGAAAGTCGAAAAATATATACTAAACTAATTATAAGCTAATATAAAAGTATTAAACTATAGTTGGTTTTTTTGTCGATTTTAGTGGCATATGAAGTAGGCGATATGCTCTTGAAAATGATAGATACTCTGTACTCCGGGCATGTCTTAATTTGATAGATTTATAATTACTATAGCAAATATATTATAAACACCAATTTTGTCATTCTACATATAATTTTGTGATTGACACACATATATTATTCAATAAAACTGTTATAAGAAAGAAGTCTATAACTTTTTAACAAAGAACATTCACATGCATATCAATAGCAGCTACTAATCACAAATAAAAATGACCATTCCAACTTTAGACGAAGCAAAAAAATAGAATAACTAAATAATAATATGTTGCTAGGTAATTGTCAATTACTATTAATAGCTCCAAAACTAAACTACTTGCTCTAATAGCCAAAATATGTTTTTGCCTTGAATTTACTTAGAGGTGGACAGTTTTTTTATATAAATTTAAAAACTCAGAAGAATCACACATCTTTTTAGACATCCTATAAATATGAATTCACCTCCCTTAAAGACTATATATGTCAAATGCTTGTATGGATTAATTATGATGTAAATATAGTAACGAATGACGATGTTCCATATAATAACTAAATAATATAATATATTAGTTCCATGGTGATAAAAGTCAGCATCACTAACAAATGTGTAAATAAAGATTGATTTTTTTTTTCATGTGTCAAAGCATCGGCTGGGAAGCGAACCCGCGAATCCGAGACAACTGCTTGAAAGGCAGCTGTGCTGACCACTCGACCACCAACGGCACATTTTTACAATCTTCTAAAAGGGAAATGAATTAATTTTTAAATTGAATATTAAATAATATTCGGATCAGGAGAAAGTTGTTAGTCAAAATGTTGGTTTCTATGATTTAAAGTATTTTGCGATATTTTGGGATTACTAATCGATCATCTGGCGAAAGTAAAAGGCGTCCACGTGATTTACTGTCCAGCTTTAATTTCTTCCAGTGAATTTTTTGAATGACTTTTTTAGCTAGCAAAATGATTAAACTTTGGGAATTCCTACTACCAAGGATGATGCAGTTCATTACTTTGAAAAGACGATCATAGACTGGAATAACTACCTGCAAGAAGTTTGTACACCTATCATGTTATTCCGCGAAAAATACAAATTCATACAAAAGCGATGACTTGTAAGGTGCTAAAATATGAACATTTTGATGCAAGTCACAGTTACATTTTCATTTTCATTTTGCAAGATATAAAAAACTTCAATCCACCCCAGTGATTGTAAGAAACAATCTTTTTCTTTTATTTTTTATTGGAATAAATATACATTGCTAAAAGTTTAATTGTGGCAACATCATTTCTTACAAAAAAAATATGTAAATATATGTTCATTTATTTTTGGTAAATAAAGTTATAGGTCACCATTTTGAATGAAATAACGTTAGTTTTCATCAATTTTGCAAACGACTTCATTGATTTCAAAACGTAAATAGTATTTGTTTATTTCCACTAAATAAAATTAAAGGTCATCGTTTTGCATGAAATAACATCATTTCTTGCTTAAAAAAATGTAAATATGTGTTCATTTATTTCCAATAAATAAAGTTATAGGTTAGCATTTTGAATGAAATGTTAGTTCTCCTCAATTTTGCAAATGACTTCCTTTACTTCAAAACGTAAATAGTATTTGTTTATTTCCACTAAATAAAATTATAGGTCATCGTTTTGCATGAAATAAAGTTACTTGCTATTATTTATCAAAGTTGATGAATTAAGTTTATCAGAAGATTCCATGCAGGCATTATTTTATAAGATTGCAAAGTTAAAAAGTTATTGCGGGATTAATATATATGTGACATTTCATGGCCAGACTAATACATAAATACCCTAGAAAAATATGGTGGCAGAGATATTCCAGATAATTATCATTTATTATCAACAATACCAAACTAAATGCCTTTTTGTCTTAAATTTATTTAGAAATAAAAATAGATCACTCTTTTATTTATAACCCAAGACCTTATATGGATGTAAACTCAGGTAGATATTTTTATAAGTATGGAAACGTTCAATAATCATATGTTTCCAGACATCCTGTAAATGTTAATTAATCTTTCCTGAGGGTTATATATTTTAAATATTCTTAGGTAATAATTATGATGTAAGCAAAGGAATAAGTAAAAATATTTCACATAATGTTTTCCTGAAAGTTTGTGATGATGGTATTTGAGTTTTTATATATTGGATTATTTTCATCATCTAATATTGAGTATTGAATGCTTTTAGGAAAATTTAATTTTATTTAAATTTTCAATTGCATTCAGTTATTAGTAATAACACGTGGGTTAGTATTGACCCAACATTTTGAAGGGTATTATTTTCCTCTCTTATTGAGGTGTTGCTGATGAATGACAGTATTAGCATGGAAATCGAACCTGGGCCTTTAAATTCTTGAATATTGAATTTTAAGTTAATGCTGCTTAATTGGTTAAAGCATTATCATAAAATTCAATATTTCAAGAATCTAAAGGTCCAAGTTTGATTGATGCTAGTACTGTCACTGGTCAGGCAGGCAACATCTAAAGAAGAGAAAATAACACCACTCAAAACAGTGTGTGTATACTAACCTGTGTGCTATTACTAACAGTTGAAAGTAATTGGAAAATTTAAATAAAGTTAAGACATTCAATACATAGTATTGGATTATGGAAATGTTCCACATAATACACCTGGGTCTCTTTTTACGCGGACTTATTTAACATGATTTTGAAGTTACGCGATTCATGTTTCACAGGAAATCGAACTCCGATAATGCGCTATTACTTTAAATAATAAATTTCGTGCACTTACGTTATATTGAAAGTAATAGCACATTATTGGAATTCGACTTTCATCTTATTAATTTCAATATTTTCCATGCTTTATAATAGTAAGATTTTATGCAATAATGAAATTAAAATCATGATTTCCACATTATAATGTAAATTTGTTCAGACATTGTGCGTGTTAATTTTGCATTTTAAATCACATTCTGTTTTTGCTTTTTAACAAAGAACGTAATCAATTATTAATCATTTAGTGTCCACAAGTTTATTTTTAAAAGGTGAGTAATAGCAGTGGACACAATTAAATTTGACAATTAAAAATTAAAATCTGATTTTTAATTGTAATTAACAATTTAAAAATTACTTACAGTGACTTGAAATTAATGTGATGTGAAATTTGATTTTTAAACGGAATTGAAAATTAAAAAATTAAAGAGAAAAATAAGAATTTAATTTTTAGTTGTTAGCTTCATAAACAATTAATAAAATCATCATCTCAAAGATTAATTACTAATTATGTTGTCACCAGAAAACCATTGACACAACATGAGTGTGAAGTTGGCGCTAGTTGTATTTCCTCTTGTGAAAAATTTGATTTTTTACCAGTTTGCAAACGAACGTGTTTTTCGGCAAATAGCGATAATAATTAAAACATGTATAAAAATGTAAATTACTGTACTGTAAATTATGCATAAAAATATATTATTTTGAATAAAATTAAATATTATAGTTAAAAAAAGTTTGTCTTGTATCAATTTTTTTCAAATTTGAAATTTTTTATTAGTCATATTTTATTTCCTTATTTTTTTTTTTGTGCGAATTTTAAAGTAATTTTACGTTGGTGCTTTGCTTTTATGCGAATTTTGAAAAATCACAGACTGCACTCCCCCTTTTTCAATCTAAGTTACATCTATTTTTGCATGATTTTGTTTGCGCGTGTTTTCTGAGGAACCTATCTATCGTGTAAAATGAGACCCAGGTATATATCAAAATTAGAATTTTTTTCATTTAGATAGCATTTCATAGCTAGATTAATTAGCCACCCAATGTATTAACTGAAGAGTAAAACAAAAACGAAAAATACTATTTTACAATAGGAAAACATTTAGTAATCATGCCCTTTTCTCTATGTTTTTGTTAAAGAAGATTTTGTTTTGCAGCTAGTTATTTAAAAGTGTTTTAGCATTTATTTATAATATACAACTATTTTTTCTTGTTTCTGTTAAAATTAATATAATTATTATATTATGTAAATTAATACACTGTACAGGCTTACACACACCTGCATATATATGATGTAATATAAGGGATTCGAACTCAGACTTTCACACAACCCTCAAATCTCTATGCCATCTCATGTTGCTGACCTACCTGATCATGCACATGTGTATGATCAGGTGGGTCAGCAATATGAGATGGCATGGAGAGTTGAGGGTTGTGTGAAAGTCTGAGTTCGTGTATGATCAGGTGAGTCCCAATATGAGATGGCATGAAGAGTTGAGGGTTGGGTGAAGTCTGAGTTCGAATCCCTTATATTAAATTATTATATTATGTACAATATACTTTTTTATCACAAAAGAACATAGCTATCAATATAATTATGTATAAGTGCTAAAAAGCTTATATACACAAATAAGTCAAAAATTATCCACCTCACACAAACTTTTTACAACTCAAGTCTGTTGTGGAGTAATGTATTGGCAAAACCAGAACTGATTTGCAAATGATTTTCCGCATAATCCACTCTGAACTGAATTAGTTTTTGTGCACAGTCTATGTTATCATTAGTCATGGATGCAGACATTCCACTCCATCTTTATTGATGACACTTGTGTGACCTTCCGTAAACTTTCTCTATCCATTCACACACACGTTTGCATGATAAAACTCTTTTTCCATACTGTATACAAAATCTTCAATTAATATCAGCATCAGGCACACCCCAGATCATAAAAAAATCATTGGAAGCTGATCATGCTTTATGCAAATCATAGTCATTGTAGCCTTGTTTCTCATACTGCAGTCACACTTAATTAGGGAGACCGTGATCTCATATGAAGAGTTTTGACAAGACAATGTGCCTATTAGAAGTTTTAATATAACAAGATTGCAGATAATTTATTATTCATTTTCTTACAATGGATATTCTCAACTATTAATAAAATATTAAAGAAATTTGTGCAAGGCATTTGCATATATAATTGTAACCCTCGTGTGAGCAATCACAGTGGTTGGTACTATAATGATTATGGATTTTTACATACCCAAGAGAATGAGTATTCTTATAGACAAAAATATTATATAAACATGAATAATAAAATCTCAGGTTCTTATTAAAATCTTATCTAAGGTTCTTATTGAAATCTCAGGTTCTTATTAAATCTAAATCTACATACTGAATTCTTATTTTATTTACATCTCAGTGTTTAGGCTTGTACTTGATACAAGAAATACTTATTCTTACTAAATATTTGAACACTATTAACTGCAATATCCATTTTATATTCTTATAGTTCCGTAATTTATATAACATTTTTTTAAGTATCTGAATACTTCAGATAACCACCTGGCTAGCAATAATATACTCTTCAAATATTTAAAATCCTTATCATGTCAACCTATAAATACATTTTATTATAATGTTTTCTAAAAGATACACAAAAGAAAATTTAAAGAAGCTGCTCACATGACAATGGAAAACAATCCCATAAGTCAACCTAGTGTGACTATAATAATGTATGGAAACTAGCAATCAACTTTGCTCTTAGAAAAAAGTGGAGAAATCAGGAGAAACCTCATAGATAAGTATATGAAATTTTTACTGACTGTTGCCTTTGGCAGGATGGCTCATTTGGTTAGAGAATTACCTTAAAATTCAATACACAAAAATCTAAGGGTCCAGGTTTAAATTCCATGCTAGTACTGTCCCTGGTCAGACCAGTACTACCTGAAGAAGAAGAGAGAGTACTTCTCGAAATATTGTGCATATACTAACCTGTGTGGTATTATTAATGTTGAATGTATTTGGAATATTTAAATAAAATTAAATTTTTCTGATATTAGATGATGGAAATAGTCAAACATAACATCTTATTATAATATCTCCATGTATGAGCTTGTACCACGCAGTGAAAAATAAAATAACGCAGCAGGTAGAGAGGGTATTTTTATGCTACCCTCTACATCATATTAAGTTCACTTGATAACAAAGATAAAGCAACGTAATATTTATTTCAAAATAATGCAGGTGTTAAATAAAATAGTAAGCAAGTTTAATCTGTCGTTTGAAATGCACTCTTAATAATTTTATTAAATTGGATTTTCTGGATAAATAGTGTGTTGATGGCAACAAAAATATAAACGTATTTAATGAATAATTAAAATATTTATTTACAATATAACAATACTTTAATATAATAGAATAAATTTATAAACGAGTCAGTAAACTTAATATTACAAATTACTGCTGATATAAACATTTATCTAATTTAAAATAAAATATATCCCCTTGAGTAAATCCCTGTAAAATTCTAATTACGACATTTACATTATATTTAAGAAGCTGTCACACTTTTACTTAAGATACTAACTATCTAGCAATTCCGAACATAGAATATCACATTTATGCCTATAAATAGGCCACTAAAGATGAAAGTAAAACTACAACACCAATGATATTTAAAAATCAGTATGGACATTAATTATAATGACATTGTAAAGATATCTGGATATAACACAAAATAGTTATATAGATTTAAATCTACTAATGCATATAAGGGGCGGAATAGTAAAAGAGCTCAATATTAACTTGCAGTAGACCTAGCAAAACAATTGTATAGATGTGCATATCTTAAATGTACTCATACGTTAAAAATACACATTATTAACATATAGCTAAAGGCACAATAGATGGTTTACACAACATAGCAATACCAAAGCAAATAAGCCACATTTTCTTTCTCATGGAGGTGCTTAACAAATACAATATGACGGAAACCATCCACCTAAATGCTGAAATTGATATCTGTCTCAGCATCATAACAATTGATAAATGAACAAGGCATGAATTTGCTAATAATAAATAGAAAAGTAACACGCGCACATACTCGTATGCACAATAACATATATACTTGGTCTAAAATATGTGCAAACCAATAAAATATAATTGCAAAGCAATATCAAATATTAAGAACTTTAAAAGCTATCTCAATTCACACACCAACTTCCAAAACAGTCAATTCACCCAAATATCAAATATATAAAAGCTGTTTTACCCTGTGCACAGTAATACACTTTTTAGTATATCGGAATATAAATTCTGAGAACAGTTAATAATCTTATAAGTGAAAAATTTTTTTCCTGAAAATTTATTATTACTAAAACCCTATTGTAATATGTATATTATTATAAAATATACCTTATAATATACTACACGTAATAATAATTAGAACTACATAAATAATATAACTATGATAATATAATAATAATAAACATATATCAATTTTATAAAACAATAAATATACATTACACTTGTTTTACCCCATTTAAATAAGTTTGAGGGTTAAAAGTTCTTTTATTATTTAAAATAAAAACAACCCTCTTAACTTATGAGTCTTTCAGTTGTTTCATTCAGCAAAAGTATAGCACAATTTTTATTAATGTAGGGGAAACAAATGAATGAGAAAACATTTCAGAACAGAAGTTTCTTGGCAAAATATTGCATGCAATGTTAAATATTTTGAATAGAGAAGAGCAGGTATAGCAAAATGAAGAATAAACAGGTAACAAACAATTCCACAATAAAATTGAACATTATTTTGGCAATATTATGACATGAAGCAAATTTAAAATATCATTCTGCAAAACAATATAATATACTTTCAATAAATTAATAATTGAATTATGAATAGATAAATTCACATGATCACTCTTTCTTATGCTTGCTTATAACTGTTATTAAACAGGCAAAACTCTCCATACAGTAGTGCCACTCAGTACAAGCCAGTGTAATCAATGGATGCCAGAAGGCTTGTGCATAAAATCCCTATCTAGTGCCTACTTATCCAATATCCCCAGACTAGTTTCTGGTTTATGGCTTTCATCAGTGAGGATCCTTGGATTTTATGCACAAACCTTCTGGCATCCATTGATTACTCTAGCCTGCATTGAGTGGAACCACTGTATGGAGAGTTTTGCCTGTTTAAGAATAGATAAATTATTCAAATATCAACATATTATCTTATTTGTATTGGAGGTAATACAGATACATAATGTCTTTTCCAAAATATTAACAAAACCAATACAGATAACATCTTCCTTTATCATAATTATATAAAGAAATGGAAAATGACTGTATTTTATTTTATCTTTTAAATTCATGATAGTTTAAAACAACTCATAATCCTATTTATTTTGCTAATTAAAAATATAATAATTTTCAAAAATAGTTCAAGTCATTAAATTGTCCACATATAAATTATTTTTTGTCAAAAGTAAGGCATTTAGTAGAATATGAAAGCCAATATCATTAATATTAGCAATTAGCTTATGTAACTAATTAAAGCTTTAAATAATGAAGTGTTAATAAAATGGTTTTGTAATAAAGTTTCAGAATTAACTAAAAGCCTATAAATATGGTAATTAAACATACATATAACTTTCCAGCTTAATGTTCTCCAGTAGATTTTCATATTGAATTTACTTCATAATAATACAGCCTTTTGTATTTCCTAATAAGATATTGTTTATGGGTAGGTGAGCATGTATGAGTTGACAAAAACTTGCTTAAATGATTTTAGAGGTGTTTAGTCCAACATTATTTAATTGATAAAATAATATTTAAAATAAACTTTAAAAATTATTAAGTAAGTGGAACAAAAAGGAATAATAATTAATTAAGAAGTAATTTTATTTTTCTGGTTTTCTTTTTAAATATGTGTGTTTACCCGAAAAACTGTAAAGTTAGTCACATGGTATCATTCAAGCAATCAAAGATAAATATTGGGGTGAAGTTTTTTGAAATTGATTAATAATTTTAACCTTTTATTAAATCAGTTGCATAAAATTAATTTGACCTTGAAATTTATATTAATTCAAATATCTAGGAATATATTAAAACTCATGATATCTAGACAGTAATGAAAATAATTAACCTTATTAACTTTATTATAATTATTCAATAAAAATTAACTACCTAATTTAAAGCAAACATCTTTTATTTAAAACAAGTACTTTTATTTCATTTAAGAGTTTTTAAGACATTATAATTAAAATCATCCAAACATTAGAATAGCATTTATAAAATATATTATTTTTAAAAAATAATTAATACTTTTAAACAATCCCTTTTAAACTTTCCTCTTCTAATATACATGTACAAATATTTGCACACACATGCACACTAGACATGATTAAAGAAACTAGGAAATTTACTGCAAATTAATAATTAATATTTTAAAAAACAGCAAAACTAAATTTACTTACTGAAATTCATTTAAAATAAAGCTCATTTCAAACTAGCTTTACCTAAACTTAACATATTAAATTCTAATTTCAAATAAATATTACATGAATTAACTGATGCTTTAGTAACTACTATTTTACATGCATTTAGTAAAACAAAAACTCTATCTAATACAATTAACTCAAAATATAGTACATTTTAAACTTATCCAAGTTTAACTTAGCAAATTCTGGATTTAACAACTATTAAATCAATTAAATAATATTATTTAATAATTATCATTCAAATATATTTACCAAAGATATTTTATAGTGCTTAGTTAAGATTTTGCATAGCTTAGAAATATAAAGTTTATTTATTAAAGGGTTATATTTATTTGAGTAAAAAAATAAAGTACTATCTGTTATATTTAACCTCTTCTGAGCTAAATATAAGGTTAAATTGTATATATATATATATTGTGCCGGTTAACCTCTTCTGAGCTAAATATAAGGTTAAATTGTATATATATATATATTGTGCCGGTTATTATCAAATGTCCATGCACAAAGTCTGCTGTAAAGAACATTACAGCAGGTACACATGTAAATTTGTATATATTAAGTACAACAAATATATAAATGTACTACATTAATAATGGAAGTTGGGTCTGAGCATAGAATACACACACACACCAATTTAAAGTTAACATTCAATTGACAGAGAAAGATTGTACACAAACAAATACACATATAATAAACTCATGTATTTTTTATTATTTATTTTCTTTTTCTTTTTTGTACATTTTCATTATATGTCATTTTATGCTTATGCATTTTGCTCTTCTCTGAAAAACTCAAATGGAGAAAAGCAATCTTTATTGATCAAATGGATCACATCTAGGAACATATTCATAAAAGAAATAATTAAAGTAATTGTTTCAACATACTTGTATATTTTTATTTTTATTTTTTTTAATTACTTTCCTAAAAACTGTAATTTTACTTGGTAATCAAAGAATATTAATTGCTTTGGCAAAAATCTAATCAAAAAACAAAATGTTTGATAATGAATGTTATAATTAAAATGTTAGTTTTTTTTTAGATAAAATAAAAATTCTTTTAAAGTAATATCTATTAATCAAGTGGTCTGAGAATTCAAGATGGAAACTAAATATTATATCAAACCCTGATATATAGAATTTAATCGGAAAAATAGGAATGTTTATGATTTGAATGATAAGCTAAAATAAAAGGGATGGCTGATTCATACTTCTCAGGGGGGTACCTGAATTGGTTCAGTTATGAGTGGGGTTGATAGGCTTTAGTCAATACTGTGGGATTCATTCATTCTTTGACATTTGTTCTGTCTAAGTTATTCACTACTTTGGCTCCAGAATTCTCCAGTCATCCAGCCACTTAGAGATTCATTTATGGATTAGACTATTGCTGATATTCCCTAAGAAGAAATCTATTACACAGTTCTTTTAAGAAGTCTTGTTTTCTTGTGGATTCAATTAACCATTCAAAATAGCAGATAAAAATTTAATAATAATAATAATTATTGCATTATACCAGAAAGAAAATATGGAACAATCTACCATAAGTTACAGTAAAATGACCATGGGGTAAACAACCAGCTGGTTCACACACCCTTGCTTTGCTCAAATCGCCATGATGTGACCATGTCAGTTCCAGCTGGCCATGATGATGACAAAAGCCATCTTGCCTATGCCTTAATGATATGAAATCCTCACCACACAGCAAGTTAGTTGACTTGAAGCCCAGTCAGAAGATGAAGACACTTACATAAGTTTATTTTAAAAATATTTTATTATTAGTGAATGAACTAAATCTGATATTTATTATTTTTTATTATTAAACATTTGAAAAAAAAGAAGGTCTCTCATATATATTGGATTTTATGGCTATTACAGGTATAATGATATAGCTTTTACTTAAATCTTTTGATTCATTTTTTTCATTTCAAATTCCTGTATTTTCAGCAAAGGTTGCAATCATTTTTTTTTGTTTTTCTTCTTGTTGTTACTCCTGAAAATTTTCATATATAAATATACATGTGTATATATGCATACATACACTTGTAATATTTGGTGACCATGACACATCATGTTGAGTGTCTAAAATGTATTTACCTGTATATCTTTAAGTTATTTTTGTCAATGCGGCAGCTTATGATGTGTCAAAGGATTTATTCATTGTAAATTTCCTGTAAGCAAGTCAACTAATAACATGATCACCATTCTTTATGCTTACACAAGCTGTTTTTCACAGAGGCAAAACTCTCAATACAGCAGCACCACTCAGTGCAATCCAGAGTAATAAAGAATGGTGATCATGTGATGTTTTATGATTTAATACCAATCCTGCTCAATAGGATTATGGTGACTATGATTATTAAAGAACCAAAGGCATGATGCTGAACTGAATTCAGATATATACAACTATACAAGCTAATGAGATTAGCATGAAAATATTGTGTTTTCATTTTGAACTCAAGGCTTTATAGTTAGCTAAAAAAGTAAAAGTTGGCTGCTAGTGAGTTGTATTGGATTCTAAGATATAGATGCAGTGCTCATAAATCCAAGCCTCTTCACTGATGAAAGCCACAAGCTAGAAACTAGTCTGGGGATATTGAATGAGTAGGCTCTAGATAGGAAAACTATCCATGAACCTTCATGCATCCATTGATTACTCTGGCTGCAGTGAGTGACACTACTGTATGAAGATGTTTAGCCTCCATGAAGTGTTGTAGTGCTAAAAACTCACACTTTGAGTCAATTGTCATTGCACTATTAATATAATTTGAGTAATTGCTATATTGGTGTGGATAATTAACAGTGCTATGAGGCAGCTGATGAAGAAAATTATTCCTGAAATGCTTGTATAATGCAGACTGTTTTGACATTTTTTACATAGTATTGTAACCATATTAAAAACTGTATTATTAACAAGAATTGGAGCTGATGTTTCAGTACAATAACAAGTACTTTTATCAGAGCTTCTTCTTTCCCAAATCATAAGAATGTGTGCAATTTGATAAGAAAGACAGTCTGAGGAAAGTACTTGTTATTGTACTGAAACATCATCTATTTATCTATTATATTTTTATTACATGGAAGCTCCCAGAAATAATACTATGAATTTACGTGACGTACAAATTGGTTTTTTATATATATATTCCCTACATATAATATTATAAAATACATTGAGATTAATATTCAATTACTTGTTTGTTACAGAAATGAAATACTCTCAATCCAAAGCACAAAACTTTTTTAGAGAAAAGAATGAATCATCTTCTCTCTTTATCTCAGTATCTTTATAAAAGCTTTATCTGAAGTATCTTGGAAAGATAGCATGAATATTTTAAAATCAATCATCTTATTTTTAAAGCTATATTTTTAATTGCTTTATATTATTTTAATTGACTTTCATGAAATTTTTCGATATACATCTTGCCAATGCAACTCCAATAATGAAACATAAATATTCCCAGTGATTAATATTATATAATGTATTGAGATTAATATTCTAACTACTGGTTTATGAAGTAAATGAAATACTCTCAATCCAATGCACAAAACAAAACTTTTTTAGGGAGAAGAATGGACCAACATCTCTCTTTAATACTACATAATATTAATCACTGGGAATATTTATATTTACATATTTTATTATTGGAGTTGTTATTGGAAATATATACATTGAAAAAAAAAGACAAATGTTTATTAAAATAATATAAATAAATTTAAAATATAGCTTTTAACATATTTTCTTTTCAAAGTGCTTCAAGTAAAGTCTCTATAAAAAAATTGAGGTAAAGAGAGAAGAGAGAGTATTTTGTTGACTTAATAAACCAGTAGTTAAAGTACTAAGGTCAATATAATATTATACATATATAAAACCATTAAAACATCACATGATCACCATTTTCTATGCTTACATAAACTGTTAAAACAGTAGCAAACTCTCCATACAGTAGTGCCACCTAGTGCAAGCCTTAGTAATAAATGGATGCAATAAGGTTAGTGCATAGAATTTCTATCTATTGATTACTCATCCAATATCCCCATACTAGTTTTTAGCTTGTGGATTTCATCAGTAAAATACCTTGAATCTGAGAGCACTGCACCTAACATCTTAGGAACTAATGCAACCCTCCAGCAATCACCTTTTACCTATTTAATTAATTATAAAGCTAACTAAATAGATACAGTACTCTCACATGCTAGGCTGCTCACTGATGAAAGCCACAAGCTAGAAACTAGTCTGAGAATAATGGAAGAGTGGGTACTATTGTATGGAGTGTTTTCTACAGTTTATTATATGTATATCCCAAATTCACAACTCAACCAGACTAGCCAAAAAAAACAAACAAACTCTAAAACACTACCGATAGTTTCATTGCTACAAGCAAACTTCTCAAGTGTAAAGAACTACAAAATAACAACATATTTAAACTAAACATTAATCACAATTTCATTTACTTCCCAAACTCCCTTAATATTAAAAGAATTTCTAAATAAGTTAACTTCTAAATAAATTAATTGTTTCACTATCATAAAGTTTTAATAATAAAGATTTTTAATAATAATGAAGCATTAAAGAATCTTTACTGAAGCAATATATAAAAGTTCTTTTAATATTAAGGGTGTATGGGAAGTAAGTGTAATTGTGATTAATGTTAGTCTAAATATGTTGTTATTTTGTAGTTCTTTACACTTGAGAAGTCTGATTGTAGCAATGAAACTATTGGTAGTGTTTTAGAGTTTATTTTTTTGGCTAGTCTGGTTGAGTTGTGAATTTGGGGTATACATATAATAAACTGTAGAAAACACTCCATACAATAGTACTTACTCTTCCATTATTCTCAGATTAGTTTCTAGCTTGTGGCTTTCATCAGTGAGCAGCCTTGCATGTGAGAGTACTGCACCTATTTAGTTAGCTTTATAATTAATTAAATAGGTAAAAGGTGATTGCTGGAGGGTTGCATTATATCCTAAGATTCTAGGTGCAGTGCTCTCAGATTAAAGGTATTTTACTGATGAAATCCACAAGCTAAAAATTAGTATGGAGATATTGGATGAGTAATCAATAGATAGGAATTCTAATCACTAACCTTATTGCATCCATTTATTACTAAGGCTACTGTTTTAACAGTTTGTGTAATAAGTTTTTCTCAAGAGTCCACAGAATCTTCTGCTGTTTCTAAATTTATAATACAAAAATTTATTACAGTTCAATTTGTTTGGGGACAAAAAATGTTTTCCAAAGAATGTGAGCTGCTAGAGAGAGGCCCTAATCATGTGTGTGCACAGAAAGGAGGCAATTCAAAGAGAAATGGGATGGTCAAGTTTTTATATGAAAGATGCAAAAAGCAAAATAAAATGTTTGATAGATTACAATTTATGGAAGAAAAGAAAATAGCCAAAATAGTATTTATTTGGATTATAAGTAAAGGGCAGGCATCAAGGTGGGTGAGAAAGGTAGTCTGATATGCAGAAGATTTGGATAAAGAATATATGTCAGTATACTTATACAAAAGGTTGGGTTATTATTTTAGAAGAATTGTTGAGTGTTATAGTGGCAAGGAATGGAATAGAAGAATAGATGCATTAATAAAGAATAGGGAGATGGAGAGATGAGAACTAGTATGGAGAATAAAAAGAGTTTAAATATATATAGAAATAAATGGAATATTGGGTACGAGTTAATTTATAATAATAATAATAATAATAATAATAATAATAATAATAATAATAATAATAATAATAATAATAATAATAATAATAATAATAATAATAATAATAATAATAATAATAATAATAATAATAATAATAATAATAATAATAATAATAATAATAATAATAATAATAATAATAATAATAATAATAATAATAATAATAATAATAATAATAATAATAATAATAATAATAATAATAATAATAATAATAATAATAATAATAATAATAATAATAATAATAAGGAAAGTAATTTATGTTTAAGGCTTGAACAGGATCTTTAGCAATAAGAAAATATACATATAAATGGAAAAATGTGGGTGACTTAGTCTGCAAGTTGTGTAAGAAAGACATAGAAAATATTTGGCATCTATTAATTGAATGTAAATGTCTAAAATCAGAATGCGTAGAAAAAAGTTGTAGAAGAATAAATATAAACAAAGTGATTATACAGAAATTGGGTTCTTGGTTTTTATAATGGGTTTGGGAAAAGATAAGGGAGATTTAATATAAAGGCCATGGAGTTGACAAAGATTATATTGTGGAAATGGGATGAAGCAGGATAGAGAAGAACATGAGAAAAACTTAGGGTGGGGAATAGAAAGGGAAGGTAAAGTGTCTAACAGGTTTTTCTGGGCATAATGGCTGAGAGATTCCTGATTTTGAAAAAGGAGGAGTTACAGTGCATCAAATCAACATCAACATGTTAAACAAAGTTCATATTTAATATTGTTCTTATTTTTTTAATGTAAAAATGTATATTAAAAATGTTTTATTTGAAATACTTTTTTAAAAGTACATTTCATAAAAAAATCAGCATTTTAAATTTCTAATTAAATTTTTTTATTTTTAAATACTCTACATCTATAACACAATGACTTTTGTTGTAGAAGGATGCCCTGACCACCTTCTTCCTGTGCATAGATCATTGCATAATTTTACTGCTGTCTAATATCTGAATATTCTTCTTTCTATTGAAAATCAATTTAGAAGTTCCTTTTTGTGAAGCTGAAAGACAATAATAAATGCGTAAACACTTTTATGCTTTAACCCACATTGGTTACAATGTGATTTTGTTATGTAAATGCTACAAAAGATATTTTATACCATCCCTTAAAAAAGTATTTGTTTTATATAATTATAAATTTTATTATTTTTATTATAAGCATTATTTACAATAACTATTAAAATATTTGTTATAAAATTAAAAAAACATTTAGTTATAAAATTGTAAAAATGGAAAAATAAAATTATTTTTGTTTAACTGGATTAAATTGATTGCTTTCTTACAATTAGTTGTTATAATAAAATAAATTTGCTTTTCATTATTGTAGGCATTAGTAACAATAAGTTTTATAATATTTGTCTAAAAAGTAAAAAAAAAGTGACAATTTGCAAAAGACAAAAAAAATTACCTCCATTTAGACTACAAGCAGAATGAGATACTGCTAAATGGAAAAAAAAAGGGAGCATAAAATTTATATTACACATGCTAATTTAAACTGGGTTCATTTTTCAAAATAGAGATATACATTGGCAGGTCCTGACATGGATATTTGTTTAATTAAAAAAATTATGAAAGTTAAGATGTTTGAAAATTTATATTGGTCTCACATACTGGTTGTAATCACAAGGATAATAGTCATCATTAGAAATATTATATTTTATATTATTCAGGAATAAATCTATGATCTATACCTTCAGCTGTAAATGTTTAATTAGCATGTCAAGATTACTATTTCTACTTTAAGCACTTCAAAAGTATTTTTTTAAGTATTAATATTAATTTTTATTTATTTATATGTTATCTATCCAATTACTATCATTTGTCCATTTCACTAATAGCTAAATGATAGATCTTCAAAATTCACTTTCAGTCTTTTGAATCTAAATTATTACCAACAATATTATGAAAAACTGCAATATAACATCATTTTCAACATTAAAATTGGGTTATTTATGAATTACATTTAAGCAAGTCCACATTTTACTTCAGTGTTTGAGTCACTGCCAGATCTGAGAGGTGAATTCTGAAGGATAGTTTTATTAATTTGTAAAAATTTTATAACTATAAAAAGTATAATTTTTAAAAATGATAATTGATAATTTTAAAAATATTATATTGTCATTTGCAAATCATTTTAAAAAAATTACTTCTCCCTTTTTACCACTCAAAAATTCAGATATACCCTGATTGATTTAGAACAGTGGCACAGTGTGAGACTCAAGAGTTTATGGCACCTAAATTAAAACTCAATATGCCACCTCTGATACTCATATATCACTTAATAACCTGAGCAATAATTATTTAATTATTTAAATATTTGCAGTATGAAATAAAGAGAAAAATATTTTGTGTTGAATGCATGAAAGTAGTCAATATTTAAATATACTATTATCAATAACAACAATCTCAATCTAATGACAAAAGTCCATCTTTATGTAGGGTCTAATACATTATAAGAACAAACTCAACTTTACTAACTATAAAATTGACAATTGGGGTGAATTCATTAATTCACATCCTATTAATAAAATAAATAATCGAGTGGTTTTACTACTCAGGAGTTCATAATAAGTTTGAGCACCAAAATGACTAAACTGAGTTTGATCCTTGATCTTTAAATTCCAAACAATGCTATTCTACCACCACAGTCTAGTAGGAGATATGTGATGTTCTGAAAAATATATTCTCATGAAAATGTTACAATGTTCAGAGAATCAAACTTCCAAGTTGGGGAGGTCTAAAGCAGTATTCCTTTACTTAAAAGAATAAAGTGCCACTAGTGACGTATTTCTTTTTATCGAGAAGCAAATTATATTAGTATTTCCTATTTTTATTTAAAAAAAATTTTTTTTTATTACAGTATCTATTTTTTAACAAAGGTGATCTATCCTATAATAATTTTTGCCAAGGCACTACTTTTGAGAGCAAAGTTTTGTTTGTATATATATATAAAAGTCTGATTGTTACAAATAATCCTTACTATATACATTAAGCAATGCGTTTTTTATCATTTCTATTGAAGTTTTGCTTTTTCTAAAGAATATTTTTTAATTCAGGATATACATATAGAATTTTGTTTATTCGTTATTGGGACGGAATGAAAAATACGGTCATTAGAACGCAGTCAATTATTATTTATTTAATAAAAAAAAGTAACCAATAATTTATATTTTATTTAATATAAAAGCTTAACATTTTTCTCGAGTTTTAACTTGAATTCTTGTAAAACATTTACTTCCACGATATTATTTTCCTCTGGAATTGCGAGTTAGCTAGCCTTTGATAATTGACTGTGCATTGTTCTGAGATTTGGAGACAGCGCAAACTAATACGACAGCTTGTTGTATTGAATTTAAATTTCCGCCAGAAACCGTTATTGACAAATACTATTGTTAAAAGAGACTTCAGAAACATATCAAGCGGTCATGTAAATGGGAAGCAAAAATCTAAAGAATAGATTTTTTCAAAAAATTAGTTATTAATTTATTTATTTTTTACATCTATATATGTGACTCAGAGGTTAAAATTTTATTTTGATTAATAAATGATAATATATCATGCTGTAACTGTCACTTAACAAAAACAAGGCACTGCATGGTTTGATGCAGTGGGAGCAGATCCTGGTACTTAAAATCCATGGGCCATGCCCACCTCTGATTCTCGAACATCGTATGAACTCCTGAACAATAAAACCATTGAACTATTATTTTAAAAACAAAACAAAACAAGAATTTTGTATTATTTTACTAATCATTCTTCTCTCATTAAATTATGCCACCTAGTGTAACCTTTAGTAATCAGCAGATGCTAGTACTAAATAAATCCCCAGTATTGCTCTATCCAATATCCCAAAACTAGTTTCAGTTTATGACTTTTATCAGGGAGGAGCTAGGAGTAATGCTCTACCAACTGACATCTATTGACTACTAAAGTTTATGCAAGATGGTATAACTGTGGTGATTGAAAAAAATTGCTACTGGATAGCAATATGTAAGCATGGCTCATGTGATGCATTATTAGTTTTATAATTAAAAACTAAATCCTTAATGGTATTTAAACCTGCCTTCTATCATAAACAAGGCTACTTTTTTTAAAGCATATACTTCAAATAATGAAATGACAAATAAAATAGGGGAAGATCCTGTGGAATATACTCAATGTTAAAGAAAGTTTTGGAACTAACTTTCAACCCATCAATATTTAAAACTGAAATAATGGAAGAGTGCATTACACTCCCAAGAGGGCTGAACCCATGACTTCATCTTCTGATGATGTTGATTTTTATATAATGCCAATTTATAGATTTAGCAAAAAATTATATCATTCAATGAAATTTAAAATTAATTTGAATATTTAAGTAAAACAACAACAACAATTCTTGCAATGCATTTTTTTACATATCTTTATTTAATTTAAATTACACTAATAGATATCTTAGTCAATCATTAAATCTTTATTTAATATATGACAATTTCAATTGATTAGAAGACTTCTTCAGAATAATATTAATTTATGGATTACAGTAACAAAATTATATGATTGAGATACAATTGAAAATTAATTAAAAATTTTCCAAAAATAATTTCTGTATTGTCTTTTTTACAATGCTTTATTTAATATATGATGGTTTCAAGTGACTAACAGTCATTTTTAGAAATTTGAAATATCTGAAGAAGACTATTATTAAGTTGAAACTGTCATAAATTAAATAAGGCACTATAAAGAGTGCATTATGAAAAGTGTGGATTTTTAAAAACAAAAATTTAATTGAAGCAATGCAGTAAGTGGAGAGCTACATGTCTAGTTGTTTAACATATATATTTGTTAGCATTCATTATTCTTCTCCAGAACCATCTGTAGTAAACTTAAAAATCAGTAAACACTTGTTGGTAGAGCTATTATATCTCTATTGATAAATTTAAGACTTATGATTTTCACCAGAGAAAGGTTTTGAACCGAGTACACCTACCTATTCTTTAGCTATATGCAACTCTTTTCTATCAACAAGCTATTAACCCAAAATTAAAAGCGTCTCTAAGGTTATGAACATAAATTGTTTGCATAATAATATAAATCAGACAGTAGGTGATAATTACATACTTTAGTGATCTCAGCTTTAAATTAACTATATGAACCTTCCACTCTTCACCGACTGTGTTTTAATGTCCATATCAGTATATTATGTAGCAGTTTTACATAAAGTATTTTATGAATTAAAATGAGAAACTAGTGGGAAGAGTAAAAGTAAATGGAGATTATGCTATATAATACTAAATCATCCATGCACTTTATTACTGTTACCCAATGCTTTATTTACTACCCTCTTTTACAGTTTAGATATAATTTACATTCTATATATTCATCTTACGGAAATTATTTAAGTCATCCTGATTTTGTATATGATGTAGTCTGTTTACAAATAATTTGGAGCTTCAGGAAATGTTACAAAAATTATCAGGTGAATTTACAAAAGTATGGTTAAAGATAAATGCTAAAAAAGACTAACTGAATGTATAATAGATTTTCTAAGAAAAAATAAGAAAGACTGATAATCATAAATTAAAGAAAGTTAACAACTACAAATATCTTGGTTACATTATTGAATATAATTATAGAATTAAATTTGATTGGAGTGCTTTTTGTAGAAATAATATTAAAAAAAAATATTCCTATATATTTGAAAAAGAAGGGTTTTAAAAATCAATTTTTATTTATGAATTTAATATTTGAATACCTAATTGAAAATCAATCCAAAGACTTCAAACTATCCAATGAATTATGGAGAGATGTATGTTAGGGTTATCAAGAAGGAATTGAAAATAAAATACTGTACATGGTGAGAGAATAAACAGGCATCACTGACATCTCTGAGAGAATTAAGAGACTGAAATGAAGCTGAGATGGACATATTTCTAAAAGAGATGATAATAGATGGACAGTCAAAGTAAAGTCTTAAAGTGGATCTCAAATGTTTGTAAAAGAACTTGAAAAACACTATATATGAGATGAAATTGATGAAAAATCTTGTTGGTGTTATTCTGAAGAAGATCAAGAATGGTTGAAAACGCTGATTATCAATTACATATTGTTTTGAATTAATGTAAAAATGTATAATATTTTGAGTGTTAAATTTCACAATAGTTATGATTTTAGATTTATTCATATATACAATTATTCCTATTGTAAACACATCTATTACCTCAATTCTACCATAGTGCAACCATCTCTCAGTACAGAAACTCAGGCCACCCTCTCTTCACCATGGATGCATTTCATGAATAGCCTTTATTTGTCAAGTTATCAAGAGGTATCAAAAAACCAGAATCTCCATGTCTTTATTGACAGATATTTATCCATTACAATATCAGACTTTTAACACAAGAATAGAAAATCATATTTGATACTCTAGCTTATATGGCAAGTGAAATCTGTTGAAAAGGTGCATATATAATGAGATAGAGTGGTCTTAGCACTTTCAGATAATTATGATATAATAAGAGTACCAAACTCTCCATACAGTAGTGCCACCAAGTGCAAGCCATCATAATTAATGGATGCAGAAAGATTTATGCATAAAATACATTAATTATGAAGACATGCACTTGGTGGCAATATGAAGAATTTGGTACTTTTATTAACAGCATGTATAAGTATATAAAATGGTGATAATGTGATGGTTGTGATGAGGAATTTACTGATAAAAACAAATCCCATGAAAAAGGCATTTGACTTTCTATATTGGTAAACAGATGTTTGTGTTATGATAGAGATGAGAAGATCTGAGTTCTGAACTGGTAGAGGATTATGATAGAGTGAAATTGAGATGAAATGTACCCACTGATGAAAACAAAAAAATCTTGAAAACTATCATTTTTATTGTTTATTGTATTCATTTTATCTTTCAATTTTTGCTGGAAATTATTTTCAAGTTTGCCAATTAGATTTGAATTATCTTAAAGAGCAAATTATTCATTAATATGCTGCATGATTAAAGGATTATTAATCACAATAGAAATTAATATTTTTCATGCTTACTGAATTTTGATTGGATAGTGATTTTATAAATAGCATAGCAGAACAATTCAAAGCAAAATGTACAAAACATGCCCACACCTGCATGCAACCTGTGGTGAAAGTTTGTGTGGCCTGTGGAGAAGTTTTGATATTGATAACTGCAGACATCAAAATTGATATAAGTAGTTTGGTAAACGCAGACAAACTATCATAGAGTTTTTGCTAAAATGACATAAACAATGATTACATCTTGTTTACTATTTCAATAAAAACTTTTATAAATAACCATATTTTTTTTTCATTTTATGAAAGTTGAAATGTCTGCTAAACCTAACTAATGATCATCATCAACCATTATCAATCCACTGCAGGATGAAGGTCTCTCCAAGTTCAAACCATCTTCTCTGATCTTTAGCTTCTCTTCTCCACATCACCCCATCACACTTTCTTATTTCATCTATCCATCTCACATGTGGTCTCTTTCTGGATCTTTTACAATCTTTTGGAATCCAGTTTAAGATTTCAATTGTCCATCTATTATTATCTCTAACTAATGATAGGACACTTTATTAATGTAAGATATATATATATAATGTTTTTATTATTCTGAAGCTGCCTCTTGAATAATTTTTTTTTAATGCCCCCTTGGTTTATTTAAGGTTGGATACCTTGACATAGACTATTAGAGTGTTTGATTTCATTTTCAAGAAGAATGAACAAAGCTAATAGATTTCTCTATTTAATCAGAAAGGTAAATGCAAAACAACTACAACTACATATATGCAGATGACTCTATAAACCATATGTTAAATTTGCTTCATATATATATGTTTGTAGATCCGTGCACGTCTGTTTTATAATTATGAAATAAAAAAATGGCAGTAAAATCATCCAACGTATCAATAATATATTTGTTTGCTCGTAATACTTTGAAAAACGTATGATAGACAATTAACTGCTGATATTATAAATATATGACTAAGGTTTTTTTGCTAATGGACGTTTGTGTTGAAACTTGTTTTAGTTACTGAGGTTTTCTTTATTCCTCTGGAGGGTTACACATTCCACGTAAACGTCTTAACTAAAATGAGTTGAAGTATTTTCTCAAGACACCAACTACAGTAAAATTTTTCAGAAAAATTAAAATTGAGAATGCTTTTACGCTATTCTCTGTTTGCTTAAGATTTTAATGTTCTGTATACTTTATACACTAACCAAACTGATTCGAAAAGAATATTAAACAGATAAGATAAAACTTATAAAAAGAGTGATCTTAAAGTTATTTTAGTTTCTGTTGATCATTTCAAATGGAAAAATTTAATTATTTTATAATAATCAAAATTATATTAAAATATACATAAACTTACGCACACACACACACACAAAATAAGTTTTTTAGAACAGTCCATTAAAAGATTAAAATGCATATACAACACACGTGTACAAATATGGGATGATCTCACATACTATTCTAGATTATCTCGCATTAATGTGAGCTCACATGCATACCCAAATATTTACATAATAATATATTATTGTATCAATAATTTTAATCTCTGTGGTCAACTTGCAATGTTTAGTGTCTATAGGAATTCCACCTTTATTGTTAAAAGGAAGTTGCCTTGACAACAGTTTGAAATTGTTGATTGTTATTGATATTGGAATTGTCTATGTGTTGATTGGTTGTTAAAGATATATTATAATGTAAGATTTTCTTTATTTAATAATTTATGCATCTGCCTATCTTCTCTATGACTTGAAGTTCAAATCTTAGTAAAACCATGAAATATTTTTTAGATAGTTAGAACTTAGAATTTTTTTCAGATGGACAATTTACCAGCAACACAGCTTAGTTATTTTATTTTGAAGATGATTGGCTGACAATCATTATGTGATTATTCATATAAGAACATGGATGAGCTCTCACCAATAGGCATCAGTAAATATAATAAATTTATTAGCTTTTTATCTCTGAGTTTCAATCAAGAAAGATGGTCGTTTTTTTTCTTCAGTTGTCTAATAGTGCTTAATTGAAATATCAGTAGAGTTTCCAGTTATTCATATGGTGAAATGCTGAAATGTCTTAGCTCTGAGCTGTTTATTTAAAGCTTTTTTAATTTTTTACTTATCATGAATTTAAACCATCTTTTTAGAAGAGTTGCATTTCTATATTCATGTCTATGCTTTCTGAATGTACATATTTGTCTTCTTTCTGCAATATTTATATAATCTCATTTTATTATCATTTTATTAATCATTATCAATGATATATTTTGTTTTTGACTTTTTGTCTATATTATTACCTGCATAAAAGTAATTGAATAGGTTTTATTGCCTTGCAGTTCATAGAAAGTTTGGTCATCAGAAGTGATCTAACTGAGCATGATCCATGAACCTTGACCTTCAAAGTCTGCCATTATAGAGGAAGAAGCATTTAATTGATTAATTATTGCTTGGAAGTTCATAAGAAGTTCAGTCACCAGAAATGATAAATTTTAAAGCACTACAACTTTTTATGAACTCCTGAGCAATAAATCCATTTGAATATTTTATATTTATGTAAATGGTAATTTATTAGAATAACAAATTACCAAATTGCATGTTTAGTTTTAAATTTTTTGATTTTTTTCACATTCTATTGAGAATTAATATCTTTAAATTTCAATAGTTCCTTTTCTTAATTATATTTGTTTTTTTTTTTTTGTCTTTTTTTAAAAAAATCTACACTTATCAAATTATTGCTTGAAGCTATATTAATACTAGATTAAGCATCACATTCTTAGTATTTTAATTAATTTTAATTAGAGGGGATTTGAACACAGACTTTCAAGCTTCCTTCAGTCATCCCATTTTATATAACTGATACACATGACCACATAATGTGAAAAAGATAAATGATCTCCAATTCATGTATTTCATGCTGAACCACTATTCATCAGTTGGTCCAGATCATCTCCCACACATGCATTACATCTTTCCCACAATTCGTGAAGACAATTGGTGTTTGAAAATGCATTGTAAATAAAAGATCTCATATAAAAAATAATCAATTATAATCAATTCATATTGGAAAAAAATAATTTGTTACTTTAAATTCAGAATTTATAAAAATTAATAAAAATATTAAATCTTAAATTGAAAAAAGTATTAATTAATGAACATTTTACTAAGCATATTATTAAAAATATTAAACCACTAAACATCACATGATCACTATCTCATACTAGCACAATAATTGTTATTAAACAATTCAAAACAAAACAACTCTCTCCATATAGTAGTGCCATCTTGTGCTAACAAGAGCAATCAATGGATGCCAGAAGGCTTGTGCATAAAATCCCTATCTAATGCCTACTCATCCAATATCCCCAGACTAGTTTCTGGCTTGTGGCCTTCATCAGTGAGGAGCCTTGGATCTGAGAGCACTGCACCTAGATCTTAGGATCTAATGCAACCCTCCAGCACCCACCTTTTAACTCTATTTAACTACAAAACTATGAGAATGAAATTGAAAACACTATTAATATTTTCAATCCAAGCTCAATGGCTTATATAGTCATATGGGTCTGAACTCAATTCAGCACCCATACATTTTGGTGTCTTTGGCTCTTTAACAACCATAGCCACCATTATCCTATTAGGCAGGATTGGTGTTAAACCACTAAACATCACATGATCACTATCTCATACTAGCACAATAATTGTTATTAAACAATTCAAAACAAAACAACTCTCTCCATATAGTAGTGCCATCTTGTGCTAACAAGAGCAATCAATGGATGCCAGAAGGCTTGTGCATAAAATCCCTATCTAATGCCTACTCATCCAATATCCCCAGACTAGTTTCTGGCTTGTGGCCTTCATCAGTGAGGAGCCTTGGATCTGAGAGCACTGCACCTAGATCTTAGGATCTAATGCAACCCTCCAGTAGTTAAATAGAGTTAAAAGGTGGGTGCTGGAGGGTTGCATTAGATCCTAAGATCTAGGTGCAGTGCTCTCAGATCCAAGGCTCCTCACTGATGAAGGCCACAAGCCAGAAACTAGTCTGGGGATATTGGATGAGTAGGCATTAGATAGGGATTTTATGCACAAGCCTTCTGGCATCCATTGATTGCTCTTGTTAGCACAAGATGGCACTACTATATGGAGAGAGTTGTTTTGTTTTGAATTGTTTAATAACAATTATTGTGCTAGTATGAGATAGTGATCATGTGATGTTTAGTGGTTTAACACCAATCCTGCCTAATAGGATAATGGTGGCTATGGTTGTTAAAGAGCCAAAGACACCAAAATGTATGGGTGCTGAATTGAGTTCAGACCCATATGACTATATAAGCTATTGAGCTTGGATTGAAAATATTAATAGTGTTTTCAATTTCATTCTCATAGTTTTGTAGTTAAATAGAGTTAAAAGGTGGCTGCTGGAGGGTTGCATTAGATCCTAAGTTCTAGGTGCAGTGCTCTCAGATCCAAGGCTCCTCACTGATGAAGGCCACAAGCCAGAAACTAGTCTGGGGATATTGGATGAGTAGGCATTAGATAGGGATTTTATGCACAAGCCTTCTGGCATCCATTGATTGCTCTTGTTAGCACAAGATGGCACTACTATATGGAGAGAGTTGTATTGTTTTGAATTATTAAAAATATTATTAACCTGTGGATTAATACACTGTATAAAAACATTTCAGTAGTTACAACATTTTAAAATATATATATATACATTTTTTTCTTTAACAATCCACCATTTTATTTCTTAAATAGTGATAGAATATTTTGTCACTATTTGTTTAATTAACACCACTGTTATTATTTTATTTATAAAAAGCTTCATTAATTGTATTTATGTTATGTAAATGCAGTGAAATTAAATAAAAATTTGATAATAAAATGCTGACATTAAATATGTATATTTTTTTAAAAATCCATCATTATCAGAAAAACAATTATGAAATTGATTTAAATTTCAGCAAAAATATATTTTAAACTTATATTTAGTAATCATTGATCATATAAAGTTGATTATTAAATGCATAATGCATGAAATTATTTTTCTCTTAAAATATTTTACAATTATGATAAATGTGTAAATTTTTTACCACAAGCAAAATAACATTCACAGGAATATTTTAATCCAAAGCAATGATTGAATGAATATATTTTACCTAATGTATACATTTTAAAATTTAATATTAACACATATTGTTGCTATATATAATGAAAGAATATTTGAGATAATGTATTGCACTAAATAAAACTGATATTTTTTGTTTTTGCAATCATTAATGATGAAAATCTTTTCTTTGAATATATCAGAAATAAAAGCATTGATTCTTTGGATAAAAATCAGATAAAATACATTAATCAAAACAATGTTGTGTATTTTATAATGAACAAACTATACTGTGCTATACACTTTTAGCATCAGTGTCCCATTTTATATTTGGATGACATCGTTTTAGTGAAGCCACTATCCTATCATGTCACCAATGTTAAAAAATGGTAGTTTTTTAAAAAAATAATTTCAAATTTTTTTAAAAGAATATTTTTATTTTCTCATGTATCATAGTATCAACCGGGAAGTGAAACCTGCTATCTTGGGACAACTGCTTGTAAAGCCGCTCTCGCTAACCTCTCAACCACCAATGCTTGACAAATTGTAGTGAATAATCAACTGTAAATCAAAACAGTGGGAAAAAATTGATAATAATCACTATGGTGAATTCTCACATAAAGATCCATCACAAATCAGGATAAAGCACACTTGGGTTTATATAGGAAAATAGAACTCAATTAACTTTTCATTTTTACATGAACTACAAAAAAATCATTTTTAAGTTTTAGAATTTAACATTCAAAATTAAAATTGTAGTTTAATCAGTTTAATATTCTTTAATCTTTATTATTATTTACAGCATAAATCAATCATTAATCCCACTAATGTTTATATTATTTTTGTTTAATATTCCTGGATGAAACATAAATTATGAATAACACATGGATCATAAGGTATGTTCCAAAGTTGATAAGTCTCTGCAAATAAATGGAATATATATATATATATATATATATATATATATGTATGTATATTTTTATCAGCCAATGCTATTCTCAGTGTTATTATGAATCAAGAGTTTAAAAACATATTCCTTTCGCAATGA
Source organism: Epiperipatus broadwayi (assembly GCA_028023455.1). Lineage (NCBI taxonomy): Eukaryota > Metazoa > Onychophora > Udeonychophora > Euonychophora > Peripatidae > Epiperipatus > Epiperipatus broadwayi. The sequence continues at coordinate 6,732,016 of JAQFVV010012424.1, forward strand.
TTTCAAGATATCAAAAGTTATATGAGTATTGATTGTTCAAAATATGTAAAAGTGAAAAACAATATAAAATATCATATTATAATTTAAAAAAAAAAAACAACAACTTTAAATGCCTTGAAATTCCTATATTTTATTGTGAAACTACATTTCAACTCATCATTTAATAAGAAGATAGAGAAAACAAATAATAGATATAGAAAATGATAGTATTGGTAACATAGTAACAATTATAGATAAAAAAAAATTAATGATTGCTCACTAAAATATATGTAAATTACAACTCATATTTTATAATTAAAAACATCTCATCTCTACTAATTGTAGAATGTTTGTGTAAGTATAATTTTTAATATTACTGCAATTATATATATAATAAATAGAAAATCATATAACATTACAATACTAGTCAAAAAATAAATTTTTATTTATTTATTGTAGTGGGAGACTGTATTTACTTTTTTATTTTATGATAATATAAATCGTGCTATCACACTTACGTAAAGCTGTAACAACAAATAGAAAAATAAATTAAATGGCTGAGCGCTTTCAAGAGATGTACTTCTCATAATCATAGCCCTAAATAAAATAAAATTAATGACTCGTTCTTTGAAATCATTATATAAGTACAATATGCAAAGTCTATGCAAATGAGTCCTTATGACCATCTTTTTGATATGGCAAAACATGCTTCTTTACGATTAATGGCGAAGGAGTCCTCTGCAATAAAGTAAGCTCCTTTACCTTTCGCTTAATATCATGTCTCTCAATACAAACCAATTTTGCAGATGCGGGTTCGAACACATGTCCTGATTCTTTTTGATGTTGAGCAAAAATTGAAGTCCATTCTGGATTAGTATGTGACTTATTATATCTATACATATGTTGTGACATCATTGTTTAAAAACAAAGATTAATATAAAGTCTAGTATTTATATATTTGTAAATCATTTATATGTATAAGTTAACAATATAAATTTTACAAATAATAAAACTAACTTAAATAACTTTTAACATCTTAGTTAAAGATTTTATAAACTTTAGTACAAATTTTAATCTTTGATTGATATTTGTTTTGTGAAACCATTATAAACAGAGCAAAACTCTCCATACAGTATTGCCACCTGTGCTAAACAGAGTAATCAATGGATGCAGAAGGCTTGTGCATAAAATCCCTATCTAATGCCTACTCATCCAATATCCCCAGACTAGTATAGGAAATGTGATCATGTGATGAAACCATTATATTTCAAGTCAAAGTATATTTTAAAAAATTAAAACATTTCGTAATTAGATGTCTTTATATGTTGGACTATTTCCATCATCTAACATTGAATATATTTAGAAAAGTTTTTAAATTTTATTTAAATTTTCAATTACATTTAACTGTTAATAATAATATACATTTCAGGTAAAATCATCCTCCTGGCTTCTTTAGATGTTGTTGGTCTGACTAATGACAGTTCTAGTATCCCTGGACCTTTAGATTCTTTGAATATTGAATTTCAAGGTGACACTCTAACCAACTGAGTCATTCTGCCAAAGACAATAGTCAGTAGAAATTTCATATATTTATCTATGAGGTTCCTTCTGATTTCTCCACTTTTCCTAAGAGCAAAATTAATTTGTGGCTTCCAGACATTATGTCTTGTCACACTAGGTTAACTTATGGGTTTATTTGCCATTGTCATGTGAATAGCTTCTTTAAATTTAGTTTTTTGTACTTTTACCCCTCTATCCAATTTTTTTTTTCTCAATCAAACACATGCTCATTGGTACACACACGGTCTTCACATCTATTTTGTTTTTATTAATCAGTTTGTGATCTGTTAATTGCTTTTTAATGTGGGAATTGGTCTCATCAATATAATATTCTTCCACATTCATTTGACATTTTATAAATACAGTTTTTATTTTTCAATATTTTAACTTTATGTTCTATAGATATTAGAATTCCTCATGGTGTGAAATGTCTCTGGAAAGCTAAGCTATTCTGATATAATACTGACTGCAGATTTTCTTTAGGTTGTCTGCTTTTCCTGCTATGTATGAATATACTGCATTATCAATAATAGTTTTTTCTTTTGATATTTCTATTTGTTAGTTTATTTGAAATTTTTTTAAATGACAGCTGATGGATAATCATTCTTCATGAGAGTTTTTTCTATGTAAATCTTTTTTAAATCATTGGTTTATGGATTAATATCTTTTGCTCTGTTTCATAGTGATAGTACAATTCCATATTTTGTGTTTCAGGTGTGATTGGATGTATATTCTAAGTATTTTCCTGTAGATGTGAGTTTTGTGTAAACTATAGTTCTGATTTTGCCATGAAGAAGTCTTGTCACAAGAATATCTAAGAATGCCAATTTTAGTTCTTGAACTGATTCAATGGCAAATTTAATTAAAGGAATACGTTAATGAGGTATGACCAGAATGTGTATAGTAGTGCTTCACCATATGGCCATTCACCAAATATATCATTCAACACAATGAAGCCAAACTTTAGGTGGATATGAAGTAATATTTAAGGCCATGATTTCAAGAACTTCAATGAAAATATTGCTAACCAGGGGTGACAGTAGTGAGCTCATAGTTGTCCCTTGATTTTGTTGGAGGAATTCCATATTGAATTGGAACTTTATTGTTTTTATGCAGAATGTTAATAAATTTATTATACTATAAATAAGAAGAGTTATTATCATTTGAAAGGTTTTAGCACTTTTAAACCCCTTTTTTTTTTTTTTTTTACAAAAATAGACAATGCTTCATCTCATGGCACATTTGCAAATAAACTCTTTTCATCTATTAAAAATATTAGGTCTAAACATCTAACAGATGCTGAAATTTCTGTTCTTGATAAAGCATTAAACTACCATTACACCAACTAATATCCCTTTATTATACATAATGGAAGCCACTATGGGAGTCACTTGAAAATTGCCTCAAACACTTGAGAGATAACAAAAACTGAAGTCAAACATTTTCTGTGATGAGAGGAATGTGATTAATTCTCTCAAAGTAAATACATCTATAATCATTCTCCCTGCTGATAAAAAAAATTCTACAGTTGTGATGGATAAAAATGATTATGGTAACAAAAAAGAAGAACTCATCGTAGCAGGTCAATACAAAAAAATGATAAAAAATACAATATTTAGTATAAAAACAAAGTTACATCCATTACTCAAAAACATCACATATAGTTCAGTGATTCTGAAAAAAGTAAATTAACATTATATTTCAACAAAATTCCTCAACTTTATGATTTACCTAAAATTGATAGTGACGATGTTCCATTAAAACCTATTGTTAGTTCTAGAAATTCATGTTGCCAAAACATGTCAAGATTTCTTCTCAAAGTTCTTAAGCCTTTAGCATATAAGACAAAGTCCTTTGTCTGTTATTATAAGCACTTTGTATAATTAATAAAGATCATGAAAATTTAAAAGAACTGACATATTTATAAGCTTTGATATAGAGTTTATTTGCAATTGTAGCATGAGATGAAACATTGTTTTTTGTAAGAAGATTAAATGATAACTATAGCTTACAAATGGTAACAACTCTTTCTTTTGATGGTATTATGGTACTAATGGCATTCGTGCACAACAACAACATGCTTTCAATACAACATGAAATTCTTCCAACAAAGTCAAGGTATAGGTATGATCTCACTACTATAAACTCTAACTATCAATATTTATGTGGAAGCACTTAAAACCACAACCATAAATATTAGTCAATATTCACCAAAGCTTTAGTTTTGTTATGTAGATGATATATTTGTTGTATCAACACATGGTGAAGCACTACTACATAATTCACAATAGAATCATAACAAGAACAAAAATTGGCACTCTTAGATGTTCTTGTGACAAGACTCCCTCATGGCAAAATCAAAACTACAGTTTAGAGAAAACCCACACATGCAGGAAAATACTTAACATACATCCAATCACACCAAAAACAAAAACAGTATTATACTATTACTATGAAACAGAGCAAAAGAAGTTTGTTTAGAAACCAGTGATTTGAAAAAAGAAAGATCTGTATAGAACAAACTCTTATGGAAAATGGTTATCCATCAGATGTTATTAAAAAACCTTATAGACAATAAAAAGGTACAGCAAAAAAAAAAAACAATTATTGGTACTGTAGAGTATCTTTACCTACCAGAAATAGCAGAGAAAGTTAAAAAAATCTGCAGTCAATGTAGAAACAGAATAGCTCTTGAGTGTCATACCACACTATAAGAAATTCTAGCATCTACAAAGCCTAAACTCAAAATGCTGAAAAACTGCATCTATGAAATATTATGAGAATGTAGACATGTATTGATGATATCAACATCTCATTGAAAAATGATTGAAGCAGCATAAACCAATGATTAGAAAAGAGAAAACATATTTAAAGTAGCAGATCATTTATATACTAATAAACATATCATCAATTGGGGATTCCCCAGGTAAAAAAATATTGGATAGAGAGGAACATTGTGTAATGGTAAATAACTCCATAAATCAACCTAGTATGATAATACATAATGTCAGAAAGTCACTAATTAATTTTGCTCTTAGGAAAAAATGGGGAAATCAGAATGAACCTCATTAAGAAGTCTATGAAATTTTCAACTGACTCTTGCCTTTGGCAGAATAGCTAAGTTGGTTAGAGCATTACATTAAAACTCAATAAGGGAAAATCTAAAACTTCAGGCTCAATACCTATGCTAGTAGTATCACTGATCAGGTGCAAAACACCTGGGGAAGAGAAAATAATGCCACTTAAAACATTGTGTATATCCTAACCTATGTGCAATTGGCTATAGTTGAATGTAATTGGAAAATTTAAATAAAGTTTAAAATTTTTCTAAAGACATTCAATATTTGATGTTAAATAATAGAAATAGTTTTTTTATTTAGGTACTTACAACTGCAGATCACTTTCAAGTGAAGGAAGATTGCAAGAATTAGAAGAAGAACTGTCTTATATTAAATGGGACATTATTGGAAAGTTAGAAGAAAAGGAGAAGAAACAATTGATTTAAAAAGTGGACATATACTCTATTATAAAGGCACACATATTGGAAATACAAGTGAAGTAGGATTCATTATAAATAAAAAGTGGAAGAACAATATTGTGGAGATTGATGGTGTATCGGACAGAGTGGCAAGATTAGTTATAGAACTTAATAGCAGATACCAAATGCAGATAATTCAGGTTTATGCCCCAACAAGTTCTCATAGTGATGAAGTAGTAGAAGATTTCTATATGGATGTACAAAAGGCTTTTGATCAGAGTAACCAACATTTTAAAATTGTTATGGGAGACTTTAATGCTAGAATTGGTAGACAAATGAAAGATGAAATTGCTGTAGGTAATATCGGTTATGGTAATAGAAATGAGAGAGGACATAGACTTGTGGAGTTTGCAGAAAAAGAAAAACTTTATATTATGAATTCATTTTTTGAGAAAAATATTAAAAGGAAATGGACATGGAAGCATCCAAATGAAGGTACAGCAGAATTGGATTATATTTTGACTAACAGAAAATACATATTTCAAGATTGTAATGTTCTTAAAAAATTTAACACAGGAAGTGATCATCGATTAGTAAGGTGTAAGTTATGTGTTAATGTAAAACTAGAGAGACAAAAATTATTAAGAAAAACAATATTTACAGTTGATATTCCTAATCTTCAGAAACATTCTAATGAATTTAAATTAGAACTTACAAATAGGTTTCAAGTGTTAGGAGATTTTGAACATGATTCAGATTTGAATGAAATTAATATGAAAATAACTGATACACTTTTAAAAACTGCAACAAACATAGCTGGTAGAAAAAAACAGCAATTGACTAATAAAATTTCTGCTGAGACTAGAGAATTTATGAAGAAAAGAAGGAATATGAAGATATACAAAAATGATGTATTAAAAAGAATTGAATATCTCGAATTTTGAAAAATGGTACAAAAAAGAGTTGAAAATGATATAAGAAAGTATAACTGTGAAATAGCAAGGAAAGCTGTAGAAGAAAATAAAAGTCTCAAAAATGTTAAACAACATTTTTATTGGTAGGAAATTTATATCTGCAATAAGAAAAAAAGATGGAATTATTACTAAAAAGAGAGATGACATCATGAAATTGGTAGAAGATTTTTATCAAGAATTATATAGTAATAAAGAACAAGTACCTCCTGTATCTATTACTTACATCTTCCGAATTGCCCAGAATTTTAAATGAAGAAGTGAGACATGCAATTAAGTGTATGAAGAAAGGAAAGGCTCCAGGAAATGATGGAATTATAATTGATATATTAAAAGAAGCATGTGAAGAAATAGAAACAATTTTAGCAAAGTTATATACCAAATGTCTAAATGATAAAGATGTACTGGAAGATTGGAAGAATGCAGTAATAATATTAATATTTAAAAAAGGTGATAAAGAAGATATTAGAAATTATAGACCTATCAGCCTTTTATCAGTTTTATATAAAATTTTTACCAAGATAATTACAACTCGTCTACAGAGAACTTTGGATTTCCACCAACCAAGAGAACAAGCTGGATTTAAAAGTGGTTTTAGTACAATAGATCATATCCAGGTATTGAGAGAAGTCATAGAAAGGACAAACGAATATGAGTTGTCATTATGTTTTGGATTTGTAGATTATGAAAAGGCATTTGATTCTATACACATTTCTTCAGTGATTAAAGCATTGGATCATCAAGGTATAGATCCAGGATATTGTCATATTTTAAAGAATATTTATAAAAATGCAACAGCAACAATTATATTACATAATGATACTGGAAAAATCAACATTGAGAAAGGTGTAAGACAAGGTGACTCCATATCTCCAAAACTCTTTACAGCAGTGCTGCAAAAAGTATTTTGCAGATTAAAATGGGAAACTAAAGGAGTGAAAGTAAATGGAGAGTATTTAAATCATTTAGATTTCGCAGATGATGCAGTTGTTTTTGCAAATAATGCTTCAGAGCTGCAGAAAATGTTGCAGGAGTTAGCAGATGAAAGTAGAAAAGTAGGACTAAAGATAAATGTTAAAAAGACTAAAGTAATGTTTAATTGATTTGCTCAAAATATGAAAATAAAGATTGATTATGAAGAATTAGAAGAAGTTAACAGTTACAAATACCTTGGTCGGATTATTAATACAGATGGAAACATAATGGAGGAAATTAATCATAGAATTAAACTTGGTTGGAGTGCTTTTGGTAGAAACAACTTGATACTAAAAGGAAATATGCCTATGTGTTTGAAAAGGATGGTTTTTAATAAATGTGTTTTACCAGTTCTTACTTATGGATCTGAGACTTGGACACTTAATAGAAGAGCAATACAGAGACTTCAGACCACTCAAAGGAGTATGGAGAGATGTATGTTGGGAGTAACAAAAAGAGATCGAAAACGCAATGTATGGGTAAGACAACAAACAGGTGTTACTGACCTTATTAAAAAAATTAAAAAGATTGAAATGGAGTTGGGCTGGACATATTGCTAGAAGAGATGATAATAGATGGACAATTGAAATTTTAAACTGGATTCCAAGAGATTGTAAAAGACCCAGAAAGAGACCACATGTGAGATGGATGGATGAAATAAGAAAATGTGCAGGGGTGTTGTGGAGAAGAGAAGCTAAAGATCAGAGAAGATGGATTAAACTTTGGGAGACCTTAATCCTGCAGTGGATTGATAATGGGTGATGATGATGATAAGAATATGTAACATGCCATCAACACATACCTTTAGACAAACACTTCCATAATTACTTTAAAAGTATATAGTTTTTTGATACAAGTGGCCAAAGTCAAAAGTGGACATTAACTTTTATCACTGTTGATTACATATGAATATATAAAGACTAAATTATTATATTCTTGACAATTATTGTTGGTTTAAAAAAAATATATTTATACTGTAATAACTGAACAGGAAATAAATGAAGCTTCCAATGAGTTATATAATATGAAGAAACTTCAAAAGACAGATGATATCATCTGTCTCTTAGCATTTGTTCTTATATTCTTATATATGCTTAGTTTATTTACCTAATTTTAAATAAGGGAATGATTTTGATATATTAATTATATATATTTATAGAATAAATGATAAGAATCACTATATAAATGTTCAGAGGATCAAAGCCGAGTTTTTGTTTAAATAACCTCCGGTCAATTAATTCCCTCATTTAAAATTATATAAATAAACTAAGCATATATAAGAACAAGTGGTAAGAGGCATGCAGCATCATCCATCTTTTGCAGAGTTTGCTTACATTATATAACTCTTTGGAAGCTTCAATTACTTCCTGTTCAGTTACATATTTGAGTAATTTATTATTTATATTATAATAATAAAAACTCGGATTACTTTTTCCTATAGTTTACAAACAATAGTAAAATTTATTGTTACAGCAAAATGTCTGGCAAGAAATGGGATTTAATGTTTGATCTCAATTTTAGTCTGTCTGATTTTGTTGAATGAAAGTAATTGAAGTTTAGTAGAAATAGGATTAAAGATGGAAATGCATGTTAGAAACTAGAGAATATGAATGAAGAATTTTAAATGTGCATCTATAATATTTGGAAAAAGTCCCTCTTTTTATGGTCAATTAGTTCATTTAAGGTTATGTAAGAAAGAATATAACCAATGCGCAGTGAAAAGAGTAGTAATTTCTTAAATAATTTTTTATTGATTTAATAGAAATAGTTATAATAAATGTGAGATTTAACGAAATCTTTTGCTTTAAAAAATAGTTAGAAAATTAGCTTCAGATGACAAAATTTTAAATGATATTAAAAAAAACATCTGCTGAAAGAAAATGTAGTAATAATAACAACAATCAACAACAGTGGTGTAGATGATTAAGATCAATGACAACAGCAGCAGCATCAACAATATACAACAACTACAACAATATTATTGTTATATTGTTTGCTGTTTATTATTATTATTATTGAATACTTTTATTTAAATTTTTTATAAATGAATGCATTAAAAACCCCAAAATTAATTTTTTTCTGTCTCCCAATTTTGATTTATTGTATTTACCTAGAGGTAAAAGCATAGGGTAATCATAATGAATTAATTCAGTCCCTTTTTGTAAATTATTTATATTATGAATGTCACTTGCTGCTTTATTTTAAAATTAGATAAAACAAGCAAAATTGTGGTCAGAGAAATTTTCTCCTTCTTTGTTTTTTAGTCACTATTAGTCATCAATTTAGATAATGAATTTTTTACGTTATTTTTTAGTACATTATTTTTTATTTGCCAGTGTTTAAATATTTTGCAACTGATTTTGTAATTATTCATATTAAAATTTAAAACTGAAAATGTGGAATTATTTCACAGAATTCTCTGTATTTGGAGATAAAATTCTTTATGAATTAGAAAAATGTTTACAAGATTTTGGTTTATAATGGTAACATGTAAAAAAAATGATGTTTAATTGGTATGCTGAAGACCATGTGGCTAGTAGCATTGTTTCTCTTTTAAAACACAGGAATATGCCGCTTATATGGCCCATTGTTTCTGTGCTTTTGCAGAGAAACTATATACAACCTATAAAACAGTACTGTTCATAATACTGTATAGCCACTGCAGTGTACAATAGAATGTGCTTAAAGACACTATGCAAATACACACATCTCTAACAGATCACTATACATGATGTAAGAATGGAAGGAATCAACTAGCCATAGCTGTTGGTATTATGCACTCTAATCCAAGAACTTACCCCCTGCCCAATGTATTATTTGACACCAATAACTGTGAGACCATCGCCTATGCTTCCATACACAATTTTGTAAAAGGGCAGGCAAAATTGCAAAATCTTATGGCTCAAGCATCTTTTCCCAGAACTTGCATGAATAGCCACGTAAATTATGAGACAAATAAAATGTCTGAGGTTATGATAGTTTTGGAAATCATTAACTTTGTTTGACCAGTGATGACAAATTATTTGTCAATCACCCACCCCCATTCCCACAAAAACATTAAAATAAGATCAAAACTGTTGACTCTTTTCAACTTTTTGTTTTTTTATTTAAAAAAATACAGCAACTTTTTTTTGCTATACGGCAATTTTTGTTTTGGCTTTATTTGTATACCACTGATATACTAAAACTTTTCTTTTTAAAACCAATTTCTATTAACCTTTTTTTTTTTTTAAAAAAAAAACTTTTTGTCTCAGTGATGACAAATTATTTCTCCCCATCTCCCCCCCCAAAAAGATTAAACTAAGATAAAAACTTTTTGGAATTTTTCAACTTTGGGTTTTGTTTTTTGAAAGTTTTTCAAATATGGCGGTGAATGAATGGCAAGATTTTATTTTGGCTTGATTTGTATTACACGATGTTTTTAACTTTGCCATTTTTGAAAATGAAATGTGCGAAATATTTGAATCAAATCTTGTATCGTAAATTATTTACAAGAATGTCAAAATATTGGTAAAAAAAAAAGGTCATATCAAATGTCAAAAATATGTCAAAAGATGAGTAAAAAAGTCGATTAAATGTCCAAATCTTTTTAAAAAAGGTGGAGAACCAAATATTAAAAATATGAGAATTTAAATAAAAGTCGGAAAAATTGGGCAAAAAAAATATTTTAATAAAAGTCGCAGAAAATGTAAAAATAATTTAATTAAAATTAGAGACTAGGCCCAGAGCGATATAATTGTGTGTTTTAGCAGAGAAATAATGCCACCAGCAGCTGTCATCTAACGATCACTGATTAATGTAAATTCTTAGTCTAAAGAATCAAGAGAAATTAAGATTTCATTCTTCATTTCTTTTTTTTTTTCTATTTTGTCTAGCCATGAAGGCATTTTAATGATTTAGTCATAAAATTCAATAAAAACATTTTTTTTTAAAAAATAAAGTGCCATCTATTGTGCATCATTGAAAACTTACTATACAGATATGGAATGCAGTTTGAAATTTGACTTGCTCAGCACTTTTAGCTTCGATACAATCCACAAATATTTCACTGTCATTGACACATAACATGTATACAAAATTTGAAGCAACTTGATAGAAACTTTATTAAAAATTGGCTACAACTTTGACCAAATAAACACACAAGTGTAGAATTTCTAAGTTAAATAAAAGTATCTAAAAATATTATTTTCTTATTTAATGAATATTAGAAAATCATTAAAAGCAAAATTAATAATCTAATAAAAAGAAACAAAATATAATGGAGATCAAAATATCCACTATATTTTGTTCCAATCTTCCTTCATATATATATATCATAATTGCTTATGTTTTGTTGATAAGCATCAATTCCAATAGAATACATATTAGTTTATTGAACTGAAGTCACTACTCTTTTCATATATGCATATATATATATATAATTTTGTTTTAAAACTTCCTTAATAATAAGTGAAATAAGTTTTGCAAAAAATGTGTTAGATATGCTTTACAAAATGGATAATTATTCTCAGTGTCTCTTTTTCTGGGAGAAAATGCATGGCGCGAAGCAACTATGATTTTAGAAGCCGTCACAAATTTAAAATAAGAACACAGGTAAGAGAAAAACAAGAAATGAGGATTTTTACTTACAGTGTCTAAAACA